>CM067369.1:94993535-95417643 GCA_034401795.1 Chaetoderma sp. LZ-2023a | reverse complement strand
TGCACTGTGGTCCTACGTTTTCTACAAATAAACAAAGCATATGAACGGATGACTGCTCACCATATATAAAACTAACAAGTACAAGTAATACAATGTGAAATGATCAGAATAATACATATTGTACAGGTTGTTGGACCTACTACGGTGCAGTTAATAAAACCACCTTACAGTAAAATAAGAATAACTATAAACAGATAAAGAAATTATAACTAGCGATCCTAAGACCATTACGGTTCCTTTTAGTCATCGGACCGTTTACAAAGATAAAGTATAATCATTAAAGTTGTAATTAACAGAATAATTAAAGATGTTAAGTATAGTTACCTTGAATAATCGGTAGCCATTCTTAAAGACGGGCTGTCGTGTTACTGAAATTGATACGTCACTGTTAGCGTGACGTGAGTTGACGGCATTCTCTGGAAGCTGGAAAGTTCCCGCATGTTGTTCCCGCAAACAGAATTCCCGCATGCAAATCCAGAATGGGAGCGGTGCGAACTCAGGATGGTAATCACAATGTAAGAATGTCTAACGAACAGTCAGTAAGTTCTACAATAACATTACAGCTAGGAAGAAAGTTCTCGTACACCGACAGTACAGATGAGAGTTAAGAACAACCCGATTATCAGAGGGGGTTGTCGAATACTGATGAAGATCATAACTAAGCATAACGGTGTGGGGTACGTCAGTTAGCTCTTAAGATGTACTGGGCAAAGTTTACTTGCTGCGGTCAAAAGGTTCTAATAGACCGGCACGACATCAGTGTGGGGGCGGTTGAATAACCACTTTTTGGCATAATCGGCAGATCCGGCGAGTTATCCACCAAAGAAGATCGCTGCCTCTACATCTGTAGAATCACATATTCGGGCCGGGAAAGGCCTTACCACAGGATTGTGTTCCGAGTTAGTTCTTAATTCAGTCGAGAACAATATTGTCGAAAGTTTCCAAAAAAGGGAGTTACAAAATTCTTTTGAGATGCAAGGTTGGCTGCTGCAATGCTACGGGACAGATGCTGACCAAGACCGAAGTGATCTATTTAATACTGTCTTGGCTGATCGTAGCTGCTTTTGCAGATCCAACCTGTTCGGCCCCTGGCCGAGGATGCTCTCGAACTCTGGATTCCATCATGAGATGAGCACCGCAAGAGATGAGTGCCACCTAGCCAATGCCACCCACCTCGCACTTGTGTTCCTCATCTCGAGAGATGCGGGCAGCAATGCCATCTCCCGCTGCGCTGGTCAGCTCTCATGTGGGGTGGCTGGGCTTATGGTCCGCAGGTATCCTGACACGATCCCGGTGTGTGCGAGGTCACACCATCCAGTGGGTTGATCCTCACACATGCGAGGCAGCCAACCTTGGGCGCACGCTATCCCAATGAGTTGATCTTCCTCACGCATGTGAGGAGGCCGACGTGGTGGATCTAGATTCTCAGTTAACCTACGCCTATGTATTAGACGACGATGTTGGTCAACCCCACAGAATCAGATTTCACCATCGCTTGGTCGAATTTCGGGAGGTGAGGCCTCCGTCACTGCTCGTAGTCGAATACTAGTGTGGTACGCTGCTGGAGTTCCATTGCGGAGAAGTTCTCTGAGAGAGCTGGCGCCCCACCTCAGGCATGCATACGCCACGCATAGGCCACACAGACACGCCACAGTTACTCCGCCAATTGTGCAGCAGCCAGCAATGGTCACAGCCCACTCACATCTCTGGGCCTCTCGAGGCGGATGACAGATGCCCGAGGTGATGTTAGGTCACAGCGCCCTTGCTCGACCCGCAATGACCATGGGTGTTGTGGTCCGACCACCGGGGTTTCGAGAGACGGTCGGTACTGCAGTGCTTTCTCTCATGCTTGACTGCCTATTGGTCGTGGCCTACTACTAAAAACTTATAAAAATGCGCATATGGGGGTTGCCGAAACAACTCATTTCATACTCTTAATTTCAGAAAGGTGTGCGAGAAGATGGAAGGCCCAACCAACACGGACTGTTAGTGCAAAGATGACATGCCATTCGCGCGAATCCTCGTCCTGCCACCGTACTGAAGAGTACAAATTAATATTCGAGTGCGGATTCAGTCTCTGCCTGCGGATATCTTCATGGAGAGATGGCTGACGCCGAATTTTAATACACCAGGCCTGTGCGCAAGCGAAACCTACCAGAAAACACTGCTGCAAATATCAGGACATGTTCCACGGGAAACGGCAAAACTCCCACTGTCAGGTCTATATTAAAGAATCCAGAAAAGAATGGGACGATTAAGAAAGATGATGGTAAGAGACCAAAAGGGTGTGATCGGTTTACGATGAGACTGATGACATGTTTAGATGGGATGTGTGTTGTTGAATAATAAGGTAAACGTTGTAATTGATGAATCCCGTTTCTCAGTCAAACAAAGTGACGACGTTATAATCAACTACATCACATGTAGGCTGGCGTCATAATCAATTACGTCATGAATGACACGGTTAAGTTCGTCATAATAATCTTTCAAGTTGTACGATTTGTATGTCTTTACTCTTTACAGCGCCAAGTGAAATTGATTTCAAAATATTCAAAAGCTTACCTATATAGGTTTCTAGAAATTGAGATTCAGGAAGAGCAGGGATCGTGATATCCCAACATGGGCAAACCGTGGCTGGAGCTTAGCTAGAAATGGGTGGGGCCTAGCTATATCTGGCTATCTCTTGTTACTCGTTTTCATGCACTGTTCCTGTTAGCTTGTGACCATTCCAGTTTATCCATCCATCATATGACATCGTAATCCACTACATAACGTGTACGATGACGTCATAATCAATGACGTCATGAATGACGTTGATAAGTACGTCAAGAACGCATAATTGAAGATGGACTATGAGTTGGTGTACGAATTGTATGTCTTTATTATTTAATAAACAGTCTATTCAATATTTTGAAACCAATTTAGGCAGTAACAGCACCTGATCAAATTCGTTTCAAAATATTCAAAAGCTTATTTTTATAGTTTTCTGGAAATTGATAGTCAGGGTGTTCGGGGATCAATCAGTCAAAACACGGGCTAAGCGTGGGTGGAACTTAGCTATGGATGGGCGGGGCATAGTTAAAAACGGGAAATGTTAATTGCATGTTATTTTAATTGTTTCACTACACGGCGCCGTTATACCCCAGCCCCACCCCTACGTTTTATTTAGTTTTGGCAACATTTAAAATTATTTCTGAGCTGTGCTGAGATATGGCGAAACAACCACGGGGTGTTTATGTCAGACTTGTGAATTGTATGAATTGTTGAGAATGTGTTTATCACTGGAGTGTGATAAAATGCCGGGCAATGTCTCCATATCAATGAGAAGTGTATAGGACTAAATATGCAAATCAATTAGCGCAAGTCTAACTGATGTGAATAAAATCGGATTAAAATCACGCCAGATTACCGGTCTAGACAAATAAATGAGATTTCTATTAACCGCCTCGATAACACGCCCCGGAAAGCTCTGTTTGATGACAGCTTGCATCTACGCAATGTTGTTAAATCTATTTTTTTCTAGAGGTATCAGTTAATGATATATGGACAAACGCTTAGATACAAGATGTGTGCATTAACCCTTTAACCCTCGAATTTGTTCGAGAAAATAAATTTACAGACCAAGAGAAGACAATTAAAAAAAATCTAGCACTGGAATGACGGGCTCGGTTATCGAGCCAGTCACTCCAGGGGTAAATTTTCAAAAATACTTTTCTCTTGATCTGCAAATGGAAATTTATCAAGACCACTGCAGAAGCCGGTTTTTTGCTGATATGAGTGTTAAAGGGTTAATCTGAGCACGCCGAGATTGGCCCTCTAGATTTTGCCAGAATGCGTCTAACACGCGCCTTCAAAGATTTTAGGATAAAAATTCTTTTATTAACGCTTTGTCAGTCACGATGTTGTACTGTTATCAGATTTTAAGCGCTGGGCAATAATTGATGAACTCTTGACTTTTGGTGACCTAATTACTCAATTGATTTGCACATACCTTATAAAGAATTCTAGCGGCCCACTGGAATACTTAGGCCGTGTTCTCACTGGAGAGTTAATCGGGAATAACACCATACCTCAGTATCGCGCTACGCCGGTTAAATCTCTAGTGAGAGCACGACTTTAGAGTGGCCATTCGGTTCACTGGTCTATGTCGATGGCATCATAAGTTGTGCCCATGTATCTTGCGCATGTCCCCGAATATGGCTGCGGGCCAAATCTGATAAAAACACACCCATATTTGGTAAACGCACGAGGTCTCAACCATATGTCGAAAATTTTTTTACTTTCTTGTTTGAGACATGACATAATGTTTTTGTACAAGATTAGATAATGGTTTCCAGTCAAATCAGTCTAAAAATATTTAACATCGTATACTATAATTTCACAAGTCTTGTCGAGAAGAGATATACTGTAACATAATGTTTTTGTACAAAATGTCGCGTTTTGGTTTAGAAAGATACTTAGCTTTATGGATATTCTTAATGGATTTTGTTTACGCTGATCCTAAAATAACAATAAGATATATATTGAAAATTTGGTTCTATATATGCTCTCAATAGCTAAGAACTGACTGAACCTAAGCCACTATAGTGATGTATTTCTCATGCCCGTGCGTTGAATATTCTGAAATTAATTTGACTGTGAAACATTGCTGCCATAAATTCATGTGTTGAATATTCTTAAATTAATTTGACTGTAAAACATTTCTTAAAAAATTCATAATGGTTTCCGGTCAAATTAATTTCAGAATATCAGTGATTCTCCCTGTAGCCAAGACTTAGTGCCGCTTTCCATGTAAGCTTGTATGCGCGCTTTTCTGCTAGCAGAAAAGTCGATCCAGTGCATTTAGATAGAACCATTTCCATGTGAGCTTTTCAGCGCGCTGAAATTCTCTCGCTTAAAAACAAGTCGCGCAGTTCGCGACTTTTCTGCTCGCTTTTCTGCTAGCAGAAAAGTCGGTCTAGTGCATTTCCTATATATATACATTTCCACGGGCGCTTGTCCGTGCCGCTGACACGCGCTCTTGTTATGTATGCTGATCTTGTGCGCATGCGTGTTGCCTTATAAGCAGGTAATTTTGCAATATTGCCTTTGAACGTTATGCAAATATAATAATGATGCCGTGCAACCTGCATTTTCTTTTGTATTATTTGTGCAAGAGACCAGGAACTCGCATTTGTATGATGCAGTTGATGCAGTTGACAAACCAAAAAGGAGTGCACAGATTTTGGGTGCAGATATTGTTCTACCAGATCAGTTAACTGCTCCTGTTTTGAAAGTTCAGCATCAGGTACCTCTCCTTTGCACTTTTGCGACATGACAGTGTAGTGTGTAGGAAAGCAAAAATTTATCAAAAATATGCAGAACTAGAGCTTCAAATTCTCTTGCCTACGCTAGGAAAACAGCCGGATTCGCTGGTAAACTCGCCTGCATGGAAATAGACAAACCCGCGAGCAGAAAAGCGTGCGAGAACACGCGAGCATAAAAGCTCACGTGGAAAGCGGGCCTCTGGTTCTCACATTCGCTAAGCTGAGCTAAGCTAAGCGGTAAAGGTATCGCGCGAAAAATGTCGCACGCGAGATGACTGTCCTGACATTTGCGATATATTTAACTAAATCAGCGCCTGCTGAGACTTCGTCGCATGTAATTGTGTTGATTCTAAAGTGCATGATTTTAGGAAATTCTCGAAATCATGCAATAGCACTCAGTCATCGGAGAATGCCTTACATTCATTCAATTGCTTAGAATCTATCAAGAGTACCACATACACTGAAGATATGATTAGAGGTAGTAGCTCTGATGATTCATCATCTGAAGAAGATGACTTGTTGCTTCTAGTGGCTAGTCATCTACAGAATAAAAGGAAACGGCGTTTTTGGGTGCACAGTACGTTGCAAAAGAGGAAGCAGTTAGGTGAATTCCACACACTAATCAAAGAGCTAAATGAAGACGATGAGAGATTTAAGAAATATTTTAGATTAACTAAAGAACAGTTTGAAGTGCTTTACAACACTGTTCATGGAGACCTAGAGAAGGAGACGACATATTGGCGGGAACCCATAGGAGCACGAGAAAGATTAGCAATATGCCTGAGGTAAGGAAAAATACTAGAAACGTCATGACTAAATTTTTTTAACCTTTGTCTGTTTAACCTAGGTCAATCAGTCTCTCCATCCGCCAGTTCTTTCGTCCATCTTTTGGCCAGTCAATTTGTCTTCCTGCGGATGTACCATCTCTCCCATTGTGCTTGTTTGTCAACGTGTCTCCGTCTAATGAATACAACCACATGATTTTACACACATAGTAGCCAAAGACAAATTTGTCTTCAAATCAAAACAATTCAAAATGTTCAACTGTCTTTAATATGCATGCATAATAATTTAATTTCGAACACACAAGTTTAACAAGCACAATCAGAGATTGCACACCCTCGCACTTTCCGATTTCCAGAAACCGATAGAACAATAATTTGGTCCGGATCCGGATTTGGACATTTTAATCCTGAGCCGGATTTGAAGATTGTAGTCAGGATTAGTCCGAACATTTGGTAATACTGGCATAATGTAACACCATTTCTTATCTTAAAGTCGGAAGCAAATCGGTACAGTAGTTTCTGAGAAATCCATACAACAATAAATTGATCCGGATTCGGATCCGTATATTTTAGTCCGGATCACTCCTAATCACACAGACAGACAGGCAGATCCAAATACAATACCTACAATACCCTCTTCTCCCAATGAATAAAACTGATTCGGATTAAAATATCCTGATCCCAATACGGATCACATTCTTACTGTGTGGATATCTCAGGAACTGTTGACCCGATTTAATTCAGATTTTAACACAAGACTATCAGAATTCCCCAAAGTTTCATAATGAATATCTAGGTCGGGATCCGGAATAAAATGTCAAGATTCGCATCCGGATCAAATAACTGTTCTATGGGTTTGTAATGTTTGATTGCTCTTGCTATGCTTGTTTAAATAAGCCTAGGTTTATAGAATAAATTATATAAAAACCCCATAAAATGGTTAACATGCAGTATCATACAAAAGTGACAGACATCAACTACATCTCAAATCAATTCTAACAGTTGTTCAAGTTAAGAAACGTGTTGACAAACGGGTAATCACTACCCGGTAGCTGTGACGGTGGAATCTGTGAATTTGCTGTGAACTGTGCCTGTGTCGTAGGTAACACTGAATAAGGTTGTGTTGGCTTTTCACATCTATGGGAGGTAGCTCTACTCTGGTATTCAATATCAACATTCATGACATCCTGGCAAACTTTAAGTTTTACTTGTGCCTGTAGATCTGGAGGCAATCGCTTAACTGTTTGTGCCATAGAATGAAACATTAACTCGACCTCGTCCATTTGGGGCTGCCCAGACTGCATCCGGTTGTCCCGGCGTTCGTCTCGCTCCTTTTGGCGCTCTCGAACTACATTCACCAGATTGCATACTCCTTCCTCTTTCTTTTTCCTTTTCTGAATTGGATCGATGGTATCAGATTGCCGTTTCTGACTGGCAGATGACGAACAACTAGGCAAGGGCAGTGTTGTCACCATTGTGGAACACGCTGTGTTTTCATTGCAGTTGCGGTTGTTGGTGTCATTTTCAGCCAATACCGTCTCTGTGCTGTTTTCTTCACATTCCTCGTCACTCGAACTGCCCTCTGGCTGTATATCTATGTCATCTTCTGTGGCTGGCAGGTTTGACGAGGTTCTGAAAAAGTAATATTATGCAAACTATCAACATCTCATCTCAACAGATCATTACAAATTATGAAATGGATGCTCATTTGAAGGCCAGGAGAATGGTATTTTGTGATTTTACCACTGGAATCAATGTCTCGATTACATAGGCAGTTATTCCAGTTACAAAATTCCCAAAATACCCTTCTCTTAGCCTTCAAATAAGCTGTCATCAAGACCACAGCAGATGCCGGTTTAGCGAAAAATGAACTATTTCCATAGGATTCACCACTAAGCGTTAACATATATTGTTCTTACCCGAACCGCACCACAGGTGGAAGATTGTATTGCATTTGGGTCTATCCTTTTCTCATAAACAACAGGCCCGAATTGCTTCAGATTTTAACATAAGACTGTTTGCTTTCTTTCTTTCTTTCTTTCTCGTTTTCACTCTCTCTTTCTACTCCCCACTCTCTCTCTCTCTCTCTCTCTCTCTCTTTCTACTCTCCCCCCCCCCCCCCGCTCTCTCTCTCTCTCTCTCACCCTCCCTTCCTCCCTCTAATATATGTTTGCGGCTATTAATAAAAAGCTGTAAGGATATTGCAAATCTAAGTTGTACGAACGTGTGCCCAATCCCATTGTACAAAATGTTAAAAGAAAATATGTTTAAATCAATAAATCACAACGTTTTGGCGTGATCCATAAAAAGTTTTAGGATCCGCTTTCGGATATAATTGTCCAGACCGGATCCGGATCAAATTATTGGTCCAATGGTTACTGGGAAGCGTAAAAGACGGGTGTTTGAAATGTCTGAGTGCTCTTGGTGATATCTGTCAACATTAGCCTTCAGATGTCCTGGATTTGGTGTGTTAAATACAAGAATGTCGAAAGAAAATAAATGATACCTTGACTTACTTGCGAGTATTTGTAAATGGAATTAAAAACTCCATTTCCTTGGCAAATCTATAGTCTTTTACTTTCTTGGTCCCTTGACCGCTTTTCTTGCTGTTAACTTTCTTTCTCCATGCGACGAAGGCATCACGCATGTTCTTCGATTTTTTCTGACAATGTTCAGCTGCAAGTCAATAGAATAAAAAACCCAAATAATATAATAATAATAATAATAATAATAATAATAATAATAATAATAATAATAATAATAATAATATGGTTATTATTTTTCAGATATCTTCCAACTGGTGATACCTTTTCAACCATAGCATTTAGCTATCGTGTCGGGAAAACGACAGTGGCAAGTATAATCAGTGAGACGTGCGATGCAATTTGGAATCGCCTCCGGCCTGTATACATGCCAGTACATACAGAGGAGCAATGGAGGGAGTCGGCTCAAGACTTTAACAACATTTGGAACTTTCCAAACTGTATTGGGTCCATTGATGGAAAACATGTCGTAATCCAAGCCCCTCGCAATCCTGGTGCTCAATTTTCTAACTACATGGGTACATTTTCCATTGTTTTGATGGCTGTGGTCGATGCCCACTATCGATTTATTGCGATTGACGTCGGTGGATATGGAAGAAACAGCGATGGTGGTATATTCTCCCATTCCATTCTTGGACAGTCGTTGGAGAACGAGAGCCTCCATGTGCCGCCAGAATCTGTGTTACCGGGAACTGACATATCAATGCCACATATGATAGTCGGAGACGAGGCATTTCCACTAAAATCATATCTCATGAGACCATACCCTGGGAGACAATTAACTGAAGATAAGAACATTTTTAATTATCGTTTGTCACGGGCAAGACGGGTCGTGGAGAACACCTTTGGAATTATATCTGCGCGATGGAGAGTCTACCAGCGACGGCTTCAACTAAAGCCGGAAAATGTCGAGAAAGTTGTAAAGGCCACCTGCATCTCACATAATTTCCTGGCGAATTCTTCAGCGACAGCAGATGTGCATGAGGAAAGCGATGAGGCGAATGGTGCAGGTATGCAGAACTTAGGTAATCTAACTCGAAGACGTGCTTCCGATGGAGCATACAAACTGCGTGACCAGCTTAAAGACTATTTCATCTCTGAAGCAGGAGAGGTTGCCTGGCAAACTGATATGGTGCGAAGGGGAATTTCGCAGTGACAATGCATGTAATATCACCATACAGATCACTGAAATCGCTTAACAACAGAACATTGCTACTATATGATATGACGCACGCACGCACATGCGCACGCACGGACAGATGATAGATTACGGGGCCTAATGCAGGTGGATAGGGGTACAGATGAATCGACGGGCATATGCATCGATGCTGAGATGGGATTAGCGGCGGTGGGGATAGAAGCATCATCATCATCATCATCATCGTCATCATCATAATTGCCACCACCACCACCACCACCACCACCACCACCACCACCACCACCACCACCACCACCACCACCACCACCATCATCATCACCATCACCACCATCACCAGCAGCATTAGCAAAATCATTTTTGTTAATCCGTGTATATAGATTGTTATTATGAATCTTGATTACTAAAACTAAATCGTGTTATCTTTACATAAATTTCTTTTCGTTAATTTGATCCTCGGCCAAAGTGGGATCAAGGTCAAAGAGTCAAATCGGACACAAATTGATTGTAGTGCAACGCCTCCTACATCATTTCAGAAAGCAATTTGAAACTATAGACATCATTGGATCCAGGGATGTGCATGAATACTATGGAATTTTTATGTCATACCCAGTGACTATGGTATGGTGGTAATGTGGGTGGGCAATGATTTGGGAAAAGGTGGCTCTATCATATATCCCCTTGACGTCCATGATTAGTAGATGGTATTGTACCAAGTTACTCTGCCCTATGGTCAAATTGTGGGGTTGGGGTGGGCAAGGTCCACGTACCTGGGGGGATTTGCGAGTACATGCCATCGACTGCGCATTCTGGTTACAATTTATGCATTTATGACAATTTCTGTATTTAAATACCTGGTCGCTCAAGAGCGCCGCCAATAGCCGTCCATATATTTGTTCTTCGATCAGAATCTTTGTAATGCTTGTTCGTTGCATTGTACAATTCTTCATATTTTGAGACTTCTAATATCAACTTCTCTTCCACTGGCTGACATGCTGCTTTCAATACGGAAAGGTAAGGAAATGTTCATACAACTGGAATATAATGTAAACTTTAAAGAAAAATCGTCATGCAACACCGACTGATCACATGCGAAGCGACAATAAATCGTGCAGGCTCGTTTTTTAAAAGTACGCGCGTGTTTTATCGTTTTGTATCGCTTAGTATCGCTTCAGCTTAGCGTATATGAGAACAGACTGATAGCGATTTTTATCGTATAGCTTAGCTTAGCTTAGCTCAGCTCAGCTTAGCGAATGTGAGAACCAGGCTTAAGCTCAAATAAAATCCCCGGGTTACATTTACCTAACTCTCAGCTTGGTCTGAATATTCAAAAGTACAAACATGCACTCCTTGAGCTGACTTGGCGGCCTGGAACTTGTCCGCGGCGCGTTTCATTTGGGGCTTTTAGCAGATAATTCGCATGTAAAAGCTAGAAGTACCATGGTCATCTCCTGTTGGCAGGTTTGACCTATAAATAACATTCTATCACAACTGAATGCGGCTTTCAGGTTTCTGGACACGGTGTCAGTTGCTACGTCGCTGCCCGTGAGATTCGTCGATACGCATACAGTACGGATAAGAAATAACACGTTTCAAAACAAACCAATTTTAAACACGTTGTAAGAAATCCTCTGTTTGATATTTTGAGCCTCATTGAATTGGATGACGTTGCTGCCTTAGGTTAGCAATATCTTCCAATCCATTTATGTTAAAAATATTCAACAGCACGTTTTATTTTGCCTTGGAAACTAATTATTTTATTTCTCCGCTGTACTGTAACGTTGACACAATCGATGTCATTACATATTCATTTTGTCTGGACACGTAACATCAACAGATCAGCTTTCAAGACATCAGTATTAATTCTTCAGTACTGGGAGTTGATTGTGTTGATACAGTTTCCACCAACACACGATCGTTGTATCTCGGCACGTGAGATTGACAGTTCATAATTTAGCTCTCATTCTTCTTCATCTTGTTCTTCTTCTTCTTCTTCTTCTTCTTCTTCTTCTTCGCTGTAAGAACGCTGCTTGTACTGCATCTCCTCTAAAGACTTTGATCTGATACCCACCTTTTCTTGCCCAAGAAATCCCTCACATGAAATGCATTGTAAACCGGTACGGATGTTGAACTACGACTACTCCTGTAGTCTTTATCGTATATACACCAAACTTTATTTAATAATTATGGGCATCTCTGTTATAAATATTATCTTATTTATATTTTTATGGCTTCTCTCACAGTTGTTAGCTTAAATATGAGAGGCGGTCGTGACTCATTCAAGAGATTTCGTATCTGTAATCAACTACGTAGCGAAGTGTCGGCTGGAAGCAAATAAACCAACGAAATATTATTTTAATCTCGAGAATAAACGCGGCACACATAAAACAATTTCACAGTTAAAATTGCCAAATGATATGACTGTTAATACTGATTTAGACATAACGTCTTACGCTTCAGTTTTTTTATGGTGAATTGTATTCTAAATCCAATATATGTAAAAATGTCTGAAAATGTATTCCTGTCAGGCATGCCAAAATTGAGTGAGAATTCAAAGAATGATTTAGATTTTGGTCTCGATCTGTCAGAGCTTACCTCGGCTGTGGATAAACTCAACAATAACAAATCACCCGGAACTGGTGTGCTTCCCGCTGAATTTTATAAGACATGTTGGGATATTATTAGTTCAGATTTTCTGGATGTTTTTAACAAATCGATTCATGATATTATGTTACCTACATCATAGAGACGTGCATTTAATACTTTGTTACCTAAGAGTGGAGATTTAGCTTGTATTAAGAATTGGAGACATGTATCTCTTTCATGTGTAGATTTAAAGAATTTTTCTAAAGCGTTGTGTAATCGAATACGTAACGTACTTGCAGAAATTATTCAGGTTGATCAAAGCTATTGTATACCTAAGTGGGGAATCTCTAACAATATCAGATTAATTACAGATGTAATTGAATATTCGAACTGTCTGTCTTTACCGCTTGGAGTTATATCTTTAGACCAAGAAACGGCCGTTGACCGAGTAAGCCATGCTTATCTATTAGATACCCCGGGCGCTTTTGGTTTTGGAGATTATTTTATTAGTGGTGTTCAAACGCCTTATCGTAATACATCAAGTTTATTGAAATTAACATTCCGGTTTCATTCAATCGTGGTGTACGACAGCGTTTCTCATTATCAGGTGCCTTATACACTATCTGTATCGAACCGATGTTGCACAAATTAGGTTCGGATAAAGGATTGAAAGGTATAACGCTGCCTAATACCACATTTGAGAAAGTTGTTTGTCCAACTTAGCAACTTATGCGGTTGACGTAATTACTTTTTCTACATGAAACGAAGACTTAGCGCCATTACAACATTGGCTAAATGTATGTGAATCTGCGTCAAATGCAAAGATTAATCTCGCAAAAAACAGATGGTCTTTGGGTAGGAGCGTGGAAAAATCGCATCGATCAGCCATTAGGCATACAATGGAATACTCTTGGTTTAAAAATTCTAGGCGTTTACATCGGAAATTCTACCAATTACTCCAGTCGGAACAAGGAGAATCTGGAAACTGAAATAAATAATAAACTTGTTAGTCGGCTACCTTTGTCAAAGGTCTTGTCTTTCCGAGGACGCGTCATTATAACGAATATCCTTGTTGCCTCCGAACTTTGGCATACATTGGCCGTTCTTGACCGACCAAATACAGTCATTAATTTAATTCAACATTGTTTAATTAACTTTGCATGGTCGAGTATGCGGCTGGACCCCGAAAGAATTGTTATTTCTTCCCCTAGAACGAGGCGGACACGGGATGGACCACTTAGAACCTAGATTACGCACTTTTCGTATTCAGTATATACACGCATTTCTCAATTACCGTTTCCCTCACGCGTGTTTAAACCTTACTAATGAGTTCCGAAACGAGTACACAATCTGAATTACGGTCATCAGCTTTTTACCCCCACCCCTAACCCCAACCATCGTTATGAATAACAAACATATAGCCCGTTCAGACTGGTGTGACAGGTGTCGGCGTAACTCTAGAGATAAGATAACATGTCTATAAAGGTGAACAGAAATATGTTGTAAGAACTGTTCTCTTGTGTGCTTATGGTGTAATTTGATTTAATTTGAAAACAGTTATGTTCAAAACACTTGAAATTACGTTTTATTTTTGTTTTGTAAAAATGTAAGCTTATTTCTGGGCTGGACTGTACTCGAAATTGATTCCTCAACCAGTGTGCTGTATTCAACGTTATCAATCTTTCTTACATACCTTTAATTTGGGATGGGTCATTAGCCAGGTGTGCAAGGCGTTGGTGCAACTCTAGAGACTATGCCAAAATTGTAGATCTGGGATAAGTGAAAAGCACCTTTGAAACCTATTTTTAACGTACATATGTTTAAAACAATCTACAAACCATATTGTTAAACCATCTGCAGACAAAGAAAACAATGAAAACAAATTTCTTTACCAGAAACATCGTTTTTTATTACAACTTTCCATTTTGACGATTCTATCGTTTCTTGTTAAATCCGCCAATGACTCTATAATTGAAATCATGGACACACACGACGATACAGAACTCACCACAGCGAGTCGGTGATAGTGGCCGGACTGTAACGCCGTTATTTGTCTTGCAAACACATTTAAAGTTATTTCTTAGCTTAGATCTTTCATCAACATGATACTATACACTTTATTTAACCCTTTAATGCCAAATTTGTTTAAAATAATATAATATTTACTTATTGAATGCCAATTTGCAGACCAAGAGAATCCTATCTTTAAAAGTTTACCGCTGGAATGACTGGCTCGGTTATCTAGCCAGTCATTCGAGTGGTAAGTTAAAAAAAAATCTGCTAAATTCGCCAATCATTCTATAATTGAAATCATGGTCAGCCCACGCGCATGCTGATATAGATAATATATACAGAAATTTCCATAACGAGTCGATAATAGAGGCTGGACTGTAACGCCATTATTTGTCTTTCAAATAATTAAAGCTATATCTTAGCTGTACCGTAACATAATAATACACACTTTTTTAAAACCTTTTGAGGCCTAATTTGTTAAAGTAAATATAATATTTACTTATTGAATGCCAATTTGCAGACCAAGAGAAGGTTATATTTAAAGTGTTACCACTGGAATGACTGGCTCGGTTATCTAGCCAGTCATTTCAGTCGTAAATTTTCAAAAATACCCTTCTATTGGCCTGCAAATGTCGGTTTTAGCTTCGTCGTGAAAAGGTTAATCAGAGCGCATAAAACCCAATTTGTAGAGAAAATATGATAAGGGTTAAAAGGATTTTTAAATCAATTCGAAGGATTAGATCCGAAGACGGGTTTGAACACTTGCGAAGTCTAGGACATACTGTTAATTAACAATGGAACTTTACGCAGGCATACTAGTCAGATATAGAGCTCTAGGTGATGAAGAACATTTAAAAATCTGTGCTGTTGGTTTAAACGTGATTTATTTGTTCAGATGGGAGCACGATAAGACTTAGAGTCTTATGCCCGTGTCTCCCATACACATACAGATTATTCAAAACTTTTTTACAACAAAATGGCGGCAAATCATAATAGTTTAATTAATTGTAGTTTATTGGTGTGCATAAGTATGTGAATGTTGAGTGTGAGGTGGGGGAGAGTAGGAAGAAAGACCGAGATAGAAAGGGAGATGGGGAAAGGGGGGGGGGGGAGGGTGAGAGATAGAGAGAGCGAGGAATAAGATCAAATGGAAGAATAGCAGAGGTGAGCTCTAGGTGCTGCCTTCGCCCAGACCTGTACGTGTTGGGCTGCTGTCCATTTACCCCGTAAACTATAAGTTCACAAACAGGAAGCTACTGAAAGCGGTTGGTGTTAATTATGTATTGACATACCGTATTACAGATCAGTTTGTTCATTTCCATGTTGGTAGTGTAAGTCCCGTATAGAAGCTGGTTGACCGTAAGATTAGCAAGAGAAATATCGTTCAAGGCAAGCTGATTTTGGAAAACGACTCTTTGCTCGTTAAAAAGCGCACAATGTAAGAGGTAGTGGTGTGTAGATTCATCATTGTGCCCACAAGAACAACTGGCAGATTCCGACAGAAAGTTGTCAAATAGATGTCGGTTTTAAAGAACTACAACCATTTCGGAGCCTGCATAGCATTATGTTGGCAAACCTCGGGCCTACGTAATACCACTCAGGGGGTTGTCGTATGGATGACATAGCCTTGAGTTTGCTTTTAAATTCTAGAAGAGTGACAGAATCTCTCACCGGCACAGGAAGCATATTCCAGGCGCGGATCGTTGCTGGGAAAACTGTTGCTGTCTTTAGCATCAACAAGCTCCGGCAATATTATTTTCAAAATGAATATCAATGATTGCTTCAAGTTGGTACTATGCGGATTTGCTGCCGCACATTTATATATGCGGCTGGGTGTGGTGGTCGCGCGTACATACAAACCTATATCCGCATGGGCGGCCTTGCACTCGCACATGCGGCGGCCCAGATTTGCGACCGCACGTGCACCTGCACCTGTGACCGCGCATTTCTGCATGCGGTCGAGTGTGGTGGTCGCTCATGTATACAAACATATATCTGCAGATATATATGGAGATATAATTAATGTCTCTACGTTAATGGACCTTTCCAGTTTATCCATCCATCATATGACGTCATAATCAACTACGTGACGTGATACATAATCAATTGCGTCATGAATGCGAGAGAGAGAGAGAGAGAGAGAGAGAGAGAGAGAGAGAGAGAGCGGGAGGGAGGGAGGGAGGGAGGGAGCGAGCGAGCGAGAGAGAGAGAGAGAGAGAGAGAGAGAGAGAGAGAGAGAGAGAGTGAGAGTGATGGAGGGAGGGGGCGATGGAGAGACGAGAGAGTGATAGAGAGAAGGAGGGAGGACTGAGGAGGGAGGGAGAGAGGGATGGAGAGAGAGAGGGAGAGAGAGAGGGGGGCGGGAGGGAGGGATGGATGGAGGGAGGGAGGGACGGAGAGAGAAAGAGCGTGCGCGCAAGAGAGAGAGAGAGAGAGAGAGAGAGAGAGAGAGAGAGGAGAGAGAGATAGAGAGAGAGAGAGAGAGAGAGAGAGAGAGAGAGAGAGAGAGAGAGAGAGAGAGAGAGAGAGAGAGAGAATGAATCAAACCCAGTCAAATTAGTTTCAAAATATTCCTGGAATTGTTCAGTGTTTGGCAAGAATTGATTTGTGCATGTGTACACATTTAATGCAACCACTCTGTATTCTTTGGCCTGCTTTGTTGACTATAGAGGGATCCATTTCTAGCTATCCGCCGCCCATTTCTTGCTAAGCTCCGCACACCTTTTCGCGTGTTGTAATCGATTTGAAAGTTCGGAATATTGAATTCCCACAATCCCATTTTCAAGGTAACTATACAGGTAAGCTGTCGGCTAATGTTGAAACTAATATAGATGGAAACTGTTACTGCTATAAACAGTAACAATTTCCAGTCAAATTAGTTTCAAAATATTCAACATAATCTTTATTTAATTGTGAACTAATTAAAGACAAGTCTTACACTTGACTGACACTTCCAGCTTCAAAGTGGAATATTACGCCATTATGATTGTGACGCCAGCCTAAACATGGCGTAATTGATGAGGACGTCATATATCTGACTGGGTGGGTGAAGATTGGACACACTCCCCACGCTGGTCTCCGCCGCCAGTACTAACAAGGACAATCTTGTCCAATAACCGCGTCCTTGATATATATTTTCGGTTGGGCCGCCGTAAGATAAAGTGACTATTTTGGAATCAAAGTTGCTGAAAGCGGTTGTGTTAAAGTCTTTGGCGGCAAAATTGGCACACGTTATCGAGACCCCACAGACAAATATCAGCCTAAGTTAGGAAAAGATAGCTCCAATACAATTATTGACAAAATTCTTCAAAATGTCTGTTTTGGAAACAATGTTGTTGGAAACTGTTGCTGTTGCGTTTTAGCCTTTGACCAAAGAAATGGCATACGTGTTTAGGCAAGCTTCTATCAAATTTTGACAAAGAGTGCAACAGTAGAACCTGAGTTATTATAGAATGGGCAAAACTGTATATTTTAAAAACTGTTGCTGACAACTCTTGCTGTTGCGTTTTGCATTTTATGCGGGTGCTCTATCAATGGGCCTTTCCATTTTCAGCTATGCCCGGTCATCTCCTGACTATCACTTTCCAGAAAACTTTACAGGTAAGCTGTTGAATATTCTGAAACTCACCTGCCGCAACAGCGACCTGTCAAATTAATTTCAAAATATTCAAACGCATCTTTATTAAATAGTAAAGACATGCAATTCGTAGAACAACGCTTAGTCCATCACCAATTATGCGTTAGTGACGTACTATCTACGTCAATCATGACGTCATTGATTTTGATCTCATCCAACACGTCACGTAGTTGATTATGACCTCGCATGATGGATGGATAAACTGGAAAAATTCATTTCTCACATTCAAACAGCATAGAATTATTCGTGACCTACATGTTAATTCAGCGGTAACATTATCGTCATGATGTTGCCATACACACATTTTTATTAGTAATTTGGCAAAGGTAATATTATTAATGGGCATTGACATGTCACGAGCTTTCGACACAATTGAACGATCAAAGATCGTAGATGTACTACGCCAGGCCAGTTGCAATGAAGATGAGCTACGACTAGTGAGACTACAGCTTGCAGACACCAAGCTGAGAGTCAAGTCAGTGAATTATGTAGAGTTTGAGACATCCGGGAGATGGTCTATCCCCTGTGCTCTTCACCTGTTACCTGTCTGCTGCATTGAAATCCGTGCGGGAAAACTCGACAAGACCCCCCCCCCCCCCCACCACCCACCCCCGGTGTCAATACTGGGCATGCCGCTAGATATGGAATATGCCGACGATGTGGACTTTATAGATGAGGAAAAGAAACCCCTTGACGAACTTCTCCCAATAGCTGCAAGCAAACTAAAAATTGAGAATCTCTTTATGAATGAATCCAAAACAGAGTTCACCCACATATACCTATCTACAAAGCATGAATCTAAAGATAATGACGATCCACTCCGTGGCGGCGAACCATGGAGGAAAAGTAAAATTCTGGGCTCACTGTTTTGCAGTACTGCTGACATTGCTGCAGGCTGTGTCATGGGGAACATAACTATCCGGTCCTTCTGGAAGCTATGGATTAGTTGATCAAAGATGCCCTTGATAAAAACATTACGTTTATACAATGCATCCTGCGAATCCTTGATGATGTATAACTGTAACAGCTTGGCAGCTCCAAAGGCAGGTCTAGAGAAATTTGACGCCTGTCACTGCAAACACCTACGCACCATCACTGGACACCGATGGCCAGAGAGCATAATTTCCAACGATGCACTATACAAGATACGCCGCCGCTGCCTGTAAAAGTCGCCCAGCAAAGATGGTCCATGTTTGGACATGTGCTAATGATGCCAGAAGACACACCAGCACAGAGAGCCTTGGAATTCCCCCTACCTGGAGCCAGCAAATACAGAGCCAGGAGAGGACGTCATTGCATAAATCTGCTAAGCGTGCTACGAGGTGACCTCAAGAAAGCAGGATTAGGTACACTCAAGTCAAGAATGGACCTGAGGAAGCTAAGGATTTTGGCTGAGGACAAGACACAGTGGGCAAAAGCGAAGAAGGACTGATTGCAGCTGTAGGATGTTTCTACTACTACAGCCACAGAATACAGTAATCATACATACATACATAAGATTATTAATTATGTCTTGAAAATGTTTGTCGACAACGAAATTGTGTTGTGCGTGATGAATTCTTGTTCGATGATCTAATAATTATAACATTTCTCGGTTAGAGAACTGAACTCGTGCACATATATGCACGCGCATTCACGTGTATACACAAACGCACACGCATGTACGGAAGGCGTGCGCACGAACGCACATAGGCGCGCGCGCACGCGTACACATAGGCCTATGCGGTTATTACATTCACACACACACGCACGCACGCACACACGCACACACGCACGCACGCACGCACGCACGCACGCACGCACGCACGCACGCACGGACGCACGGACGCACGCACGCACCTACACACACGCACGCACGCACGCACGCACGCAATATGCCTGGGTGTTGGAATTTTGTCCTTTGGAAGCAAGTCAAGGCTGTTTTAATAGGTTAATTTAAGTGGCAGAGGGAAGCAAGTGTTCTCATTTTTTCGAGCTTTCAGAAGCAACAGGGAGCAAGAGACAAACAGAGTCACTTGCTCCCTTTTACCAGTGTAAACCCGAATCCTGAGAGCCCTTGCTCCCTTAATTATGCCACTCTGATTCCCACGAATTGAGCGCTCGTATTACATCAGTCTTCTAATGCAAGATGTAACTTGCTTCCTATATTCATATGGGCTTGACACCTCAATTTTGGACAAAATCTCACTTGGTCCTTTTTACCATGGCAGGGCCGAATCATGCATACATACTTCTATTAAATGTTTATTTTCACCGCTTTTTGGCCACTCATATGTTGCCGAATGCAACACATTTCCATATCTAATATACGGATTAATGTAGCTTAAAATCAACAGTTTAAATAAATTCTTACCAGTCTACCGGAGGGATCCGAATAGCCACTCGAGTTTCTGAAGGTATAAACTGTTAGTTCACTTCTTAGCTTATGTTACGATTACAATGACTTATGTTCGTCGCAAACTTGGAACAGTCACTCACGAAAGTGTCAACATTGTATGTAGTTGGTGAATTTAGAATTTACTAAACATTCTGTTGAATATATTGGCAGCAACAACGCCCGGTCAAATTAGTTTCAAAATAATCAAACGCTTATCTGTAAAATTACCTTGAGATTTAACTTAACTCGATTTCAACATTTGTAAATGTGGGTGGAACTTTTCTAGAAGTGGCATAGCTATAAATGGATCCCACAGACCTATCTTAGGCCATGCACCATTTTTCTCTTGAAGTATAAAGCAATCTGAGGAATGCAGTTTTAGCTATGCCCGCTTATTTCTACATAAGCTCCACCCATGCGTTGCCCATGTTCGGATCGATCGATCTTTGCACTCCCTGAATTCTAGATTTCCTGAAAACTATACAGGTAAGCTGTTGAATGTTTTGTAAGTAATTCGACTGGTTGCTGTTGCTGCCTTTGGCAGCTACAGCACCCCTGTCAAATTAGTTTCAAAATAGCCAACATAGTGTTTATTAAATAGTAAACACATACAATTAGTACAACCTGATAAACTATTAAGCGTTTATAAAGGACTAGATCGCGTCATTCATGACGTTATTGATTATGACGTAAGCGTACACGTGACGTAGTTGATTATGACGTCATATGATTGATTGGGTGATTGGATTCCTCTATTATAGTGAAGGTGTTATGGACACCAAGAGGCACATGTGCTATTTAGCCCTTTCATGGTGATGCTGGCCAAAACCGGCAACTGCAATGCCATTGAGGAATGCGCATTTACACGCTAAGAGAAATTTAGTTTTGAAAATTTACCAATGGAAGGACTGACTCGATAAGGGAACCGGTCACTCTAGTCGTGCAGTTTAAAAAAAATAATAATGTTTTTGTCCTACAAATTGACATTCATTAAGCAAATATTTTGATCCGAATTTAGCCAATAAAGTTCCAAGAAATATTTTTAATACACTGGAAATAAGTTGCGTAACAACATTAAGCGCTGTAACATGACCATGCCCAATCGATTTTTTTAACATCGTTATCAAACTTCATAAAGCTCTGCTTTGAAAGCGATATGTGCAGTTCTAAGAACGTTACTAGCACGCGATGGTCGGGATTTTTCGTTGTGATCAAGCTTATTGAACGAGCGTAACATTCCCCGTAAATAAAACCAAGGTGGTTACACCGCATCGAATATTCGGCCATAAAACACAGAATACAGCACGTATGTGATTAATAATTTAAGCCACTCCCTCTATAATGTGTGTATAATGTTACGAGGCCGCTGGCAAATAATTGCGAAGCCATTAGCTATTTCGACAAATGTGACTTCTCGATGAACCGAGCGCATAGTGTACGGTGGTGTGTCATTGCACTACAGTGGTGTAGCAAATGCGAACAGCAGCGCCCCCCCCCCCCTCACCCCTCTCTCACTCTCACCCACACCCACACCCTACCCACTCTCTTCCCTCCAATACGTATTTGAAGGCCCCCACACTCGTGGATGAAAAATAAGGCGGATGGGTGGGGGTAGGGGGGTTGTACGTTGGGTCATCCCCCGGAAAATTCTAACATCTAGATACTCTCAGAGGACATCTACATTTCCAGAGACAGATATTGATTTTTGGTCGACTAAAAATCTTTTTTCTTTTTAACTATTTTCTTCTTTCTTGGATATATAAACCTGGGGCACAACGAGGTGTATTATACCAAAATGGCAACGTGTGGGTACATTAGACACGTACACATTTAAGAATCAACTCTTTGGATGAATTGTAAGAATGTTTGTCACACAGATACAGAAGGGATAGAGAGAGGGAGGGGGGGGGGAGAGAAACCGTGACAGCATCAACATTTTATAGAGTATTTAAAATAAAGACCTGCTCCACATTTTAAGGTGTTCGACAAACATGCCCCCTAAAGATGCTAGAGACTTCCCGGTCAGAAAAGCAAATATGTATTACATTTCAGACACATGCTTAAGCAGCCACCGAAGTTGTGTTACAATACAGTCAAATACGGTGTTATATTCTCATTCAAATTCTTGTTCAGCAGTCACTAAATGCCATGCATCTTCAGCCATTTTAGAACATATGTTTAGACTTTCGAGTCCTTTTTTCATGGAACCATGGACCGATGCCAAGTTGCTTCAGCGGTTCAATTATTCTGCTAACGCATTTATGTTGTATTCCAGTAATCGATCTCACTAAACTCTTCAATGATTTCGCAGGAACATCGTGTGACAGGTTTTTATTTTACAAGCTAATATTGACTCGATCAATATCTGTAAGTATGTTGTCCCACAAGTGTACCAGGCAAAGACATACAACATCAATTTGCTTGGGAGTGTTTCTGGACATCCGGCAATTTCAGCACATTGATCCAGCACATTATGGATAAAAGGCTTTGAAGCGCCTCAAAGAACGTTACCATAATGGATGACACTTCAGCTGCATGGCCTTACACAAAAGTCAGGATATGAGCCGCACATGATACATATATAGCCATTTTATTGTCAAATGTGTGCTTGTACACCATTGTCCTGGACTGCCATATTGGTACCATTGTCCTACCCTTGTCCTCTTCAATCTGCTAATTTTAACATATCTTTTATGGTTTCTCCTTTGTAGCCAGACCTGCTTTTGCATGAATTACAAGAAAATCTATAACACCTTTTTATTTGAGCATTGTCAATCGTTTGTATTTGAGATAAATAACCTTTTCTTTTGATGTCCGCAATATCACGAAGAGGATGATACTGTCTGATCATTTCGCCTTCAAAGGACAATTAGACATATATGGTTTTCTACTGATATCCGATGTAGCTCTAAGAGTTGAACGATTTTTGGGCCCAAAAAATGATAGCATCCATCACAACTTTTTTTAATTGGAATTAATTCTCCGTTTCCATAAAAAATTTTGTCATCAATAATCTTCCAATAATACAAACGTTGTTCTAGGTCATTCCACATAAAATAGCACCGCCCTTGTTGTATACAATATTCACTGGAATTCGTGAGTCAACGTGCTTCCAGTCACAGAAGCACGTTGGCGGTCCTGGCAGCCTAAACATTTGCGGTGCTATACAGCAACCAGCTTCTATGAATTGTTTATCCATTAGGAATATTTTCACATAATCATTCTAGATTAAAGTGTCTACCAATTTCTGTCATGGGAAATGAAGTATCGTTCGAGTGATACTCTTGTATTACTTGTTCAACCATCTGAAAGTGGTGGTCATTGTGTAGGATCTGCCAACTGTGTTATGGTTAAAAGGCTTTGAGATTCAAATTCCTATTCAGAACCATTGCTTTTTCTATAATTTTCTTCAACGGTTTCGGCATACTCTGTGCATTTCTCCACATCGAGTGTCAGCCATATGTGTATGAGAATTCGGTATCCCTGCAGGAATCTTGGAGATTTCCAGGGCGCCAAGAACTAATACATAACATTTCTAGATGACATTATTGGGGTGCCGTGGAAATTTGAGGCCATGTGCATGTACACTGTTTGGCCTCTCATTCAATCGTCAAGCTCGAGCTCGGCATTGTAGCCTGCAAGGCACAAATAATGGGTGTTGATGTGGGCCTAGTTGGCGTCCTGAGTAAGTTGGCACCCTGGGCAACCGCCTCTCTCGCCACCCCCTTATTACGGCCCTGGGGTCGGAGCATCCCCCCTCCAGAATCCCCGCAATTTGAGAAAGATTTAGTTAATCCGAATATAATTCGAACTTTTCAAAGAATTTGTTCGTAAACCTATTTAAACAATTTACAGAGCTTCTTACTGGCATTGTGCAGAAAGTAATAAAAACTAAAACCCGTGCATTCTTAAACAATATTGAATTAATTATCGTGAACATTTACTTATCATTCAAATTCTACTCTGTAATCATGGAACCAAAACCATAAGAAAAACTAAAAATAATTCATAGGACAAGACATATATATGGCTAAATATTTTGAAACTAACATGATTTGAAACTGCAATTGCCTAGGCATGATGGCTCGCAGACAAATTAGTTTCAAAATATGAGATAAGAGCCATCAGAATACGATGAACAGACAGACAGCTGCGGCGAGCCCATGTATACACATCGTCGGGGTAGGTTGGATTGGAGTTGCGCGTACATACGCATCGTCATGTAGTCATGGTAACACTCAGCATGATTGACAAGAATTGCACGTGAATTGTAGGTATGAAACGTTGCATTGGCAATACAGTTAAGAGAAGAGACAAAAGGACATGCTGGCAACTAGAACCACCACATGTCTTCTTGAGAGAGAGAGGAGAGAGAGAGAGAGAGAGAGAGAGAGAGAGAGAGAGAGAGAGAGAGAGAGAGAGTAGGGGCATTAAATGGTTCAAATGTATTAGACATAAGAATTGCCACTAATCTCAGTTTCACGGCAATCAAACACAGGCTTATATAAGTGCCAAATTTATATGAGTTATCCTTATCCTTCATGATTTTCGTACTATTAGCATGCGCCTATAGGCGACATGGCTTGACGAGACTGCAGGATATAAGAAGCATGCTGGGGAGAGGGAGGGGCTAAGAGAAAGTAGGCCCTAAAGATTTTTTATGCGTAGGGGGGGGGGGGGGGGTGGGTGGTCACCAATTAATGGGTCGTGTGGCGAGGTGGTGAATATGCGTGATGGTGTGAGAGGGTGGGGTGGGATGGGTGGGTGGGTGAGTGGGTCTATTGCACTAATAACGATCAGCATTGAAAAACATTCCCTAGATTCCGATAGTATTATAACATGTGTATTCGAAGTTAAAGCTGTATGTGTCTGTTCTACAGCTATCGTGTAAGTGTTCTGAAGCTCTATGTGTCTTTTCTACAGCTATCGTGTAAGTGTCCTGATGCTGTATGTGTCTGTTCTACAGCTATCATGTAAGTGTCCTAAAGCTCTATGTGTCTATTCTACATCTATCATGTAAGTGTCCTGAAGCTGTATGTGTGTATTCTACAGCTATCGTGTAAGTGTTCTGAGCTCTATGTGTCTGTTCTACAGCTATCGTGTAAGTGTTCTGAAGCTCTATGTGTCTGTTTTACAGTTATCGTGTAAGTGTCCTGATGCTGTATGTGTCTGTTATACAGCTATCATGTAGGTGTCATGAAGCTGTATGCGTCTGTTCTACAGCTATCATGTAAGTGTTCTGAAGCTGTATGTGTGTATGTTCTACAGTTATCGTGTACGTGTCCTGAAGCTTTGTGTGTCTGTTCTGCATCTATCATGTAAGTGTCCTGAAGCTGTATGTGTCTGTTCTACAGCTATCGTGTAAGTGTCCTGAAGCTGTATGTGCCTGTTCTACAGCTATCGTGTAAGTGTCCTGAAGCTGTATGTGCCTGTTCTACAGCTATCGTGTAAGTGTCATGAAGCTGAACTCAGGCAGACGTGACAATTGACGTATCTTCTGGATTACTAAACAAAGCACCGAGCTGGACTAATTTAGAAACCTTTTAAAAATTGTTCTCGCCCCTCACTCGGAGGCTTGCTAAAAGAGGATATGCTTAGCGACTAATGGAATTGCTCTTTGCTGGTGCTGTAGTAAGGAATATTATATTCAGTTGATGGTATTGAAGATAATTTGACGGGGGCTTGCTACATATGGCAGCAACGTCCAGTCTAATTCGATTAGAAATATTCAAGAGCTTTCTTGAAAAGTTGTCTTGATATTTAAACACTGGAATTTCAAAGAGAGATTAAAATTGAGGAATCCAGTCTCTCAGTTAATCATATGACGTCATAATCAACTACATCACATGTAGGTTGACATCTCTATCAATTACGTCCTGAATGACGCGATTTATCCCGTCATAAATGCTTAGTAGTCTCTCAAGTTGTAGGAATTGTATGTATTTACTATTTAATAAACATTCTGTTGAATATTTTTAAAAGAATTTTAACTGGGTACTGTTGCTGCCAGCGGCAACAGCATCAGGCGTGCACATGTTCATTTGCATTTGCATTTAAATGCACCTGCACTTGCAATTGCATTTAAATGCAATTCTGAAATTTCTGATGCATTTGCATTTGCACTTACATTTGAATCTCATGGATTTGCATTTGCATTTGCATGAAAAGGGTTGCATTTGCATTTGAGTTTTCAAATGCATTAGATTTTTTCAAAGCACTACCTTTCTCATTTTACATTTCTTTCAAAATTGGGTTGAACCTAGCTGTTAGTGCTCTTGTTGTAAATAGCTGGCGCATCACTCAATCAAATTAATTTCAAAATATTCAATCAAATTATTTGTTAAATCATAAAAAATGGCATTTCTGTTGCTAGAATTTAGAAATTTAATTCTCTGTGAGCACTCAGCCATAAATATACATACATACATATAAAAGTATCTCTAGAGTATAATAAATATGATAATCTTATAAATAGTAATGAATGGGTGCCTCCATTCTCTTGTCCACTACGTTGCCCCTTTGCCCCGTAAAACAAGACCACTGAAATCATTGGCTCAGTGATCGTTTTCTCTTGGCCTGCAAATGGGCATTTCTAAATACGACACCAAAGGCTGATCTTGTCGGTTTGAACACAAAAGGGTTAATAAAACAATTGGCCTGAACGTTGTTGCTGCGTTAATCGATATGGTGATTTTCAGGAAAATTTATAATATTCATATTAAAGGAGTGCTAGAACACTTTTGACTGTACGATCTGTTCGACAAGTATTCGCTATATGTTTTTGACAAGATCCTTTCAAAGTAATTAGCGTGAGCTTAGTAATATATCTCTGGGCGCTCAAACTATGAATAGGCGTACTGTGTTATAACTCCATTCATTCAGAAATCTCTTAATCCTTTAGTTGTAAAGATGGGCTTTTTGAATGTCCATTTGCATTACAAGAGAAGACAATTTTTGAAAACTTATTACTGAAATGAGTCAGTCATTACCTTCTTGGAATGGAAATAGACATTTAACAAGATAAAAAAATAATAGATGCTGATAATTGGCCTTTCCATTTTTAGCTATACCCCGCCCATCACTAGTTAAGCTCCACCCACGCCTCGCCGTGTTCAGATTGATCGATATCCGAATGCACTAGCTATCCATTTCCCGAAAACTATACAGGGAAGCTGTTGAATATTTTGTAACTAATTTGACTGGGTGCTGTTGCTGCCTATGGCAGCAACAGCGCCCACTCAAATTAGTTTCAAAATATTCAACAGAATATTTATTAAATAGTAAAGGCATACAATTTGTACAACAACGCATAGCCCGTCTTCAAATATGCGTTCGTGGCGCACTTATCGACGTCATTCACGACGTCATTCATTATGATGTTATTCTACAAATCACGTAGCTGATTATGACGTCATATGATGGGTGAGTTCATTTAGAACCCACTACATCATTAGGCTACAAAATGTTTTTCCAAAGATACTCTCAGTAGATGCATAGTTGACAGATGCATACTGTGTTCCAGAATTTTAGGACCAGAGGTGTGCCCACATATTTAAATGAATTTATGAATGCATTTGCACTTGCATTTGAATAAGTTACACACATTTGCATTTGCATTTAATTGCAGTCGAGCTAGGCTGCATTTGCACTTGCATTTGCATTTGAATGATTTACATATATTTGCATTTGTATTTAAATGCAATACCCTGCACTTGTCCCCAATCCTGAACAGCACCCATGCTAAATAGTTTCAAAATATTGAACAGCTTACCTGCATAGTTTTATGGAAATTGAAACAAAGAGAGTGCGGGGATCGATGGATCACACACAACACGGAACAGCATGAGTGGAGCTTAGCTAGAGATGAGCAGGGAATAGCTAAAACTGGATTCCTCCATTGCTGTTTGATTAAAAACATTTTAGATTAGTCGCGGCGACCCTTTTATGCCATATACTACAGAAGTTTGTGTCGATCAGTGAGAATCGTGAGCATAATGCAGTGAGTTCATTTACACGATTGCCCATCGCGGAGTGAAGAGATATATCAACTCCTGGTGGCATCCTGGAGGCTTAGAGTGTTAGGTGGAAGGGCGCTGGGCCTCTATCTGTGATTCTAGTTTCATGGATCACAGCCGTTGCGAATGGTTAACCCAGAATATAAAGCTTCATGATAGTAAGATCTTCCGAACTAGATAATTCTTTATCGCGGAATTAGTTAACTATATTTCTGTTCTAATACATTATTTATGATTAAGACAGTAACCTGTGGATTCCTTATCCATTACAGGCTGCCAGTTTTACACATTCAGCTAAGCTTCTAATGAGAAAGACATAGCCGCAATTCATACGAGAGCAATCAGAGAGTGCGAACCATCACCCTCTCGTTTTTTGTCACATTGTAAGAGGTTTTCAGATTTTCCAGATCTTTTCGGATTTTCTGAATTTTTTCGGATTTGCCGGATTTCTAACGGATGATGCCAATAGTTGTTGGAATCCTAGTGTATGATCGCAGCAGTGCTTGTGTTAGAATTTGACCAAAATCGAGCCAGTCGAGTCTGTTGCGTTAAATTGAGAGATCTGGTCTGTTACTCATGTATCTAACGTCAAAATTTAATTCGTCATATCTTAGCTGACGTCACAATCAAAATCTATATCAGCTAAGATGTGACGTATTTAATTTTGACGTTAGATACATGAAAGGCAGACCAGATCTATCCATTTAACGCAACAGCCTCGACTAACTATATCTCAAGTCTGGGTTAAATAGTGTACATAATCATGTACGAATTCTGGCCGCTTAGACCCTAATCGAATAACCACCGCTACGAGAGTGCGAACACTATGACATTGGCATTACCTGAAGAGACAAAATATCCACTCAATCAGAGCAACAGCTTCGGACTGGCCACACACTGATTCTCATGCAGCAGAAACAGACCACATACCGAACCATGCGTGGACCACATCTTAAGTTTTGGACACGTCAGCGATCGTGGTACAGCCATTTACCTGACCATGCTATTGTCAGTTCCACAACTACGTGCCGCTATGGAAATGGATATGGCCCAAGTACTGAAAAAGACAAGAAAAACTACTCAGTAATCACTTATTGAGTTGTTTTATGATAAATTGAGTTCAGCCATCACCACCCCAACCAGGTGGCAGCTATATATATATATATATATATATATATATATATATATATATATATATATATATATATATATATATATATATATATATATATATATATATATATATATATATATATATATATATATATATATATATATATATATATATATATATATGCAACGATGCAGGACTCACTGGGGTTATATGCTATGGCTAAGCGGAACTGAATGGAACTGAATGACAGCATTCAACAGCATCCATGGCATATTTGCCACAAACCCGGCCTTCAAACACCCACGCAGCCACCGAACAACATCGATATGCCACATCGTACACAGTCGCACAGAACTCGGGTCCACTGCCACAACGAGAATATTTCACCAAATTGATTATGTGTTGTGTAAACTCAGAGCTAAGCCACTACTTCAAATCTCACGCATATATGGTGGCACGCATCTCAATTCTGTCCACAAATCAGTGATCATCCGCCTTCAAATGAAACACATTAGCCTGCTAGATAAGCGCCATGCTAACAAAAGTGGCAATATCAAATTTGTTCTAGGCTCTTCAGTGACAACGCCACCAAATTGTCATACAAGAACAACCACGGAGAGCAGATGGCAACGCGTGAATTCCACTCAAATTAAAACGCGGCTTTAGCGGGCTACCCAAAGGCATTGAAACATCCAATCCGCCCCCCCCACACACCCCACACACCCGTGGAGTGGTAAAAATAACAACCTATATGGATGTAGAATATCTGTGATATACACGTTGCATCAAACAAATTATGTATTTTGACCAGAGGGCTCCTTTATTCGCCATGGTGTACAAAAGGACTGGAAGATCATGTTTGTCGTATTGCAACGTTCAGCAATCTCTGAGGAGCTGGTCATCAGGGGGCCGAGGAATTTGCTCTTCTATTTATCCGCATCGTTAAGCGAGACCCCTCTGTCTCTGTACCCCACGTCTGGTGGAATGTCCAGTATGAATACAGGGTGTTTTGATCTTGTAGACTGCTCTCGTACGAATGGACTGCCCTTGTACGAAAGACAGTGCTTTGCCGGGTAGCATGTAGACAGCACACTAGAGCGGTCCGCTTCATACTACCAGTATTACTAGTGGAAGCTCATCGACATTGTGTGCAGCCTAGTGTTGTACGTCCATGATCTTTGATTGCTGGATAGTGTGGAAAGTGTGTGACATGCCAATAACCAGGTGTATAGATATGATCACTGACAAATGTATTCGCTGTGTCCACACAATGTCTTCGCAGCTGCATCATGTTTAAACATGACGCAGCTGCGCGCACATTTTGTGGGTACAGCCAATGTTCGTCCTGATAAGTTCCAGTGAAACAGTTAATCTTTTCTCTTTTTTTTTAGACCAGCTGGACGCCTGCCACAACACACGTCTCTGTACTATCACCCAATATCCCGCCACGAACTCATATTAGAATACGGACTATGAGTTATTGTACGAATTGTACGTCTTTACAATTTAATAAATATTATGTTTTGAAACTAATTTGGCATCAACAGCTCCCAATCAAATTAGTTACACAATATTCAACAGCTTTCTTGTATAGTTTTCAGAAAATTGATAGTTAGGGCATTCGGGCGGGGCATAGCTAAAAATGGAACGGTCCATTGCCAGCGAAGGTTAGACAGAAAAGATGGTCTATGTTTCGTTATGTTCCGCGAATGTCACTGGACGCAACTGTATGGCAACCTTTGGAATCTGCTATACTCGGAGACAACACCTACAAAGGATGACGCTACTGCACAAACCTGCTATAGGACATACGTACCGAGGTAAAAGAGGCCGGATTTTGTACACAAGAGAAGTCAAAGAAGAAGGCCGGATGGAGGAATTTAGTTTAGCTATGTCTCGCGCATCTCTAGCTAATAGATTGATAGTCAGGGAATTCTCGGAACGATGGATCCCAACACGGGCGAAGTGTGGGTTGAGCTTAGCTAGAGATGGGCGTGACATAGCCAAAACTGCATTACTCCTCTCTAGAATCACAAAATCTCTAGATTCAGAACATGTTTTCACCATTCATTAGAGTGAATATGGAACATCAGCAACATATTCCTAGCACCTCGCAGCACATCATTATTTACACGAGCCAATGTTACCACCCCACCCCTATCATACTACCCCACCACCATTACTGGTAGAAGATGCACCGCTGTTGTAGAAAGTGACAGACGTGTGTGATTGATGGTTGTTAATAATATAGTTAATATTAAAGTCATGTGCAGTTGTACGCAGTTTTTTCTTATCATATATGATTAATGAGCTATTGAGAACTTGCATATTTAATCAATGCCATTCCAAAATCCATCAAGCAGATACAGGAAATCATTAAAACACGAAACTCCTTATACAATGGACATTTCCAGTTTATCCATCCATCATATTAGGTCTTAAACAACTACGTGACGTACATGATGTCGTCATATTCATTGACGTTATGAATGAAGTAGATAAGTTCGCCACCAACGGAATAAGTGTGGTTGTACGAATTGTATGTCTTTACTATTTAATAAAGACGCTGTTGAATATTTTGAAACTAATTTGGCTGGGCGCTGTTGCTGCCATAGGCAGCACAGCACCCGTTCAAATTAGTTTAAAAATATTCAACATATTACCTGTATAGATTTCTGAAAATTAATAGTCAGGCAATTCAGGGATCGACCGATCCCAACACGGTCAAGTGTGGCTGGAGCTTAGCTAGAGATGGGCGGGGCATGGCTAAAATGGTAAGACCCATTTTTACACGCGGCGCTAGAGGAAATGGTTAATGCTAGCTTGCGGTGCTTCTTATTGTTCTTGTTCTTGATCTTCAATTCAATTCAAGTAAATTTAGTTTTGCTTGTTTATAGTGTTACTTACAAAGTGCATATAGATGGTCCATCAAAGGCAGCGTCTATGAGGTGACGAACCCCATTACCATCTATACATGACAAAACATTACATACGATGAATACCCAGGAGACATTAGACAATTACATATCACATGTATATGTTCTGCTTGATAGCTTTTAATCTTAGGGATAGACAGTATTTATACCCGCACACTTAAGTGATCGTAGTTTAATGGTGTAGGGTAGAGACAGATGGGAAGGCTCCCCTACCCCCCTCCCCCCACCCCGCCCCATTCATTAGCATTTTCTGTAACTCTTTTTGGTCTCTAATATGTCGGTACATTTGTTAACCCTTTAATCGTCAAGCCTGTCGAAATGACTTTGCAATGGCCATAAGAATACCTAGAAAATGAGTTTCGTAGGGCACTCCTTACAGCAAAGGTTTGCTCTGCCAAAGAAGTTAACTATGGCCTGAGGTTTCATGTTCAGGTGGATGACATTCGTGAAAATTATGGTCTTGGCTTGCGGGGCCTGATAAGCAATGGTCATTGGGAGACACACTTTTAGGTCAATTAACGCACACATGTATTTTCGTATATGTGTAAATTAAGCTACACAACGCTCTGCAAATCTTATTCTGTGAATATGTAAGGCCATAATTCTATCCATAGACCTAATCCAAATGAATATTTACTCACCAACATTACAGATTGAGCATAGATGAGATTTTAACCAAATACGTGTTAGTCATCAATGTCTACACTGACACATACAAGTATTCATTATTTTCACTATGATCATAATCTCATTTTTATCTGTGTTTTGAAGTAGCTTTTCACTTAAAGTTGTAGTATAGCCAAACTGTCAATCATAGTGCAGTACTGCTACAAAGTGCTGTCAATTCAGAATCGGCACATACATGTATGAAACTTAGTGGAACAACGAAAATGCATTTAGTGTCCAATCACATTAATTCACGACAGACAGTGCATTGTATTACCGCCATCACACATTGGAACAAGCTGTTTTTCCGGGAGTAACACCACCCTTGCGTACTATGGATAATTAGACTACTAACAACGCTATGTAATTACATATACAGTTAAACATGTCTGTAACGACCACCTGCTTTTGAGGCCAAAAGGAGAGTGTTCTTTAGGATCAATGATCATAAGGTCACCAAGGCTAAAGAACAAAACTCCTCTGCCCCAAAAGCTATTTACGTTAGCAAATGGGTTGCATTGCGCGATTCAAAACAAAGAATTTAATATATCAAGTTCCAAATTAGCATTAACAAACAATTTTGCATCAAGATAACAAATTTCATTTCAAGATAAGAAATTATCATTCAAGACATTTGATCTTTGGTAAAATTTGTGATTTTTACTTCAACACATACATTTACACCAATACGCTAATTACCTGTCCACCAATATATTTCAAAACAAAAATGTCATTAAAGATGACAAGGCTTTATTCAACATGACCTAATTACTGTTGACGTCCAATCAAAATATCTAACAATGCCGCGATTCCGATTACACATTTCGTCGTTGTTTACTTTTGAATAATGTTTCGTTAAAAAATAAATTTCGATCGGCTGGTCGACATCTGAAACCACACGCCTCAAGTGCTGTTCGTGATTTCTTTGATGGGTGGTTGGTGTGTGCGACATGTGTAGGCCTAGTATTAACGCATTTTATTTTTCCCGTATAAATTTTCCTATTTGCGGTCCAATTGCTTTCTTTCCAGGGACACTTGACACATTGATTTATACAGATCTACGCAATCAGTTATGCTTTCCTCATTGACAGCCGCCTCTTGTCCCATTGATCAATAGTGTAAATGGTACTTGAATTGTTTGTCATTAGTGTCAGGGATGATTTCCCATTTGTCAAATAATACCAAGGACCCTTTCCCCATTTGCCCATGGCATCAGTTATGCTTGCCACATTGGCCACGGGTGCTTGATCCATTGATCATGTATGTCTGTAACACTTGCGGCATTGGCCAATAATGTCAGTGGCACTTGCGGCATCTGTCACTAATGTCAGGTCCCTGTGATCTTGTTGGTCCGTGGCATCAGCTATGCTTACCCTGTTGGTAATGTGTGTCAATGATACTTGACTCAATAAGGACAATGATCAGTGTTCCATTGGTGAGTGACATAAGTTGCGCATTGATAAATTGTGCTTGTCCCATTGGTTAATAGTCTCAGTGATACTTGCGTTGTTAGTCATTAGTGGTAAGGATGATTGCCTCATTGCCAATAATCATATGGACCATTGCCCACATTGGTCTATGGTAACAGATATGCTTGTCTGATTGGCAAATGGTACTTGGTGTGCATTAATTAATGTAAACATGTTTACAGTTCCTCATCAGCCAGGTGAGCACTATGATCATTGGGCCATTTATTAAAATTTCTCTGGTGGAATACACCCGATCACATACCGAGCAGGAAGGGGACACCACTTCTGGACCAACCCCAGATTCGCATATGCCTTAGGCTGGATTTCTGTGGATGCTTTAGCAACCCCACTCCCGCCGCCATCCATAACACACACACGCACGCATGCACGGGCGCACGCACACACTCACCCACACACGCACGCATGCACGGGCGCACGCACACACTCACCCACGCACGCACGCACGCACGCACGCATACACACACGCACGCACACACGCGCGCGTACGCACACACGCACGCACGCACACACTCACACACACTGAGATAACTCTCAGTCCAACATTTGGGAACCAATCACTATTGGGCAACCTAAGTAATTCTAACGGTGATGGGCCAACCTATAATCAGCGTAAATATAAACCAAATCATGGTTGGCATGTCTACGTTGGCCCAATGTTATGTTAATGAGCAAAACTTAGATTGGGTCAAGCCAGTAACTAACCTTGAGCCAACGCGTACCCAACGTATGCTTGCTGTCGAGACGAAAAGGTGCATATGCGTATGGGCATGGGGTGGGGGAGGGGGGGGGAAGGGAGGATAGCGATTCAGGGATTTTATCTCCCATAGTGTATCCCCATGGCGCCCCAAGGATTTGACCCCACCAATAGCTCAGCCACTCCGCCATACCGCAGCAACAAGTCAAAGTATGTTTCTACACCCCTGTAGTGGGATATTGTTTTAGGGTTTATACTATAATTTGATCAATTCATTCGTAACGTCAATACGCTGCCGTCACTCAACATCAGCAATTGCTATTTCAGCGAATTCATATCGCTCACAGGAATGGACCGAAGTCGTTAACAATTATATCAAACAAATCTAGAATAATCAAGGCCTATTCCCATGTACACGACACTGTCTACAGAAACGCGTGCGTTAAAACGGATATAGTGAAGATCCAATGTGTGCATTTCGTTCTGTACGATAAGTCCAGCGCGCAGAAAACAGTCAAGAACCCCGATACCATCCACTTCACCGTTGGGTAACAACTTTGGCGAGGCCCCCCCCCCCCCCCCCCCCTGCAACTTCTGTTTGTGTCAGGTCAAGGCCTCCCTACACTCGTTGATTGTTTGGGTGGGTGTTGGTGCGGAAACATAGGCCTAATAAAACAGGTGTACGCTTTCAACGATGAACGCTATAAACAAGACATGACCCATTATTTACAATGTAATAAATATTATGTTGAATATTTTGAAAATAACAAGCCGTTGCTGTCGCTTTAGTTAAACTATTTTTAAATTTTCAAATTATTTTCAAAATGGTCAACAGCCTTCTAGCATGAATGTCTTTAATCTTCTCACCTCGTTCTAAGTATTGGTCCATAGTTCTTTTCGAGGCCATCGAAATACATTGGGCCTCCTCGCAATTGCAGGGGTTTGGAATGCGGTAGTGTGGGTGGGGTGGTGAGCGTGTGTGCGTGCGTTCGTGCGTGCGTGCGTGCGTGCGCGCGCGCGCGCGTGTGTGTTAGGGGTGGGGTGTATTACTACAGCATATAGTGCACCTGTAGCATTTCAACGTGCGATACCATGTACATGGAAATTGTCCCTTAAACATTATTTATACCAGCAATGATATAATTACTTGCTTTAAAATTTACACATAAATCAAATCTCCTCCTCGATGAACATGGTTCCGCTGCCTCGTTATTTATAGCTCTGATCTTCCTTGTAGCTGTCGCGTTGTCACCGTGGGACACAGCCACTGAGACTTTGTTTCCAAAAACCTTGATCATCTATATTAAAGCTAGGAAATATGATTTACTCCGCCGTTAACAATATCATTGCAACTAAGCCCTTCGCTGATAGTCGTCTCTTACGCAACCGTAAGTTGTATCATGGATTTCACACACTCTACCTTTAAAACTACCGTATCTATAGAAATACATATAAGTTGGGTTAAATATACTAGCACAAATTAGAAATATTGCCTTTCACCATTATATATGACCAAAGTCAAACTATTTGTTTTAAATTTAAATTTTTGCGTAAATTTTGGCAATGTTTGCGGCTAAGTATAGACTTTTACTGGTATAATTATTGATTCAAGGAAATTGAGCTTTTAAAAATGAGTCTACATGTTAAATACTTCAGTTATCTTCCATCTGGACACAACTGTATGTGACTGAATGCAGAAACTACTAAAGCATCTTACCATGTCTCGTGTTACTACCTTTCCGATAGTGACACCCGCCTCTGATAGTCATTTCAGGCGGTTTGCATTCAGAGTGTGGTAATAGCTTAAACCGCCTGGGCTTGAAATTGGGCATTATTTTCTTTTTTCCCCATCTCCGATTGTGTTTTTGTGAGAGCAATTTTCGGATAAAAAATCCCATTAAAGTGGCCTGGCGTTAGTAAGTTTTATTGCTGTAATGACTACCCTGATAACGCAGCTTACTGGGCCGACGCTGGGCTGATACCGGGCCGATACTTAAAGTTTCCGCCCGGTATCGGCCCAGCATCGGCCCAGTAAGCTGCGTTATCTGGGTAGTCTTGTAATATTTAACAGCCGTGGTGGCATTGGTCGTCGAATATGTCCTGGGATTATAGCGTAATAAATGTGACAGTCATTGGTTTAATATTTTTCTCTTATCATGTTTTTAATGTTTCGTTTGTATGATGTCTGGGTGATAATTTGCGTACGTGTGTCTTCATCAGTTCAGTTGCCGAGTTTTAGGGCTGATGATGATGTTTTGTTTATGGGTGTTTCTGCGCGGCAGTATTGCGTATATAAGCTATCTTTGGCTCTAGTGTTGTAAGAGTGTATTTCTGTGTTATTTGTAAACTCATCTTATAGTGGGTCTGGTAAATTGCCATTATGTATGTCTCTTAGGATGGAATAAAGTTGCAGTTTGTAAATGTCTTTAAGCTTTATTAATTTCTCGGCTTTGTACGTTTTTGGCCAATTGCTGCTTGAGAGAATAACTTAATGGCTTTCTTTTGCAGTGACTCTAACGTTGTTATTTTTGTTCGATGTGCATTAGTCCAAATAGTTATACAGTATGTGATATGTGGTGGCATTAGTGTGACATAGAGTGGTTTTTATTATTAAATTAGTTGGTAGATATGATTTACGTCTACGCATGATAACAATGTTCTTTGCTGCCTTAAATGTAGTAGCTCCTATATGTGTCGCCCATGTGAGATGCTTATCTAAATATACACATACAAATTTAGCAGATTGGGCCCCATATATCTCTTGGTTGTCTATAAAGATTCTTGAGAGATCAGCATTTTGTGTGGGTGTGTGGGTGGGTGGGGGTGGGTGGGGGTGGGTGGGTGGGGGTGGGGAGGAGGGTGGTGGTGGAGTGGGGGGGGGCGGGGCGGGGCGGACCCGGACTTCATACTATTTCGTGGACTCAGGACTTATGTACTAATTCCCGGACCATAACTTCACAAACTCACCCACAGATCCACCCACCGAGGCATGCATAACGCAACCCACACATTTACAGACGAACACACCCGTACACCAAAACTATAACATAATAGCACATACGCCCTCAAACCAAACAAATAACCAACTCATACCCACAGCTCACGCATATATCACACACCCTCACATCCACTGACCATGACCCGTGCAAAGGCCCACCCCAGACCGTCCACACACAGGCACCACCAACTCACGCATAACGAAACATAAACCCATCCACGCACCCACAGATCAACCAACCCTCACAATTCGCGCCCAGCCAATAATATAATAACCCACTCACCCTCATAGCCGCCCTCACACCCAGCGAATAACCAACTCTACCTGCATTCACACACACACACACGCACGCACGCACGCACGCACGCACGCACGCACGCACACACTCACCTCAATTTCTCCGACACCCTACCATACACTCACCCCATCATATTCCCCTCATTCCCTCACCCATTCACTCATATTCACGATTAAAACTAATCAATTAATGGATAGATAACTTGCGAAGTAGACCTTTCCAGTTTATCCATCCATCATATTACGTCAAAATCAACTCCGTGACGCGTAGGATGACGCAATAATAAATACCGTCATGAATGATGTAGATAAGTAGGTTACCATCGCAAAATTGGTGACGGACTAAGCGTTGTTGTACGAATTGTATATAGTTACTATTTAATAATTTGACTGGGCGTAGTTGCTGACATAGGCATGTTTATTAAATGATAAAGACATATAATTCGTACAACCTGACAGCCTAATAATCGTTTCAGACGGACTAAATCAAGCCATTCATGACGTAATAGCTTATGACGTCAGCCTACACGTCACATAGTTGATTATAGCGTCATATGATAGACTGACAAACTGGAATCCTCCATTTCCTTAAGTTCATGAGTATTTGCCTATTGGTCCATGCTGTAGAGGTCATTGACGAACGCCTCATACCACGCTGTTTTCACAGTGAGCGAATGTGTATTTTTGAAGTGATATTAGCGTAGTGGATGTGAGCCTAGGCTCGCGCGATTATCCCTTTCAGTAATTCACGATCGATTATTTAATAATAATCGCCATTACTTGATTAATCAGCTTGAGTACAAATTACCCAGTTATAACAGCAAAAAGCATATCAATGACGAAAGCTGCAATTGTGTTGAGAAATGTCCATTTGCAGTCCATGAGAAGAGTATTTTTGAAAATGTGTCACTGGAATGCCTGGCTCGATTCTCGAGCCAGTCATTGGGCAGTGCTATATTAAAAAAAATAGTCTTCTCTTGGCCTGCACATGGACATGCATTCGCTGAGTAAAATGTAAATTTCCGTGACCGATCGGAGTAATTAAAAGGTAGGTTTTGAAATATTTTATGCTGTAACATGATTCACGATTATTAGATTATTTAATTTTTAATCCTATAAATTCACGATTTAAAAAATAATCACGATTTTCGCTTTAATCACGTAATCGCGCAGGTCTGTGTGAGCCATCATATCACACAACGGTGACATCTCCTCCGGTGTACAGTTTGCATTTCCATATCTAACTTCACTCCATTCTAAGACCCAGCAATGCATGATCAATACACTGTAACTCGGAATCAATAAAGAAACTGGTTATCCGTGATAACTACGGGCGTACAGATGCGTGGTTGTTAGACAATCAGACAGCGTGCGCTCGTGTGACACGATCAATCAGTAATTTCGAGTTAACGTTCGACACGTGTGGCTACGGCAAATAGCAAAGCCATATCTATATTTGTCGAACGTGATATGTTGCCAAGGGGTTTTGATTTCTCGACTGCTTCTCAGTTCGATTGCTTTAATCTGATTTCCCAGAGTCGCGTTGTAGCTGCAGATATTGATGTTAAAATGTTGCCATTAAAGGAATACTAATCTTATCTCAGATCTCAAATTTTGTCGCTAAATTATGGTTTAGAGGGTGATGAATCAATTTCGAGCTATTCCCTGGGCATTTCGAGCTATTCCCCGGCCATTCCTAGTTATTCCCCGCCCATTCCTCGCTAGGCCCGCCCATGTTGTGAGCGTGTTGTGATTGATACACCATGAACCCTGAATTCCAAGAATTCCTATTTCAAGTTAACTATACAGGTAAGCTGTTGACAATTTTGAAACTAATTTGAATGGTGGCTGTTGCTGACTATGGCGCCCAATCAAATTGGTTTCAAAATAAATATTCAACAGAATGTTTATTAAATAATACAGCTAAATAAATCTTCGAAAGAGATACTATCCATACACCTAACTGACTTTTCAATACTCCTGACGATGGAGAGAGATACATCACAATACATTATGACGCCAGCCTACACGTGACATAATTGGTCCGTTTGACACCATATACTTAAGGGGAAGATCGAATCCCTCAATTCCAAACCATTCTATATCAGATTGGGCATTTACCTACATCACAATGATTTGCTTTTTATATCACGAAACATATTTGTTCTGCATTTCAAATTACCCTTCCATCATGCATGAATAGCGTGAATATTCTCAACCTTTTGTCTCAACTAGGGGCTATTTGCCTCTCTGCACTACCCATTCGATGGCGTCAAGGCCACTCTGTGTGTATCCCTGTGATGTGATGAGCGTGTCACTGATGACAAGTCTATTTGTCTCCACTATACTACAATCCATATGGACCAATGACAGTACAACTTGTTTGCTTTCTTATTCAGCCATCGTAGTTTAATATTTTCAGTTGAGAATACTGTTACAAATATAACTACATGCACTTTCATAAGTGTACTAGACGCCCAGAAAGAAAACCGGATGGCTGTTTCTGGAAACATATGTTCGTAGCTTTCAGCGACATGGCATACATCTGGTAGGATAACGAACTCCATTCTGATGCCATTAAGTCACAATCCTGAAAAATATAAGCACAAGATCTTCGCGCAGTAATGTGTAGCAATACTTGAAACGCACCCCAAACCCCAGCCAACGCTGCCGTTACCAAATATGCCATAGCGTATTCATAAAATACAATAATTACGCAATGATATTGTTTACACCGTGGTGACTGACCGTAGAATGATTCGCCTGAACTGTTGCCAAGACAGTAACCAATGGTGACCCCCACCCCACTATCGCCCCGTAACCACCTACTCTCGGCCCAAGCGGCAGCATAGAGACAGTATGTAATGCTTTACTATACTGACGAATAAAGCTTTCGTACACCCCTTCTCCCATTATCCGTCACGTTTTCCAATGTGGTGTCCTCTCTTTTCATTGTCAGTCACAGCAGCAGCGTTGACATCCCTGATTATAAGAAGGACACCATGTTTCGTCATCTGCAGCTAATTGTAAAAGTCATCTTTGCCCGTGACCTGTATGAAGTATATCCATTCATGATCAAAAGTGTGGAGTGTTCAAAGTTCAGCCACAGATACAGTATTCTCCAATGCTTTTGATGGGGTCTTAGTGACCTTAACCTTTGACGGCTTGGCCCCAAGTTCAGTATATTGTGCCCTCTCACTACACGGAAGTATATATCTAAGTATGGCTTCAGCATGGTTAATACAACGTGAAACATTAACACTAAAGTTGAGTTTAACGATAAATGTTTCGTTGAAAAAGTCCTGTCATTATCGCACTGACACACATTTGATGCCAGGGTAATTGCGTCATGCCACCTCGTTACCAGGAAGCACTATAGCGGCATGAATCACAGCTTTGGTGTCGTAGTATTAATCCAACATGAGATATGAAGTTGAACGCACACGCGCACGCCCGCACGCACGCACGCACGCACGCACGCACGCACGCACGCAGGCAGGCACGCACGCACGCACGCACGCACGCACGCACGCACGCACGCACGCACGCACGCACGCACGCACGCACGCACGTACGCACTTACGTACGTACGTAATCACGCACGCACGCATATTGTTTCTAACCTTTCGCTCCAAAATGAGCTGAGTAGTCACACAGTTAAGCCGGGTTTCGAAATTAATGGGTCACAAGCCAACTTTGACAAACATACGCCTAAGTCACTCCCGATCATACCGACCAACCACTATGAAATTCAGCCCTACAATATCCCCATGCACATTCGACATCGTCCTTTAGGGACGCACGTTCACCAACCCGGACGATTTTACACGCATACATAAAAATTTCGCCTAGTAAGATGTAGAAAATGTATAGCTCTGTACCAATATTAGCATACTGAGTGCGAGGTCGCTGCCATCTCGTCTGTTGTACAGTTTACATTCACATATAATAACCTGATTCGCTCCATCCTAATACTCTGCAAAGGTACACGGATTCATAATCAAGTGTAGCTAGGAATCAATATAGGAGCTGGTTATCCATGGTTACCCAGCGCGCGCAAATGCGTGGTTGTTATAGAATCAGACAGCATGTACTCGTGTGACACGATCAATCATTAATGTCAAGTCAACATTCGAACATGTGGGACTATGGCAAATAATGATGCTATATATTTGTAAAACGCGATTTGCTGCCAAGGGTCTTGGATTTTTTGACTGATAATCAGCGTGCGATTGTGTGTGCGTGCGTGCGTGCGTGCGTGTGTGTGCTCGTGTGCGCGCGCGTGTGCGTGCTTTTGTGCGTGCGCCTGCTGGTGCGCGTGCGCGTACACGCCCGCGTGCGCGTACACGCCCGCGTGCGCGTAAATGTAGGAATATGTTCATACTAATAATGTTGATATTATTGAAAGTTGAAATATGTAGTGTACATGGTGTTACCCCCCCCCCCAACGCACGAACGCACGAACGCAGGCACGCACGCACGAACGCACGAACGCACGCACGAACGCACGCACGAACTAACGCACGCACGCACGCACGCACGCACGCACGCACGCACGCACGCACGCACGCACGCACGCACGCACGCACGCACGCACGCACGCACGCACGCACGCACGCACGCACGCACGCACGCACGCACGCACGCACGCACGCACGCACACACGCATGCACGCACACACACATACACACACACCCGACACTCCGCTTCGGCCACGTTACGTAGCCGCCCACCACCGCCCAACGATCTGGAACAGTCGCTTCCATCGAACGATGATGACGCGTCCGCTGGTGCGTCCTTCGTGGCCGCGGGATCATGGGGACCTTCCGCCTGGCGGGGAAGGGGACGGGACTGGATCACCCTCAGACATTTGCCTGTAGCGTAACGGGTCAACAGAACCATTTGCTTCTTGTGGGGCCGAGTGCGCATTTGCACCCAAAGCATTTACCTCGATTGTGACGTCCGACGCGCCGCATCGAATACATTGAGGTTCAGTAGACCAATTATGGTTGGTGGAGGAGGAGGGAATACGGAAACTATCTTCACCGTTAGACTCAGAACATTCAATGGGAATATCCATCTAATCGCTTGTGAAATACTTAAGTGGCAATTCAACACCGATTAAAGATGCATATTCACACCACAATGATTGAAAATAAAATTGTTAAAATTGCATACATTTATAAGCTTAAATTATGTGCCTATGTGTAATGAAACGAAATACAAGGACCGTGCCTCTATTTCACTTACGCAACTTATAAAATTATATTAATTAATATGGAATGGAATCACCATATGTTAAGATTTATTTCGTTTCATTACACATATGCATGCAATTTAAGCCTATAAAAGTATACAATCTAAAATAAAATTTTTTCAAGAATTCTAGTGTGAATATGATATATAATAATATTTATTGAGCAATAATTTACGAAACAAGGATAATTACAAACTCCTGTATCATTTCATAACAACCCTCATGCGAGTAACGACTGAAAAACAAATAAGTGGTGATAACGACAACGTAAAATAAAACAGCGGGCTGTATTTTTACCGGGCTACGAAAAACTGTCTAACCCGATAGTATGTATGTAAGATAAGTTTCTCTACTCAGACCGCACTTGATGGATGAATGTGCGAAAAAACCACTGGATACAAATTCATAGACAGGGGAAAAAGTATATTATCTAGGATACTGATCGAATATAAAGGTATTTCATTAGGTTTAAAATAACGTTATGTCATGGACAAGAACAGACTAAAGAAAACAGGTGATAAATAATAAGTAATGTTTGAAAAGTTCAGAAAATCTACTTTATGTAAACAATCAGTTTTATTTTAGAATTTTAGGCAAATCGGAGCCATAGTTTCGAAGAAATCCATGGATCACTATTTGATCTAAATCAATACAAACAGCCAGACGGGCGGGCAGACAGAAAGGCAGGGAGGCAGACGGGCATGCAGACAGACAGACAGACAGACAGACAGACAGACAGACAGACAGACAGACAGACAGACAGACAGACAGACAGACAGACAGACAGACAGACAGACAGACAGACAGACAGGCAGGCAGGCAGGCAGGCATGCAGGCAGGCAGGAATAGAAGCCAAACATGCAAACAGACAGGCATGTATGCAGGCTGGTAGACAGGCATGCATGCATGAAAACATGCATGCATGCTGGTAGGCAGGCTGGCACGCAGACAATCAGGTTTGAGGTATACTCAAGATGGCATTTAATGGAATACCACGGATGAACGTCTGTGTTCAACGGATAAGTTATTGCTCCAGGACCAATCCTTGTGTCCAACGGATCCATAGAACGCATATAACGCGCTTTTGTATACGATTTAATTGAAGTGAAAACTGAGCATTATCGTCGTTAGACTTCCCTAGACGGGTGCGTTTGACGTATGTTTAACACATTTATGCGTACCTAGCTTTAGAGTGCATACACATAAGTGCATTAAATGCGTCCAATTGGAGCAATACAGTGTACGATAAACGCATGCCTCCATCCATGGTATTCCATGAAATGATATATATTTATTTGAATAACACTGTTTTCAAGTTATCATTAACATATATTTGTTATCAATTGCCTTGATTTTTGTATTTGAATGTTTCTTACCTCACGCACATTGCTAGCCGCTGTCTTGAAAAGATGTCCTCCCGTGACCGTTTCACAAGATCATTGCCTATAAAGTGAAGAACAAGGTCGAACTACTCTCTATTAAAACCGAAGTACTGAATACACTTTTACTGACCCATGTAGAGAGCCTTTAAAACCAGGTTGTTAAAGCACCCTTGCTTCTTCCGCTTTTCACAATTTGATGTTCCCAGCATCTCCGTTTTCTCTTTTTATTCATTAGATCATTGTCCTCCTCTCACAAATTCATGGTGAAAAAGAACAATGCAAATATAAATGAACACGTTGAACGCAATATGTATTTTTATTTTATTGACGCACTGGCAACGTGCGCTTCAATTTCCATGTGCTAACTTAGCCGACAGTCATGCACCCATTAGTTTAATTTGTTGATCACCATCTCCCGGTCGGGGGAATCGAACGGCCATTCTGTAGATCATTGTCCTCGTCTCACGAATTCATGGTGAAAAAGAACAATGCAAAGATAAATGAACACGTTGAACGCAATATGTATGTATTTATGTATGTATGGATGTATGTATGTATGTATGTATGTATGTATGTATGTATGTATGGATGGATGTATTTTATTTTATTGACGCACTGGCAACGCGTGGCTTCAATTTCCACATGCTAACCAGCCGACAGTCATGCACCCATTAGTTTAATTTGTTGATCACCATCTCCCCGGACGGGGATCGAACCGCCATACTGCAACTCCGCATGGCATCAGCAACCAGACATCTTTCCCCCGGACCACCGCGCCAAGATAGAATCTTGGTTTAGCAGACCAGCTTTCATATGTCTGATATACCGACACTGACGATTCATATGGAACTATCTGTGGATGCACCTGCCACTATTCAATCCTTGGCTTTTAAGCCTATTGTAATCTGACTCCATCACGGCTCTGGCAGTATATGTATTATATTTTATTGACGCACTGGCAACGCGTGGCTTCAATTTCCACATGCTAACGAGCTGACAGTCATGCACCCATTAGTTTAATTTGTTGATCACCATCTCCCCGGTCAGGGATCGAACCGCCATACTGCAACTCCGCATGACATCAGCAGCCAGACTTTTTTCCCCCGGACCACCGCGCCAAGATAGAATCTTGGTTTACCAGACCAGCTTTCACATGTCTGATATACTGACACTCTGACGATTCATATGGAACTAACTGTGGATGCACCTGCCACTATTCAAACCCATATAACGCCAATTCCGGACTAAACTGCTCAAGAGCGCTTTACATGATTAACAATACCCATTTTGAAACAAGTGGGGTTTTAACACTGATTTAAAAGGCTCCATTATCTTTTACAGTTTCTTATATGAGATGGAAGGTTGTTCCAAAATTTGAGTCCAGCTCTTGACAAGGTACAATCTCCGCTGGCTGAGTTGGACGGCGGTACGACGCATAGCAGCTCTGCACTCGACCCAAGGGCTCTAGGTACGGATCTTTGGACAATTAATGATTTCAAGTATAGAGGTGCTAGGTTATGTAAACATCTAAATACTAGAAGGGCGACCTTGTAGCCGATTCGTTCCCTGACCAGCAGCCAGTGTAATTTTCTAAGGACAGGTTGTAATGTGGTCGTGTATCTTTGTGCGAGTGATCATTCTGGCTGCTGTGTTTTGGGCTCCTTGCAGACGATCTAACTGAGAGGATGTTATTCCTGTCAACGAAGAGTTCCCATAATCTAGCCGCAATATTATCGTGGCGTGAACTAACAGATTTACTGCAATATAACACAATACGAAACGCAATGACGTGTACATGTTGAACGCATGCGATTATCGTGTGCACTAAATGCATGCAATGAACGCATATATGTGTACGTAGCTTTAATCTAGCTACACATATATGCATCCGATACATGCGTTCGTCATATTCATATAATGCACGCATTAAGCGCACCCGTTGAACACGTACACATCATTTCGTTAGCAGTGCGTTTAAATTACATTAAACGTGCGCATTTAACTGTGCGTTGTTCTGTTTTTTTGTTTTCACCAATAATTCACCAGTGAGGGACGATGATCTGTGTAGTCCCCCCACCGCATCCAGTATAGCCCGTAGAAAAGGAACACGAGGATGCTGAGACCATACAATAGTACACAGGTGGCCAGAACAAGCGCGCTTCAACAATTTGGTGCTAAAGGATCCTTACCTGAATAAAGACACATGTATTTAGGATATTTGGGCGAATAGGGAACAGTCCATTCTTGTTTTGCACTTTATTGGGAATAATCTTTTGAAAAGATGCAGATACACAGGTGTCATCTATTCAAGACTGTGCGAAGCAATGGGCTTGCGGGAACAAAATTTGAAATCCAACAGCCAAGGTAATGGACCTTTCCAGAGTAATAACGTCATATAACGTCACAATCACCTAAGTGTAGGATGACATCATACTCATTACGTCATAAATGATTCTATACGGTCCGTATTTAACTCTTGATAGTCGGACACGTTGTACAAATTGTATGTCTTTACTATTTAATGAACATGCTGTTGAATATTTTGAAACTGATTTGACTGGGCGCTGTTGCTGCCATAGGTACACATATATGCATAGACATAGGCAGCAACAGCACTCAGTCAAATTAGTTTTTAAATATTCAACAGCTTACCTGTATAGTTTTCTGGAAATTGATAGTCAGGGAGTTCAGAGGTCGATCTGTCCCAACACGATCGAGGTGTGGGCGGAGCTTAGCTAGAGATGGGCGGGGAATAGCTAAAAATGGAAAGGTTCATTAATAAGAAGATTTTAAAGAAACCAACTTTATTATTTCTAACAAAAGACCAAAATAATATCATGTAATATCCATCAACCCGTTGAATCTGAAAGGTCCATGTACGAAGTAGATTTAAATACATAATTTGTTTTATATTAGGATCCTAATTTGAATGGATGCTGCTGCTGCCACGCTTAGCTGTATGATTGCATTGGGGTCGACTTTGTGGGATGCGATCACCAAAAGGCTAAACCCACTCTGCATAAAATTGGAAAGAATGATTTCGGCGGAGCAGGCATACGTCGAGGCAGTGAATACAAATTTTTTTCTAAAATGCCATTACTCTTTGTAAGACAGTATCAAAGCAGTAAGCAATATATATATATTTTTCCGTATGTTTTTAAAATCCAAATCCGGATCTTTAACTGGATCTCGATTAATGTTTGGGAAAGTTCAGAAAATCTACTTTATATAAACACTCAGTTTTATTTTAGAATTTGAGGCAAATCGGAGAAGTAGTTTCGAAGAAATCAGTAGTTTCCGTATTTGATCTAAATCAATACAAACAGGCATGCATGCATGCAGGCATGCAGGCAGCCAGACAGACAGGTAAGCAGGAGGACATGCAGATTGGTAGGCAGGCAAGCGAGCAGGCAGACAGACAGGCAGACAGTAGGTAGGCATGCATGCATGCATGCAGGCAGGCAGGCAGGCAGGCAGGCAGGCAGGCAGGCAGGCAGGCAGACAGGCAGGCAGGCAGACAGACATACATACAGACAGACAGACAGACAGACAGACAGACAGACAGACAGACAGACAGACAGACAGACAGACAGACAGACAGACAGACAGACAGACAGACATACAGACAGACAGACAGACAGACAATCAGGTTTGAGGTATACCCCATGAATGAACAAACGAACGAACGAATGCATGAGCCAGCCAGACTGACCGACAGATCGACCGACCGACATACCGACTGACAGACATACCGATCGTCCGACATACCGACCGACCTGCTGGTCAGCTGGTCGGCCTCCTGGCTGGCTAGCTGGCTAGCTGGCTGGCTGGCTGGCTGAAATACATTTAATGTATTTAGACGTTCAATTGCAATGAAATTAATGATTGTCAGGATTTTATCTTTAAATGGTATATGAATATTATGGGACATCATATGGTTATAATTCTAACTATGACAGGTTGGAACCACGATAAAATTTGTAGACACATGGTAGGTGTACTCCTATAGCACCGGAGATAATAACGGTCGCATTTCCGTTCAGTATACATGCTCTGCGATGAAAGTCTACATTAGTGCTATAATGAGCCTGTCCAGTTTTAGCTATGCCCCGCCCACCTCTAGCTAAGCTCCACCCACACTTCTCTAGCCCAGTCAAATTAGTTGCAAAATATTCACCAGAATTTTTAATAAATAGTAAAGACATACAATTAGTACAACAACACAACACGTTGCAACACCAAGATAGAAGTACTAAAATAAAAAGTGCAACGTGCCGCCAATTTCTTGAGCGCATCACCATGTTAAAATGGAAACAATGACGCAGTGGGCCCTATGCTATTAGGTATTTTCATTGAGACCCAGTCTCTTAATTAACATGACCTTTGTTGGTGTCTGGTCTGCTTTCTTCACCCAATGCAAATCAGAGAGAACTGTTTCTCCGAGCGGACCGAACTTGGTTATCCCTCAAGATTTGACTGGATCGTTTCATACCAGTTATCGGTGCTGATACGTCGCGGAGTGATTGAATTAAACATTCATTAAGCGAATGTTTACCACCTGATGATTCAGGAGAAAGGATAAATCCGTAGTGTTATCCGACATTTCCCAGGATAGACGACAAATGAAAAGAGCCACGGCTATGATTGTCACCGTATGTAATGGTGTACTCTGTATCAGATTTCAACGAAATCTGATAAATAGTGAGGCAGCACAAAAGGAGACATACGAATAATTATAGTATTCGGCTTCCATGTAACTATTATTTACATAAGGTTTTGAACTACAGGACTAATATGATATTGAAATGGTTTGAAAAAGCTCAAGAATTCAGTGCCGATTCAAATGGGGTTCGTTCCAGTCACGAAAGAGGGCAATCTAACAAGAAGCCTTAGGGTATCCATGAGCATCCTGAAGTTGCCGGCAGGGGGTGGGGTCAGAGAGGTGACTCTTGAATTTTTGTTGACCATTAACCTATTGTTAGGTCTATATCTGGCAAACTGTGTACTTCATGGAGAATGGCCTATAACAATGCTATTGTCACCTAATGCGCACGTCGCGTCTTCGTTGGGCCAGTTCCTGCCAGGTATAGTTATGTTGCGGCAGCAATAGCAATTTCCAACATCACAATCTTGCTTCAGTTAATATCTGGAAGGTCTCAAGTAATTTCCTTAGACTATTGCTACGCACACAAAATCCCTTTATAACAATTGATTTGCCATATGTGATCTTTCATCAAGGAACGTTCTTTGTCGTTGATTTGCCATGGGATCGTTCATCAAGGAACGTTCTTTGACGTTTCCTTGCGATCACTCCATACTCCTGAATAAATACGTTTTCTTTTGTTAAGGGATTTTATAAAGACCTTCGTCGCAAATCATCGAACGGTCCAATTGCTATATTAAGTTTTTATATTATATGACGTTGACCAAACTCGCGTGGTTAATCCCACTACATTATACGCCTGAGTAAAGTGTTTTATGTTGCTAAAAACTTTCATTTGACACCAATACAATTTTCGTAGAGGCTTTCGTTAGTATCTTTTCGTCTGTAATCTTATTGTACCCTTGAATAACAAACAGCTAGCTATGCTTATTTGATAATGCCAGATACCAGGGACGGATTATGATCTCGATAGTAGACAAAGTGTGACGGTCTACCACCTGGGATAGTGTCAGGCATGCCTTGAAGGCCCACGTGTCGTCACTAAACTACATTGACGCTACGTTTTTAACAAGCTTTAACCGGTTTTTAACCAATCTTTAATCCTGTCTTAACTCTATGCTCACCTAAATGGCAAAGTAATCAATACGTTGATGGCGGCCATTAACCGCCAGAAGCAGAAGCAGATTTATGCCGCTCTCCCGACCCAGGGAGATCTCGCCCTGTCTCGACACGAATGAGACCGACCAGAGATCAATATGGCTGACGAAGCTCAGGTGATCTGAGTGAAATTTTGCAAATGAGTTAATAAATTTAGTTCGAACGTTTTAAATTGTCTAATTTTCAATCCGGAGCTATGTAACGATATATTTGGACTCTCAAGCTCATAAATAAGTTTAAAAAAGAAAACTAAGGAGAGAGCAATGGACCATTGGACCTTTTCCGTTTATCCATACACCATATGACGTCTTAATCAACTACGCGAAGTGTATGCAGACGTCATAATCGATGATAGATCTATCCTAACACGGGCAAAGTGGCAAACATGTCATCGGTTGTCATCCAATGTACAGAGTAATGATTGGCAGGGCCAGTGAATAAGTTATTGATTACAAGGTCTTTGGAGGTATGCACATCAAAATAATTGACAGGTCACCGAGCTTATGTACATAGAAAGGCTTGACTATTGTTTGATGAGGTATTGATAGAGCATATTGATTAGCTATTAACATATGAACATTGTTTTATAGGTGCGACAGCAATATAGGAATCCAATCTGTCAGTCAATTTTATGACGTCATAATCAAATACATCACGGGTAGGCTGACGCCACAAATAAAACACGTCAGGAATGACGTATCTAAGTCCGTCGTGAACTCTTAATAGTCCGTCATGCACACGAATTATATGTATTTGCTACATAATAACCATTCGGTTGAATATTTTGAAACTAATTTGACAGGGCGATGTTGCAACCATAGGATTTATAGATTTATATACTTTGAATCCTGAATTCCCAGAATGCCAATTTTTGGTAACTATACAGGCAACTTGTTGTATATATTGAAACTAATTTGACTGGAGGCTATTGCTGGCAGCAACATCGCCCATTCGAATTAGTCTCAAAATATTCAACATAATGTTTCTTAATTATTAAAGACATACGCTTAGTACAAATGATGGACTATTTCAGGTTCACGACGGTGGATGAGAGAGAGAGAGAGAGAGAGAGAGAGAGAGGGAGGGAGGGAGGGAGGGAGGGAGGGATGGAGGGAGGTAGGGAGGGAGGGAGGGAAGGGGGGGGGGTCTGGCACTAGTTGGTGAATATAACACATGTTTAATCTAGTCAACTAGTCGGCGACTGGTCGTCAAATTCTATGTGCTTAGTTGAGGACTAGGATACATGATACGACTAAATTACGTACGAGTGTGGTCGGACCAACTATACAGAACCCGCTCCAATAGAGAGCAACGTCCATTTCTGGCTAAGCATCTCGCGTATGGGGGTATCACTTTACATACTATGGGCCGTAAATTCCCAGAATCCCCTACTTCAAGGTAACTATAAAGGCAAGTTGTTGAATGTTTCGAAACTAATTGGACTGGAGCTGTTGCTGTCTATAGCAGCAACAGCCTCCAGTTAAATTAGTTTCAAAGTATTCAACTGAATGCTTAGTAACTTGTAAATTTAACAGATAAATACAATTCGTAAATACTGACGTACATTTCCCGCTTCTTCATTCAACCATGGCCCGAAATTTGACCCATCGGTACCATTCATCAAAGTGGCCGGTTTCTGATAGATACACCTGATACAAGTCACAATCTGGTAACTTAGTATACAAAATATGATTTCACGTACATGCCCCCTTATGCACGAAAACACCAGATTTGAGCTGGCATTTTTCATGAATATTTATAAAAAAGAATTCCAGCTCATTTGTTATATACGCATACGGCTGGATGTATTTAAGAAGATGAATGCGGATACAACCAGTTTTTGATGTCTGGATGCAGTTCCATTCTCCTCTATTTGAGAATATGATACACCATGCCAGAGTCTGTTTAGAGCTTGAATGAGTTCAGTATTAATTGAGGGTTTTGACTGCAAGTTGTATTAGCAAGTGCTTTTGTGGCTTCTGTCGTCCACAAGCCACTGCATATACCAAATCTTGAGCAAACTAATCAAGTAGCCATTCCACTCTTTGCAAAAAGTGACATTGTTAGGAGAATAATCAGTGAACAGGCCTGATAGATCGCTATGCAGAAGAGATGTACTGTAATATTCATCCATTTGGGGGAAATCTGCAGTGACGGGTGAGTACTGCTCTTCAAGGGATTCGGAGCATCAAGGCAGATTTGTGTGATGATGAAGTGTCGTCTATGGAATCAGATGTGATTAGTCGAAGGTTTTCATTGAGTTTCTGTTTTTTATATGAACTCATATGAAGAAAGTTATCTGTTGCTTCACAAGTCGAACGAATTGTCTTTGCTATTTCTGGATTTTGTATATAGTCTGCAGCACGCATGTCGATAGTGTGTCTCTGCAGCAACGATGTCTCTTGACACAATGGCATGGAGTCTATTATTTTTCATTTGAGTGGCACATTCACGTTTCCCTTGGTCACAACGAAGCTATGAACACTGAGCAATGTTTTCACGTGTTTTAGATGCACGTCTACATTTTTATTTCTCGCAAAATATACATGTTTTATCATAGATTCTGTAATTAGATGCATGTTATCGTTGAATACACTTTCCTGTGCTAGATGTTTTCCATTCGCCGTAGTTGTCTTCATTTAATTTAGACTGTAAAGTTTTAAGGTTCACGCTTCAGTGTAAAACGACATATACATATTTCGATGATAAACGAGTTATGGTACCGTTTCATCGGGCAGGTCTTCAGTTATATCCAGCAATTGCATTCTGATACGAGCTGCGCGTTTTCCATGAAGGACTGGAGAGATGAGAGGTCACTGGAGTATGGGAATCTTCGTGCGGTTAATGAATGATGCATGCAGGCGCACATCTTGGCTTGTTGTTTTGTGGAATGGACAGCGTTGAATGAATAAATCAAGTTTATCGTTCAATCATATGACGTCACACTGTGTTACAAATAGGCTGCCCCCCACACATAATCAATTAAGTGATGAATGTTGCGATTTAGTCCGTCATAGACGTTTATTAGTCTGTCAAAAGTTGTACGAATTAAGTGGCTTTACTATTTAATACACATTATGTTGACTATTTTGAAACTAATTTGACTGGGCGCTGTTGCTGGCATAGTTTCAAAATATTCAACAACTGACTTGCATAGTTTTCTGGAAATTGGGATTCTGAGAGTGCAGGGATCGATTGATCCTAACACTGGCAAAGTGTGGGTGGAGCTTAGCTAAAGATGGGCGGGGCATAACTAAAAGTAGATTCGTCCATTAGATTGTGAGAATCATTTATCTATCATTGTTAGTGGACTCCATGATATTGGAGTTGGGTTAAGCTACAGGACTTCAGACACGTCTGATTTAATTTAAGAATAAATGCTATTGTAACAATGGACCTTTCCACTGTATCCACCCATCATATGACTTCATAATCAATTACGTGACGTGTGGAATGACATCACAATCAATGACGTTATTATGACGTCATGAATCACGTAGATAAGTACGTCAAGAATGCATAATTGAGGACTGACTATACGTTGTTGTACGAATTGTATGGCTTTACTATTTAATAAATATCCTGTTGAATATTTTGAAAATAGCTTGGCTGTGCGCTGTTGCCATAGTCAAATAAGTTACAAACTATTTAACAACCTATCTGTATAGTTTTCAGCAAATTGACCGATCAATCCCAATACGGCGAAGTGTGGGTGGAGCGTAACTAGATGCACCAACTATTCTAAACCCATCAAAAGATATACATAAAGAAGCCATATACGAAATTTACTGAAAATATGTTAAGCGCCATAGAGATGGATGAACGGATGGACAGACACACCTATTAATAAATTGTACCTATTAAGAGATCGATGATTAATTTGTGGCCATAATAAACAAAGAGGTATTGGTTTATAGGTTTCTAAGAAATAGTTATGCATCTGAATAAGTAATACATGAGACGGACAGTGCGAATCTAGCGATGTCGTACATTTGGCTGAAAGCACTAATATATCATTATATAAAATACTGTGGCATATTTGAGCTACCCCATTGGCCTTGTTATCATGCATACCTGGATACTACACCTCACGCCCTTTCGAATGATACCAAACAACACCGGGCACTAATTTGGTAGCGACATAGGGGCTTGGCTGATGTAGCCTATCATGAGTTATGATATGCTATACCGATTTTGACGTCAGCCTACACGTGACGTAATTGATTATGACGTCATATACTTTAGTGACAACTCGGATCCCTCAATTATATACAGCTAGTCGCGGACTGGTAAAATCAAGTGTTGTTATATTATAAAGTACTGCAACCGTCGGCAACTGAAAAAAGAATTTCTCAAACTGGGGCAATATCAGAGAACTCGTAACGATTTCTCGAGCGGCATCGGTTCCAAGTCCCCCCTTACTCTCAACGTACATACGTCTGAATGTTGACCGAGTAAGTTGATCATGTGACATGGATAAAATGGTGCTACTTAACATGAGAATGATCCCAGCTGCGCTCACCTCAATCCGACATGAGACTGAATCCGCCGTTTGGAGTTGCTACGAGATGCTAAGAGACAATCTGCAATGAGGTCAGCATGGTTCTTAAATAGTAAAAACATACAATTAGTATAACAACGCTTAGTCCGTCATCAATTAAGCGTTCGTGACGAACCTAGCTACGCCATGCATGACGTAATTGTTTAGGACCTCAGCTTACATGTCCCGTAGTTATGGCGTCTTATAATTGATGGATAATCTGGAATCCTCCATTGAGACTCGGATATTTCAGGTACGTAAGGGTTAAAATGCTCTTCCTGGGTTTCATGAACTAAATCTAATGTTGCCCAGCATAGCTACCTCCACATTCGAATTCCTGCTTCTGGCTAAGCATCTGCGACAATGCTGAGAAAAAGATTGCAATTTCCTTATATCGCTTGAAGGCAATCGAATAAAGAAGACATCAAGTCGTTCTAAAACGAACGTAATACAACGGAAATGACAAATGCATGTATAACGAATATGATTGCTTTTCTCGGAAATAATTTCAGCAATAATAGCTGCTTTTAAAGGATTTTCGCCTTTAAGAGTTGGTTATAAACCCAGTATTGAATGAAACATAGCTGTCTGAATCTTGGTTTAACGATCTCATATATTAATAAATGACATGACTTTTACAGAAATTTATGATAGACCTATTTGTTTGTTGATATGCACAGTCACTTACGAGAAGTGTATAGGGTTGTTAAGTCTAACGTCACACACAGCTACGTGTCGTATTTTGGATTTACTGTGTACTAATTGTGTGTTGAACTCTTGTTGCCCAAGATCATTGCTTTTATTCAACATTCGGTTACATATTTCGACATTACGAAATGGCAACGTCTTTAATTCCGCGATCGCTCTATACTACTACTACTACTACTACTACTACTACTACTACTACTACTACTACTACTACTACTACTACTACTACTACTACTACTACTACTACTACTACTACTACTACTACTACTACTACTACTACAACTACTACTACTACTACTACTACTACTACTACTACTACTACTACTACTACTAATAATAATAATAATAATAATTCGGTAATGCAGTCGAATTTTCTGCATATAGTGCACACCGCGTGGTTTTCGACCATTTTGTCTCGGAATTTCGAATGGCGGAAAAGCATCATGGTGTTAATACCTTGTTCCTAACATTTTTGATAAATTGTCACGTGATAAAAAGGTTTCTGACAGTGCCAAACTCTCCCGATCTCCCGAAATACTTAAGATGAGTGGTTCAGAACAAAGCACTCACACTATACTAATTTCCCCCACTCAGTCAGAAATTCACGTTTCCAGTTTATCCATCTATCCATCATATGACCTCATAATCAACTAAGTGACGTGCATGCTGACGTCATAATCATGGCGTCATGAATGATTAGAAATAGTCTGTCTTTAACACTTAATAGTCCGACACGTTGTACGAATTGTATGCGTTTACCATTTAATTAACATTCTGTTGAACTTTTTGAGACTAGTTTGACTGGACACTGCTGCTGCCATAGGCAGCAACAGCGCCTAGTCAAATTAGTTTCAAAATATTTAACAGCTTACCTGTATTGTTTTCTGGAAATTAATAGGAGAGGAGTTCAGAGATCGATCGATGCCAACACGGACGAGGTGTGGATGGAGATTAGATAGAGATGGGCGGGGCATAGCTAAAAGTGGAAAGGTCCATTGTAACTGAATCATCAAACATTCGTATAGTACGATCGCGTAATTAGATGCACGGAATATTCCTGTTGAATATTTTGAAATTAATTTGACCGAGAGCTCTTGCTGCCTATGCCAAAAGCTTTTAAATCGGAAATACATGATGCGAATTCTTAAACGACAAATCTGCTCATGTAAATACTTTGTCGGATATTGATTTTGATCAGTTACGATAAATCTGAAAAAATCTAGCATGTTGAACTTTTCCCACTTGTTGATCGTGAAATCTGTCCATGTCGTTGGGAAATTTGACGTTGCGCACGACATTTGGATGGACCTAAACAATTTCGTGCACGATGAGGTTGATAACAGGCGGTAATGAGGATAAGTAGTAGTAGTAGTAGTAGTAGTAGTAGTAGTAGTAGTAGTAGTAGTAGTAGTAGTAGTAGTAGTAAAAGCAGCAGCAGCAGCGGCAGCAGCAGTGGCAGCAGCAGTAGTAATAATAGTAGCAGTGGTTTTCAAAGCGAACAGACGTGGTTTTTTTTAGCTCTGCGCTATCTCCTCGTATTACTAGTTTCTAGTAAGCTTCTGTATGTATATTGTTCAGTTGGTTTCCTAATTGCATATAATTTCATTAATTGTTGTCAGTTTGCATGTTTTGGATTGTAGGAGGTCGCAATCGTGACTTGTGTTTTCAGATTGTAATCTGAAATCGCCTCTGTGGTTAGCCATTTTGCTGACCACTGAGCCTAATTGTTTCTCTTTTTTCTTGGCCAGATTCGTCCCGTCTACGTTGTTCATTTTGACTGTTCCTGTTAGTAACAATACGTTGCCGTGGGGAGCTTTTATAGTTGGCGCTTTGGTGGTCATATCTTTTGCCAGTTAATCAGCATGTTAGTTCAGGGCGTTGACGGTTTTAAGCTACATCTGAAGCTGAAGCTGAAGATCGTTGACGAGAGTAGACTGACGAATATATGGCTGATATGTGTCAGTGGATCACACGTTCTAAGGGGACACTAATTTATTGGTGTTTAGCTCTTTGCGTGTTGTCCTGTAAAGCGGATAGTGAACCACACGTTCTAAAGGGGACACTAATTTATTAGTGTTTAGAGCTCTTTGCGTGTTGGTTAAGTCCTGTAAAGCAGTAAACAAAACGGCATATCAGGAAAAACATGGCAGAAAAATGTTTATTTATTCTGACCAGGTGTTTTAAAGGGACGTTATTTTAACATTTTTTCTGATACGCCGTTTTGCTTAATGCTTTACATTGCGCCGTAATATCTAAATGACAGCCAAATACAAACGTACCCTAAGCGTTAAAATAACAACTAAGGGGCGGGTGTCACGGCTATCGACGTGTATCATGGATTAAAAGACGTCATTGGCGCGGAACCTGCTGTTTTGCAGGGGCTTATCAATGTTACTATAACTGTATGGAATGTGACTGTGGCGAATGAAAGTATTAAGGAGAAGCTGCTAGAAGAGGTCCTTGTTGTGAAAGGCGAAGTGTGTAATGTAGAAGAAATCGAGTCGGATAGGTTGTTAGTTAAAATAAAAGTTCCATTGGAGATTCCAGGTGAACGAAACATGAATAAACCGAAAAAGTATTGTAAAATACAAAAGATTGAAAGGGAAACATATCCTTTTGACAGAACTTTGGAGAGTGGTGTAAGGCGAAGCTGGTTTGAAAAAAGTAGATAGCCCTTTACCAAACAGATTGACGCTTATTGACAGATTTGTTCTGCCCTTATGTTATAGAGGGCAGATAAAAGAATGTCGAATCTGCCTTAGTACCGACCATCTTGCAGCAGATTACCCCAATAGAAATAAATGTTTGCTCTGTGGTTCAACTGGCCATTTCAAATGGCGCTGTCCAAACAACGAAAACAACCCCACCGTAGAAGTACGCAATCCTAAATTAAAGGATGCACCTGAGACAAATGTTTCTGATGACATCACTGCAGAAGCTACCGTCGAGGTTCATGTCATTATAAAGGAGACAGAAAAGGCAGCAAATCCTATTGAAGTAACTGCAGATGATGAGATAGAAATATTAGAGGAGGGAATAACTTTAACCCCAGAAATTGATCAAAATGTGGTTGTGGCCATTATGGATGTAAATGAAACGCAGACGAATGACGATATTAACGAGGACGCAGATCATTACTCTTTAGAAGATGACTTAATATTAGGACAGAGTAAATTTAGGTCATAGAAAAGAGAAAGCTCTGCCGATTTCACGCTAAGCCCGATTGATCTAAGTCAGCTTGAAGCTATGGGGAATGATGTTGCTGCGAAATGTAAGTCAAGTGGCAATAAGCGCCATAAAGAAAACAATAGCTCAGAATCTGAGATTGAGGAAAATGATATGGATGATGATACAATGTCAGTTGCAGAATCAAATGTATCAATAGAAACACAGAGTTCACAGATGAAAGATGAAATGGTGATGTACCGATCAGAAGGTGGTGAAGCGTTAGTGCCCTATGTAACGGCGAGGGGCGTTAAATATCGTCTACTGCGCCATGATTATGATATTTCCAAATTTGAATATTTGTCTGTGGTAGAACTAGGAAACATTGAATTCGGAGGAAGATTAGGTAAATGGTTTAACAAACGAGCCAATTAACCAAATCAAGTTAATCTAATGATGGCGGTTGTAAATATCATTCTACTAATTATGACTATATGCACCAAAAATTGCGGAGGATTAAACACCGAATTCAAGCAGCGCCACTTGCTTGAAGAATTAGCAAATGAGAGAGTTGATATCGCTTTTCTGCAAGGGACCAAAATTTAAAAACATGAAGTGTATGAATCTCTCAAAGATATTTCAAAAGGGCAGATTTTTTATTCTTTATCATAAGATAATAGTGCGGGAGTGCCCCGCTGTCTCAACTATGTTGACGTTATATCCTCGTCATCAGATATAAATGGTAGATGGACTTGTGTATCAATTGATGTGCTAAACACTAAATTTGACGTGCCTTTATGCACCAATCTCTTATCAATTGCGTCGTGAATTTCTAAATGATGTTTCCACAATAATTCCAGACAGAACGCCTGAAAACCTAATTATGGGCGGTGACTTTGATTGCATATTAGATGAGGCTAAAGACAGACAATCTAGGTCTAATTTTAATGACACATCGCATAATATTTTCAAACATATCCGTGAATATAAAAGCTTATCGGATTGAAAATCCAGTGGGCAGGGACTTTACTTGGTTTTCAACCGATGGAAAGAAAGAATCCAGATCGGACATGATCTATGTAGAACACTCATTGAAAGATTATATGTGTAAAACTAACATAAAACCAGTAACTTTCTCTGACCACAATATGTTTTCTATCACATTAGACAATGCTGACTGGATCAAATGAGGAGATGGATTTTGGAAGCTCAACGTAGCATTGCTAAGAGATAGTTGCTATCGTAAATGTCTAGAAAGTTGTTGGAGGCGTTGGGATGAAAAGGGAAGTTTGTATGAATGTATAACAGCCTCGTGGGAGGATGCTAAATGCCACATGAAATATGTTTCAAGGCAGTATTCCATCAGGAAAGCACGAGAAATGCGAAAGCGTAAAGAGACGCTTCAGAGGTCGGTGTGTACAATTAATAAGAACATTAATAATGGATAATATAATTATTACGAACTATTAGTTAAATTAAAAGGTAGACTAAATGAGATAGAGCAATACCAGTTTGATGGTGCCAAAATAAGGTCAAGAGCACAAATGCACACCGAGGGCGAAAAGCCTATACGTTACTTTTGTAACTTGGAAAAAAGCAAGGGATATAGAGAAATTAATGCGCTCACTGAAGACTAATGATGGTGTATCAGTGTCCTCAAATGCAGAGATGATGGAAACAGTATCCACATTTTAAAAATCATTGTATAAATCTGAGGGAAGTGTTGAAGCTGCAACTAGAGATATTTTAGCTAATATAAATGTAAAGACTTCCAGATTCATGCCACGTAAGCTGTGACCAATCACTAACAACTGATGATTTGACAAAATCCCTCAAAGGTATGGAGTTAGAAAAGTCTCCTGGCTGCGACGGAGTTCCAGTCGAATTTTATGAAACATTCTGGCACATATTTGGTAAGCAAGGACATCTCCCTCCGTCGATGGTCCAAGCATATGTTCGGCTTATAAACAAGAGGGGGACAGAAAGAAAATAAAGAATTATAGACCAATCTCTCTACTCTGTGTAGGCTATAAGATTATTACTCTTGCACTAACACTAAAACGTGGCGCAGTCCTAGGCGAAGTCATTGATGATGATCAAACCTGCTCCGTACCAGGAAGAACAATATTAAACAACACATTGCTTATACGGGACCTTATTCAATTAGTTGAACAGGATTGCATCCCAGCAGCAATAACAGCACTTGATAACGAGAAGACGTTTGGCAGACTTGAATGGGATTTCTTGTTTAAGTCTTTAGACCATATTGGCTTTGGTTCCAGATTTATTAAATGCGTCAATATTTTATATACTGATATAACAAGTTGCTATTGAGTAAATAAGTATCTATCTGAGCCTGTTGTGGTGGAACGAGGAGTCAGACAGGCTTACTCATTGTCTCCGCTTCTATTCGTCATAGCAATGGAATCGTTGAGGGCCTCATTGAGACAACGTAATAATTTTCAGGGAATATGTATGCGTGGCGTAGAAAGGCCACTAAAGGTTTCTCAATATGCAGATGATACGACTGTGGTTGCGGGTAAAAATTCGGATTTTAGAATTTTAGATGGAGTATTGGAAGGACAACTGACAATGTTATGGATATTAACTGGTCAGATAATGCCATACAGATTTTGGGTATTTACCTTAGTAGAGAACAAGATGTAATAATAAACTGGGAAGAAATTGAGAAGGATATCCAAGCTAAAGTGTCCATTAAGAACTTGGAAACGACGTTGCCTAACTGTTGTTGGCAGGACATTTGTCCTTAATAATTTAATTTTATTTGGGCTGTGGTGTACCACTTCTGTAGTTCATATTCCCAAATCAGTAGAGTCAAAGATCAACACGTTCCTTTTGTCCTTCTTATGGGCTCATTTAGTATCACAGTCAATCATCACCAATGAAAAGTATGATGGAGGCCTGGATTTGGTTAATGTTTTAGCGAAGTGTGCTTCTTTAAAACTGAAATTCTTGAATAAGTTACACACTTCAAACTCATCTTGGTCAAGTGTTTCAAGAACAGCTCGAAGCCTTAAAACATGTACACAATCAATGTCACAACCCAATTGTTGGGAAGATTCCTTAGAGCAACGTCTTTGGGGGCAACGAGTTGATGCGTGATAATGATGCTGTATTATATTTTCCCTTTATGGCCAAAAATGGCATTCAATATTTACGTGATTTAGTAAATCCAAAATCTCGCAAATGGATTGCGATGCAAGATGTAGCAAGAGCAACATCAATGAGGCATATTGATGCTCAACGCTTATTTGTTAGAATAAAGAATGCAATACCTGGTGAATGGTTTAAATTACTGAGAGCAAGTGGCAATAGAGATATGTTGCAACCAACATTAATATTTAAGTCAGAGCATATAAAATACAACATGACATCTAGAGACTGGTATGGAATTATAATGCAAAGTCGGAGACAGGCTCCTATTGCAGTTAGGCATTGGAACAATTTAGGATGCACGCCAAAGAATTGGAAAATGCGTGGAAAACAATACATCTACCTTGTGTATCAGCAAACGCACGGGACCTGGTATGGTGATTACTCCATCGAAGGCTATGATTCAGCCATCTGACATATGTATGCAAAATGACAAGTACAGACCGGTACTTATTATGTAATACTGAGGAGGAAACGATAGCCCATCTGTTTACACAGTGTCGTATATCTACAGGCTTTTGGGTATATATCAAATGCTCCTTGCTAAATTTGGAACCAAATATGTGAAATTAATGACTGAACCAATTATATTCAAAGATTGCTCAACTATCGGACGAATCATTAATAGCAAGGAGAATGAATTGTTAGTAACCCTGTTATGTTTAGGGGTGTGGGCCATTTGGAAGCATCGGTGTTCAGAGGCCAGAGATAAACGGGAAAAAACCACCATACAAGCTATACTTCGATCATTGTTGATAAACTGCATTCATTGTGAATTATACAGGCTAGTGGAACATGGAAAAGAAAGTAGATTTACAGATGTATGGTGCAAAACTGGCCTGGTATCAACTGAACACGGATATCTAAAAATAGCAGAAGCAGAACTTGTATACGCTAGACCACCCGCTACTTGTTTTATATTGGTATATGGTATTTTACTTTCCTTTAATTGACTTTATTTTAAAACTTTAATGCCTTAGGAGACGCTAATCTTGATGAATAACCTAACCTTGGGAATCGGTATATTTAAATATCAATATTCTTGAGGTTATCCAACTTCCAAGTTCATTAGGCTAACAGAGTATGACGTCTTACATATCTACAATTAGCATCCTGTTGTAAATGTTTACTGTAAGTGTATTTGTTCCAGGGGAATTTGCAAAAACATAAAATGAAGTAAATTTAGAATGTGAACCCAAAGCGCAATCTATGTAGTCATAGTTTGTATACTTTCGCTTTGTGCATTATACTACATAAAGGCTACTACGTCCGCCGGGCATTTAAGAATCGGCTAACTGGCATCAATGAGTGACCTTTTGTTGCGTATTGACGAGTAACCTCGCCACTTGCTGCACTCGCCATTTGGGCCTACTACTATACGGTGTGCTACGTTACGCTAAATATGACCTACTTAGCCTGCCGGTCATTAATTGGCTTAATGGCGTCAATGAGTAGCAGTAATTTACTGCTAATTATTGATGAGTCGCTTTACTACTTGTGGGTAACTGTGCACTACTACTACTACTACTACACGGTGTGCTTTGTTGAATTATGTTATGTTATCAGCTCTTTATTAAGTTTGTTTTCTCTGTAGTTATGTCATGGATGTGGTATATGATAATAGAGTATGTTAGCTTGCACTGTTTTAAGATGTTAAGTTTGTATTGTTATTCATATACTATTAATAAAGCCTGCTATTTCACCCGATTTTGTGGGGGGGGGGGGGGGTGTGTGCAAGCATTTTTTAAAGGAGTTCCTCCATGATGTGTGCCCGACTGCGCCAGCATCGGATTTTCCAAAAAAAGAAAAAACGTAGTAGTAGTAGTAGTAGTAGCAGCAGCAGCAGTAGTAGTAGTAGTACTATCAGTAGTGGTAGTAGTAGTAGTAGTAGTAGTAGTAGTAGTAGTAGTAGTAGTAGTAGTAGTAGTAGTAGTAGAAGTAGCATTAGAGGTAGTAGCAGTAGTACTATTAGTAGTAGCAGCAGCAGCAGCAAAAACAGCAGCAGCATCAGTAGTAGTAGTAGTAGTAGTAGTAGTAGTAGTAGTAGTAGTAGTAGTAGTAGTAGTAGTGGCAGCAGTAGTAGAAGAAGTGAACGAACGCGTTTATTTAGCTCTGCAATTGCTGGCCAAATTTGTTAGTTTCTAGCGCGATTTTGTAGATAAATTTTGTCCATATATTTCGTATTAGTATTTCCTTTCACACTTTATGTTTAATTTGTAAATTCTTGTCTTGGTTGGAGCGGATTTTGTGTCTCCATTTTCTAAAGGCACTCCTCTTAGCTCGCGGTTTCCGCCATTTAATAGGTCTCCTCTTACTGTGGTCAATGCAATACATTTCTCCCCGCGCCAGTATGCTGTTTCTGTAGTTCGTTGGCTAGCTCATTATATTTGGCAAAATCACTTGAGTGAGTGGATTTAATCCCTTTGTCATTTGTAAGCGCCAGCCTAGTTCTTTGATTGTATAAATCTTTATAGTCAGTTGGCTGTCCCCGGTCAACTCGAACAGACAAACAAATATATGACTGTATTAGGAAACCACTTTAATCGGTTAGGTATCAGTGAACCACTTAATAAGTGGTTCAAACTAACAAATATACGAATGTACTATCTATTCGTATATTTGTTGGTAGACGTCAGAGTTTCAAAAGCGGACACTATTTATTTAATGTTTAGCTCTTTGCCTAACTTCTAGGTATTATATATTTGTATTATCCCCATTATATATTGTAGTAGTACGGTTTTCCTCTTTTTAAAAAAACCCACCATGGCAACCTCCTGTAAGCATACCCTGAGTCTTAAAATCACGACAAATGCTTGGGGTGTTTCGGCAATTGAGGTGCATCATGGATTGAAGGGCGTAGTTGGGACAGGCCCCCATGTGCTTCAAGGTCACATTAACGTTTCCAAATCTGTATGGAATGTCACTGTGGTTAATGAAAGGGTGAAGGAAAAGTTGCTCGACCAGGTCCTTGTCGTGAAGGGTGAGGTGTGTAATATTGAGGAAGTAGAATCTGATCGTCTATTGGTTAAGATGAAGGTTCCGTTAGAGATCCCAGATGAACGGTTATCAATGAATTGATCAAGTATGGCAAAGTGGAAAAGGTAGAACACGAAACCGATCCATTTGATCGAACCTTAGAAATGTCATCAGAAGAGTTTGGTTCGAAAAGGTAGAACAACCTCTCCCATGTAAGATCACGTTAGATGGTCGATTTATCTTGCCATTATGGTACAAGGGGCAAATAAAAGGGTGTAGAATCTGCTTAAGCACAGAACATCTTGCAACAGATTGCCCTAACAAAAACAAATGTCTAGTTTGTGGGTCATCTGATCATTTTAAGTGGTAATGCCCACAGAACAAATCTGTCAAAAAGGTGCTGATAAAAGGGCAGAGCAAGTTGCTTCTAAAGAAAATGTCATAGAACCGGTAGTTGCTGAGATTGTAGCTGAAGTCCATGTTAATGAGAAGCATGCTTCTAAGGAAAATGTCATAGAACCAGTAGTTGCTGAGATTGTAGCTGAAGTCCATGTTAATGAGAAGCATGGGGAAGCAGGTGATGAAATAGAGGTTCTAGATGAGGGACTAAGTCTTACTTCAGTAACAAGTCAATCCAAGTCGGATGTCAGAGAGGTTAAGTTGAACATGATGATCAATACCCTCTGCAAGGAAGTTTTAATTTAGGACAAGTAAAATCCAGGTCGCAAGATACTGAAACTAACAGAGATTTTCCACTGAGTACACTAAATCTAGTCGATTTCAATAATATAGCGAAAGTAAATGGTGTCTCGGATCGATTGAGTGGAACAAAGCGAAAGAAAGATGGAGACAGTTCTGAATCAGAAATAGAGGAAAGTGATATAGAAGACGATAATATGTCAGTGGCTGAATCCGATATATCCACTCAAACACAGAGTTCTAAATCACCCGATGAGATGGTCATGTACAGGTCAGAGGCGAGAGATGTGTTAGTTCCATATGTGACGGCAAAAGGGGTTAAATATAGGCATCTGCGTCATGATTCAGATATATTAAAATATAAGCATTTGGAAAAAGTTGAACTAAGTAGTACAGAGTTTGAGAGTAAAATAGGTAAATGGTCTAAGAGAGGGTCGAAAAAACCAAAATCTAGTTAACAAAATAATAGCGGTTGTACACATCATTGATCCAGAATATTCTATTCGTTATCTCAAGATAATAGTGCTGGCGTAGCAATTCTTATACACACGTTGCTGTGTATATATGCACCTGCATCTCATCAACTACGTCGTACTTTTTTTTAATGAGATGTCTACAACAGCACTAGATAACATCACTGAGAACTTAGTAATGGGTGGTCACTTTAACTGCGTCATAGATAAGGAAAATGACAGGAATGCACCTTCAACTTATACTGATATATCACATAGACTCTTAAAACAAATATGTGATAAGGAAAATTTAGTTGACACATATAGAATATCAAAACCTCACGGTAAAGATATTACATGTTTTTCGGCAGATGGTAAACTTGGTTCAAGGATCGACAGAATTTATGTGCATAGTTTGTTGACAGGGTACTGGAGAGATGTTAATATTAAGCCAGTCGCATTCTCAGATCACAACATGGTTTGTGTAACCTTTGTCAATGCTGACTGGGTAACAAAGGGGTCGGGTTTTGGAAATTAAACACAACACTGTTGGAAGAAGAATTTTATAAGAATAATATAGAGAGTTGTTGGCAGCATTAGATTAATAGGAAAGCATCATATAAGAGCACATTGCAATGGTGGGAGGATGTAAAACTGGATTTAAAGTATGTTTCCCGACAGTATGCTATTAGAAAAGTACCGGAAATACACTTTATAGATCACTGAGGAAAATGAATGCTAAAGTAAATAATGGTGAAGATAATTATTATGAATTACTGGTTACAATTAAAAGTAAAATAAGAGATATAGAACAAAAAATATGAGTTTGAGGGTGCAAAAATTAGAGCAAGAGCCCAGATGCATGCAGAAGGGGAAACGCCAACCCGATATTTTTGCACATTAGAAAAAGCACGGACAATAGATAAGGTGATGTGCTCATTAAACATGCCGGATGGTTCAACCATCTTTACCAACAAGGAAATGAGTACTATTGTATGCAATTACTATGAGTCATTGTACAAGTCAGATGGAATTGATGAAGATGCAAAATTGGATTTGCTAGCAAATATAGACAAAAAAGTGTCAGGCACAGGCAGTGAATTATGTGATCAACCCTTAACACTAGAAGATTTAACTAAATCCCTTAAAGATATGAACCTAGAAAAATCACCTGGGTGTGATGGCCTTCCAGTTGAATTTTACCAAACCTTTTTGCACCTTGTAGGTCCAATAATGGAAGAGTTAGCCACTGAAACTTTTTAGAAAGGCCATTTACCACCAACTATGGCTAGGGCATATGTAAGGCAAATATATAAACGAGATGACAGACGTCTAATTCAGAATTACAGACCAATTTATCTACTATGTGTAGACTACAAAATAATATCCAGAGCACTAACATTGAAACTAGGTAGATAAATTATTGGAACAGAGCAGACATGTGCTGTACCTAGGAGGACAATTTTAACCAACACCATGTTAATAAGAGACCGTATACAATTGGTTGAGAAGGATAACATCCCTGCAGCTGTGATTGCCTTGGACAACGAAAAGGCCTTTGTGGAATGGGATTTTCTTTTTAATTCTTTGCAATCATTTGGTTTAGACTCAAACTTTATTAAATGGGTTAAGATTTTATATACAGATATCAATAGTAGCTATTTAGTGAACAATCAATTATCCGGAACGTGGTGTTAGACAGGGGTATTCCCTATCGCCATTATTATTTGTTATTGTGATGGAATCCATTGGCATAGCATTGGGGAAAAATAATAACTTTCAAGGCACATGTATTCGTGACATAGAAAGACCCCTTAAGCTGTCACAATATGCTGATGACACAACTGGGTTTGCTAGTTCAAACAATGATTTTACAATTTAAACCAAGTACTAGAAAAGTTCCAAAATGCGACTGGTTTGAAAATCAATAAAGGAAAATCTAAAGGATTATTTTGGGGCCATCGAAAGAGTGGAATGACCAGCCACTTGAAATCAACTGGTCTAATGATACCATTAAGATTTTAGGCATCTATTTTATCAGGAAACCGAATACAACACAAAATTGGAATGAATGAATATCTAAGCTTATGAGAATATTAGCAAATAGGAAGCATCGTCGTCTTTCAATTTTTGGTAGAGTGTTTGTTGTCAACAACTTGGTATTATCTGGGCTATGGTATACAGCATCTGTTGTACACATACCAAAACATGTAGAAAAGGAGGTTAACGAGTTGATATTGCCATTCATATGGGAAGAAAAGAATCATTTAGTTTCCCATCGTGTTCTCAATAATGCTAAGTTAGAAGGAGGACTTGATTTAATTAATATTAAAGTGAAATGTGTTTCTTTACGGTTAAAATTTTTGAATGATCTTATTACATCAGATGCGACGTGGGCATGTGTTTCACGAGCTCTCGTGGAGAGAATTGTAGAACCATTTCTGTCGGAGTGTGTTTTTGCCTCAAAGAAGCTACCACCGAATAGCCAAATGATACCAGATGTGTTTAAAGATCAAGTTAAGGAGTTAGAAAATATTTGACAGATCCATGCCGCCACCTACACGCTGGAAAGAAGTACTACAACAGCAATTGTGGGGCAATAGTAATATATGTTATAACAATGCAGTACTTTATCTACAGTCCTTTGCAAAATATGGCATTCAACGTTTGTCTGATATGATACACCTTCAAACATGTAGATGGATTTCAATGCAAGAAGTAGCTAGAAAAACACATATGAGGCCTATAGATGTCCAGCGGTTACTAAATAAAATAAAACATGCCATACCAATTGACTGCCAAATGTAAATCATAATGGTTTGACTCCGCAACCTGCACTAGTTCTTGATGATGAGATGTTAAAATACGAAATGAGATCCAAGGAATGGTACCACGTTATGAGACGAAAACAAGTAACACCTTCCATAGCAATTAGGAGATGGGATGATCAAGCTATAAACCATCCAGTTAGAAAAATGTATGGAAAATCTTACATTCTCCATACATACCAAATATGGCTCGTGATTTATTGTGGCGATTACTACATCCACGGCTGTGGGTGGGACACTTGACATACAAGTGCAATATACGATTTCTGACAGGTGTTACTTATGTCAAACAGACGAGGAAACAACTGAGCATTTGTTTGCAGAATGTCCAATATCGTCACAATTTTGGGAGTATATCAACCAAGTTTGGTACAATTTGGAGCGAAACCCATTGCTCTAGAAACACATGTAGTCTTATTTAGAGAATTTGGATCAAGCGGTGTAAATATCGTAAAGTCTGATAAGACTATTTTAATAACAATGCTAACTGTAGGTGTTTGGGTCATTTGGAAACATCGCTGTGCGCAGACGAGAAATCCATCTATGGGCACTCACAATAGAGCAATAAAGGCAATATTTCGTTCATTGCAGCTGAATCATATTCCTTGCGAATATTTTAGATTAAACCAGCATGGTAAAGAAAAGGTATTCAAGGACATATGGAGCAAAACAAACATAGTTTCAATAAACTTGGGAACTGTAAAAATAAATGAGCCTGCACTAGCTTAAATCATTTAATTACTACAGCTGTTTTATCTGTATCTTTTAATTAATCTGTGTCTTGTAATTCTTTGTAGTCTGCATTTTGATATCGTTATGTTTAATAGTTCATGTTAACAAATGAACAGACTGGGGTAATTTAATAATCAATCGATAAAGTAAGTTACCATTGAATTATAAAATAGTCCCGGGTAATTTTAGAAAATTGCACAGGGTTTTATATGGTTATTTGTTCCCGGTTAATTTACAAAACGTTACAATAAAGTAAGTCGAAAATGTAAACAAGAGCACCATCTATTTTTCTGTAATTTTCTTGCCGACTATATGTGTTATACTACCCAAATGCTACTACGCCCGCTGATCTTTAAAGAATCAGCCCACTGGCGTCAATGATTGACTTATCTGTCATTGATTGACGAGCCACTTTTCATTTGTTGGATAGTTGCACTCGCCACCCGGGCCTACTACCACACCTGGATCTAATAGTAATTTACAAAACCTTACAATAAAGTAAATCGAAAATGTAAACAAGAGCGCCATCTATGTTTCTGTAATTTTCCTGCCGACTATATGTGTTATACTACCCAAATGCTACTACGCTGGCTGATCTTTAAAGAATCAGCCCACTGGCGTCAATGATTGACATCTTTGTCATTGATTGACGAGTCACTTTTCATTTGTTGGATAGTTGCACTCGCCACACGGGCCTACCACCACACCTGGATTGAATAGTAATGCCTTTGTTAAGTTTTGTTTTGCTATCAGATCTGTATCAACTTATTGTTTTGTATCTATACCTTTTAAGCGGTATGTATTTATAGATTGTATTAATGCTCGTTAGTTAGATATGTTATTTATCTTTTGTGTTGGTGTACTATTAATCAGGCTTACTCGTTCACCAGTTTTTTCTGGGGGTTTGCAAGCCTATTTAAAGGAGTTCCTCCATGAAGTTTGTCCGACTGCGTCAGCATCGGATTTTCAAAGAAAAAAGTAGTAGTAGTAGTAGTAGTAGTAGTAGTAGTAGTAGTAGTAGTAGTAGTAGTAGTAGTAGTAGTATTAGTAGTAGTAGTAGTAGTAGTAGTAGCAGCAGCAGCAACAGCAGCAACAGCAGCAACAGCAGCAACAGCAGCAGCAGTTGCAGTAGTAGAAGAAGTAGTAATAGCAGCAGCAGTAGCAGTAGTAGCAGCAGTAGTATCTTTTATTATTGTCAAGCATTAGTTCTATTAACCCTGTCTTTGACGACGCACTGGCACTAGGATGTAGCTCATTCATCATCTGGAATTTAATTTTACCTTTTTCAATTTTCGACCCGAGTGGGGTTCGAACCTGGCAATTCTCCAGCACCTTCCACCTAGCGTTTGGGAGCCGAGTGCTCTACCCACTGGCCCACCATCCAGAGGACAAAAATCCTCTTTCACCGGACCAGCTTTCAACCACCTGACTCACAACCACACGAATTGACTGGAATTGATGGTGTACATTACAGATCTGTTTACTTTTACGTTTCTGGGATCTCTCCTGCGACATCACTAGGCACTCGCAAGTATGTAGTTTTTATTATTGTCAAGCATTAGTTCTCTGAACCATAGACGCACTGGCACTAAGATGTAGCTCATTCATTATCTCGAATGTAATTTTACCTTTTTAAATTTTCCACCCGCGTGGTGTTCGAACCTGGCAATTCTTCCACACATTCTGCCTAGTTTTTGGGAGCCGAGTGCTGTACCCACTGGCCCACCATCCAGAGCACAAAAATTCTCTTTCACTGGACCAGCTTTTACAGGTTCAAATCTCGTTGTCAGCAAAAGGTAAACATGTCTACAATTACTCTTTACCCATAAGACATCATGTCAAGACCAACTCGCACAGTCATTGAAAGTCAAGAATAGTAGCTGCTACGCATTAACACCTAATTAGACGCAGCATCCATTGGTATACCGGCGATCACACACTAAACACTCCACTACGTGTAAACGCTCATCTACAAACAATATTACACACAATGGGCTGGCCTGAAGAGCTATGGTCATGCATGTGTGATGTAGGCTGTGCGGCCCGACGAGAAAAATTACCTGGGCCATTGCGTGATATGGGCAACTATGCAGATCGAAATCTTGAGAAATGTAGAAGAAGCTCAGGGATCCCAACATTCCGCTCGTCATTTCCACTAACATGCCTCACGCGTTATCTGATGACTGTGATAGCGATGGACAAACTCTTCAAGTATATGAATTATTTAGAAACGGTTTGCAGTTTTGATGTGGATGCTGCTATCGAGTTGGAACAAGAGTGGAAACAAGAAATAATGCAGTGATCCCTCGCCCACCAACCTCTCAATGCGCGCACTACTCCCACGTATCAGCTCCTGAACATCGACCACATCTCACACATGTAGCGCAGCAATGATACTAATACATGGCCGAGGTACTTAACGCGTTAGATTCTCGTTTTTGTGTTTATTGGCAAACTAAAAATCACAGGTTCAAATCGCACTATTAGCATTTCTGGTCCGATTTTAAAATGGTAAACAGTTTTGAAATTCTCGCTTCGAAACAAGAAATAATCCAGTGATCGTCGCCTACCAACCTCTCAATGCGCGCACTACTCCCACGCATCAGCTCATGAACATCGACCACATCTTACACATGTAGCGCAGCAATGAAAACACATAACTTATCAGCTTTAATTACTAATACATGTCCGAGTTAGTTAATGCGTTGGATCCTTGTACTTATTAGCAAACTTAAAATCACAGGTTCAAATCTCACTATTAGCACTTGTGGATAACTCGGCCATTTCTGGTCCGATTTTAAAATGGTAAACAGTTTTGAAATTCTCACTTCATTCCGGTACCAAGAACGCCGAGAATAATGTGATTTTTCGGTACAATATAAGCATACACTCTCTCACACATAGTCTCCGTCGGTATCACATGACACAACGGGCCACCCACAGGTACTGATCGCCTTGTGATCCGAACACATAATAGGGTCTGAACGCCCATTTAGAGACAAGCATCCACATCACATCGACACGACGGTCCACCCCACAGGTACTGATCGCCACACATAATAGGGTCTGAACGCCCATTTACAGAAAGGCATCCACATGGACATACACCATGATTACTGTTGCACAGGCTACCCTAAGGCCAAGAAAGCCGTCCTGCGCCAGATGATCGGACAGGTCCGTGCTGAGGAGTGGAAGAAGCGACTCTGCCGAGCAATGAAGATGTGAAGGTTTCCAACGCATACCAAAGATGATCCTTGGAATCCCCACAAGAAAGTGCAGCGGATACGTGAGCTTCATCAGTTGGACGAGGAGGTGACTGCTAGCTTGCGAGCCAAGACTGTAGTGAGGCGGAGGGCGGACCATCCACTGGAGCGCTTACCTCTCCTATGCAGGATCACTAACCGAGTGATGAGGGGGGCCAAGGTCTGAACCCTTAGCCCAGAGCATGAGGCGAGAAGGTGAACACATTCTCTACCAGCGTCTCGACGAAAGAGAGACAGAGGATAGAGGACGCCGGTCAGTACGCTGGACATTCTTCAGAGGTCTAGAAGGAGACCTCACAGGTCAGATCATGCAAAAGATCCAGCAAACTGTCCAGAACGCCTTCTACCTCCGCTACACCCATACCTATCGCATTCGTCACATCGAAGACGGTAGGGTGATGCTCTTCCACGAGAATGCTCCAGGGAGCCCGTGGCTGAACACGATAGGGGCAGCTTAGGACTGGGTGGCGGCAAGAGAGCAAGCCCGCCTCGACATAGACAATATCGATCGACCCAACACCAAGTGGCCTTTCGTTTGATCAATCAACGTTGAGGTCAGGGCTGTCATCGACCGCCAACCTCTGCTTGGGACAGGCCCCCTCCCAGACTGGCTATGACAGAAGAAGAGTATGACTGCCCTCGACACCTACAGGGACAACATGTGTCTCTGGAGATGTCTAGCAGTCCACCGAGGAGCGAGAGCTGATAGAAGAACAGCTCCTGCACGAGAGCTTGCCACAGAGTTCTACGGCACGACAGCGACATTACCCGATGTCCCCAAGAACTCGCTGGATCAGCTGGACAAGGTAGAGTTCTTCGCCAATATCTAGATTCATGTGTATGAACCAACCGAAGAGGGCGCCTGGCACTTGATCAGGCAAGCAGCTCACTACCGTGACACCATGACCATCGGAGTGTGGGACAACCACGCCTTCTACATCAAGAACATATCCAAGCTGGCACATACACTAGTCTGCAGTCACTGTCAGCAGATGTTTACACAGGCATGCCATCTTCAACGCCACGTTGATCGCTGTACAGGCGGCAAAACAACAATCGTATGTCCTGGCGAGAAGGTTGAGGCACCACAGTCTGCGTATGAGAAAGCCTTCTATCCACCCCAGCCATCCAGTTCAGCGGCTACTCGTTGGGTCTAGTATGAGTTGAGAAACAGAGGCGTACACATACACCATGTAGAGTGTGGGCACGGTGGCGAGCGTTGGATCAAGAGTGCTCCCATAGATGGCTATGATCCGACCACCAACACCGTTTACCAGTTCCAGGGCTGTCACTAGCACGGGTGTCCACAACACCAGCGAGGTGAGGATGCCAAGCAAAGATACTGCAAGACAGTCCTGAGAGAGGAGAAGCTGAGAGCGTCTGGATGCATGCTTGTGGTACAGTGGGAGTGCTGTATAAAACGCTGTCCAAGCGCCCCTAAACGAGTTCGGATTGTCCCATACCCACACTTCATAGTTTACGACTTCGAAGCACTCCAAGATGGTATCAAGACTCATCCAACGGAGAATATCACGATCGAGAGTACTCAAATACCTATCTCTGTGTCAGTTGGCTGCTCCTTGGAGGGCGCCAAGAGTGAGCACACTCACCTCTGCAATCCTGACCCCAAATAACTGATCAGAGAGTTTATGCTGGTGATCCAACGGCGAGCATCTCTAATCCGGACAATGGTTAGGGTACAGTACATACCGACAGACCTGGACAAGCTCCCAAAGTGACAGCAGCAACTGATCAACGAGTGATGTGACCAAGTGCCTGTACTGGGGTTCAACTCTGGGTGGTATGACCTGAACCTCATCAAGAAGTACTTTGTCGATGAGCTATCTGGCAGTACAGGTGCAGTGAAAGTCGCCAAGAAGGCTAGTCAGACCATGTTCCTCATAACACATGAGCTACGATTTCTCGATGCGCTGAACTACCTCGGTCCAAGGGTCTCGTCCGAGGTATGTGTCAAAGCTTACGGGTGTACACAGCAGAAGAGCTGGCTCCCATATGAATGGTTTGAGACACATGAGAAGCTCAACTCTCCAGGGCTTCCTGACTACTCAGCATGGACATCTAAGCTCAAGGGTGGCTACCTCTTGACGTGAACAGAGTGGGAACAATGTAACCAGACATTCAGCGAGCATGGAATGCAGAGATTCGCCGACTGGCTGCGATACTACAACAACCTGGACGTCAGTCCATTCATCGAAGCCCTTGAGCGGATGAGAAATCGACATCTTCAAAGATGTGGTGTCTCTCCCAGGTGTGTCACTACAGTACCTCCTACGTGGAACCGCTCAGCACATGCCGGATGTTAGCCTCTACTCTCCGGGCAAGGAGGCCTACGAGATGCTGAAGGACGCGGTTGTTGGAGGGCCCAGCATCGTGTTTACCAGATACCATGAGGCAGGTTTGACACGCATCCGCCAGAGTGAGCGGGTCTGACAACGTCTACTCGGCTATGACGCAAATGCTCTGTACCTGTCAACGATGGCCAACGAGATGCCCTGTGGTAAGGAGAGAGTACGCCGTTGGTCCGGTGCCAGTGGTGTAGCCAGCTTTAAGAAGGAGCTCCTAGCAGACCGCTGGTTTAGATTTGCTAGGTGGATATAGATGTCCCTAAGGCTCTGTGGGAAAAGTTCGAGGAACCGCTCTGGAGATGTAGATAAGAGCAAAGCGCTCTCGGCAGATCTCTTCAAACTCCTCGGCAACAGTGGCTACAGGAAGGTCATCGAGGCCCTAGAATGCATAGCCACACCAGCTTCATAGAGGATGGACGCATGGTAGACAAGGCCCTGCGTAGTGCATGGTTCGAAGATCTCGAGGAGATCGGTGAGTCATACGAGCTCCAGAGTCGCAAGCCGAGAATCACTATTCGAAGGCCCTTCCAGGTGGGGATAGCCGTTTATGAGCTCGTAAAGCTGGAGAGTGCTGGAGTTCTACTACGACATCCTCGATCACTACATAGCTCGTGACAGCTTTGAGTACCTGCAGATGGACACTGACTCCGCGTATATCGCTATAGCAGGCTCCAATCTCGACGACGTCATTCGTCCTGAGATGCGAGCAGAGTACGAGGCTCATAAGCAGGACTGGCTAGCTTGGGATAAATGATCTGGGCGGACTCTGGGACTGTTCAAACTCCAGTTCGAGTTCGAAGGCTCTCGTGGCATCGCTCTCTGCTCCAAATGCTACTACGTGGAGAGCGCAGCTGCAAGTAAGTGCTCGGCTAAGGGAATGTCAAAGCGGCAGAATGAGGTCCCTAGGCAGAGGTTCTACAGTGCCCTACATGGCGGGGTGGACAGAGCTAAAAACCGAGGCCTACACATGCGCAACCAGGGTATGGTGACGTATGCGCAGAAAAAACTCGGACTCTCCGCTTACTATGATAAGCGCCATGTGCTGCCAGATGGGGTCCTTACCGAGCCCATCGAGTATCATGTTAGCACCCTAGGGGGTGGTAGCTGTGTGTCTTCAGAGACTAGCTGAAGCTCTTCTACGACAAATGGTCGTCTAGGCGCTCCGTGCTGGCGTGCTAGGTAGTACATTGTAGACTGCCCCTTCACCTCCACATACCTGTCAAGCCTGTGAACATCTATCGACCAGTTAGGATCTGTTGCACGCCGTCGACCACTTTCCAGCTCACCAGCCTCATACAGGTACCGAACCAGAGCATCAGGTGGTAGGCACTCCTCTCCCTTGTTCGCTCCTCTAGAGCTGTGACCAGCAAAGTGTCTGATAGCCTCTACCAGATTCTTCCCGATTAGCCTAGTACCTCGGCATTGGATCTCTCCACCACAGCAGGCAGCCCTCTCACCCATACACTAGAACGTTCACTCGGCGTGGCCATTTCCTGGGCGTATTGGTGTGGGAACAGTCTCTCTGCCAGTGTCTGATTGCACCGCTCAACGATAGCCTGGGCACGGTGATGCCCTACCTCGCCTCGCCTAACTGCCATACCGTGTTTCCACATGAGGGCTGCAGTCTCCCCTCTGAACTCCTTACCCTCATCCACCTGCAGCAATTCCGGCCACTGGAGGGGATTTTCCGAAGCCTCGTAGACACCCTGGAATGCCTGGGCCACCTGGCCAGCTGACTTGACTGTGAGCGGTACTGCCACCTTGTACCTGCTGGCGACATCGACGATGGTGAGGGCATACTTGCAGGTCTTATGACCAACCGAGTCATGTGGAAGGAATAGAACATCTGCCTGGTGAACTCTGTTCAGGACAGTTTCCTCGAAATGGGAATGCCTGATGTGCCGTGTACGAGGTCTGTATATCTGCCACATCGCCTGGTGGCTGAGCCACTGGCTAACTGTCTCCAATGTGAAGTTGTGGCCCTTGCGACGTGCAGCCTCGAGTAGTTGAGGGGGCTCACGGTGATATCCACCAGGCTGATAGTAGAGTTCCTCAAGAAAGATGCTTGATTTCATCACTGACGTCCACTCCCGTCCTGTCACGCACGGCCTGGGTGATTTTATCACTGACATCCACTCCCGTCCTGTCACGCACGGCCTGGGTGAACTCTAACCAGACGAACAGACGGCCGTCATTCATTCGACTATCACTGAAGACCTCCTCAAACACCTCCATACTAGTCTAGTCTCTGCTGGATCCTCACTGAACGGTAGTTTATCGATTAACCCTCGCAAGTTAGGTATCTTGACCAGGTCGTACACAGACACCATCCTTATATAGCATGGCTTAAATGTTCGGCGGCCCAAATGGACGCGAGTGCTATGGCAACGTACGGTAGCCAAGGGCCTACGACGCCGAAGAACGTACCTACTCCTGGGGCGATGGCTGGTATGGCTTCAGAAATTTTGGAGAGCATTGTTGGCGATCTTGCGGACCATCTTGCCAGCCTTCATTGTGAACAGAGTGATCAGAGGCCCAACTGCTGCCAGCGGCCCGATAGAACCTTTTATGTAAGTGTGATAGATTCCTTTCGCTCTGTGTACTAGCTTGTGGGATTCAGGCTCTACATCATCATACTCACCCGCGGTCACCGCTACATTGTAGTCGTCTGCATCATACTCATCCTCATCATAGTCCTCCTCATAGTCCTCATCATCTATATCCTCGACTGGATCTTCATAAGCCTCTGGTTCATACATATCCGTCGCTGGGGCAGCTATATAGTAGCTTTAAACTGTAGTCTATAGCATGGCCTCCGCAATCTTAAATGCGGGCGTGTTTGCCTTAGCGAACTGGGGACTCAGCGTCGCTGACAAGAAGGCAGCAGAGGTCGAGCGTGAGCGTCATAACCAGGCGATGGAGAAGTTGTCTAAGGAGAAGTTTGAGTACAACAAAGCACTCGAGCATATTCGCCAGAGGGAGGCACGCCGACGACAACTCCGATCTCAGGCCAACCAGAGCCTCAAAGAGGCAGATGAGAGTCTCGATGAGTACTACGAGGCTGTAAAGATATCTGAGCCAATGCTCGACTATGAAGCATCGACAGGTCAGAAGACAGCAGAGCTTATAGTAGTGGTGGCAGCTGCAGCGATGACAACAGGAGTCATGCTCTATGCATGCTCAAGCTGAATACCTGACGTGCTCGACATGCATACCGTAGCATAGCCAAAGTAAAGTACTGTCACACCTAATGGGCGAGTGCCAGCTATGAGGTTTCTGATGTTGAAGCTGAGCCAGTTGCTCTGATTAGGTGGGGATGTTCCTGCTTCCGAGGTGGTGACGGCTCTCGAGTGCTGACTCGAGGTCCTCGCTTCCACGGGTCAGTCGCAGAAGTGCATATGACTTAGTTTTCTGTCTGTAGAGTTGGCAGTCAGCCAGCTCACGTACCTCACCAAGAACATTGGTCCCAGCAACCACAAGCTTGAAGTCGTCTAGCTTATCCACCTGCTGGATGGCTCCTCCATTCTAAACCAGGACCACAACAGCGACACAGTCCGATACACCACGATGCAATGTCACCTCTACCCATTGGTTAGCTGTGGCTTGGACCTGCTGGTGTTCTAGCTCCACATGCACGATCCGCTGTTTGGAACCCGTTTGCTTCAGTTCCTGGTCATTCTCATCATGCCAGACATGAAGTCTTGGAGCATTCATCGTCGCATCTGCGAGCTGCTCAGTGTACACACGGAGGAACAGCCTATCCTGCATGGCAGCCGGATTCACGTGTTTGTTCTCGAGGAGGGTTAAGAGTGGAACTGCCACAGGCTTCTCGACACCTGCCTGTAGTTAGAATTCCGTGAGCCCCTCAGTGCACCCCACAGCACAGTATCCCTTTCCCTTCGCATGGAAGGTTGGTCCACGAGCCAACGAACCTAGGACTTGGTACTCATCGTTCACATAGGTGGTGTCCATGGTGCTATTGCTCTGCATGATCTCCCACCTGTTCAGAACCTGCGGGAACTCTACCGTCTGTTCTATTATGCTCTGAAGCTTGAACTCGAGTGTCATGCTCTTGATCTCGTGGATCTGTGCTGAGATTGCAAAGTCGATGTACTTCCCAGCAGCGGACAGCGGGTTCTCATCGTGTATACTGGGTCGAATGACTGTCAGGCAGTCCTTCCGAGGATCAGTGTGGTGTGATGTCGAGGGTTCAATGGCCCCATCTGGATGTTGCACATACTGCTGCATGTTTAAGGTCTGGGTATATAGAGGGTTTAAACGGCGGCCATGTTTGGTAAAGTTCTCCAGCAGATTGTCTATAGGCAGCAGGACAAGTCAGCACGACAGTCAGCCCGACAGCCACGGCGTGCACTGTCCCACTGTGACAGGGTCCGAGGACTGCTTCGTGACATCAACATTATCCACGAGCGAGCCAAGGTTACACCTCCGTCTGATGCGGAGATACTGGCCGCCATAGAGGAAGGAGCGCCAGCTCATAGTACAAAAGAACTCCTGACTCGGATACTCTACTGGAAGTTTGACAGCACCCAGGGCAGGGCAGTCAACCTACCTGTGGCCCAAACCAACAGTCCTGTTATTCTAGCTCTCCAAAGGGCGAGGGTCGATTCCAAAGATCTACTAACGGCCGGGAAGTGGGCTGCCGTATTTAGCCTCCATAGCCAGGAAGTTCGAGATATGCTGGATAGCCTCCAGTCTGGTGCAAATAACTACTTCAGGGAGGAGGTCAGTGCCGCTGTAGCAGAGAGCCATGACACCGGTCATGCAGAAGGTACTCAGGAAGCGTTCACTGTTGGTCGCAAGGAGACCATTGAGCACATCTTCAACGAAAGAGGGCACAGGAGATTGGCCAGTAATCTGCCAGCATTTCTGAAATTCCCAGATAACTACCAGGACTACCTCATCAAATCCACTCGCAAGCACGATGCTAGTCGCGCATGGAAAAAGTGTGTCTGCCGTGAGAAGTTCCAGAAGAAGAGAGTCCTAGACTCTGACCATCAGTGGATAGAGTTTCAGCAACAGGCTTCTGACGAAGTTCCTCAAGCTTCTGACGAAGTAGCGGAGACCGTGCAGCCTTCTGATGAATGGAAAAAGTTGTGGCCGACAGTCTGTCAGTGATGACGCATAGAGCAGGCTAGTTTCCTGGCTGGATTCAGCTTGTAGGTGAAGGTCTGCGCCTTTTCCAGAGATGGCTTGAAGTGTGACAGCTCACCTGTCTCCTTGTTGCTGAGGATGAAGCAGTACAGCTCAGCTGCCCTCTGTACACCTGCGATAAAGTCCCCTTTGGTCTCCTTAAGGGCTAGGCTGTCGTATATGGTCTCGAGCATGGCACGTCCACACCTGGAGCTGAAGTATAGCAACCGGGCATTGTGGTGGATGTCCGGAGAGATTGCGCAGGTGTACTTCTGAAAGAGGATGAAGACAGTCATCTTTGTGTGCCGGATGCGCCTGGTGATGTTGCTGAGGTAGGTAACTGTCTTCTGGTCCATTGCAGGGTCATCGATAACTAGAACAAGTGGTTCTGTCAGTCGGGCTGCCAGCAGCTTCCCCATCAGTGCTTGCATGTTCTGCGTCTTGGTGATTGGGCCATTGTACCATTGATCATTACTGTCAACTGCCTCAGCGGCGGAGTCAGACACCAGAAGGACGTATTGAGAGTGTAGATGTTCGGCCAGGAGAGCCTGCAGCAAGATGTTTTTCCCGTGTCCTGATGGGCCAATGATCAGCACCACCTGGCCAGCATCGGCCGGCCTACTGTCGAATGGTACAGACATGCGTGCGGAGGATGGTTAGCACTTGGTTGGTGGTAGCCTCGTCTGTAGCTGTGAGCCTAAATGGCAGTACTTCCTGCACCACTTCTTTCGCCTGCAGAGCGGGGAATCCTGCACCTCCGGTGGATATGAAGGATGCGATGGAGGCATCATGCATGAAATCTCAGCAGCAGCTGAGAAGATAGTGTAGAGGGCCTGTGTCAGCACTTACAGTGTCTAGTCCATCCAGTCTCTGTATGATACATGCACGGGAAGCCATGACTATCCTGTAGTCTTAAACGGCAAACCAAAGAACCCTGACTTCTTCACCTCTGGTAGCTGGAGGCTGGCAGTAGCACCTTTTTGCCTTCGACAGTGATATTGCTCAAGCCGATGGTGCCTACCCTGAGATTCTCTCCATCCTGTTGGAATGGGCTCCGTGGTTTCAGGAGATCCTTACCCAGGTCTTGTGCATAGGAGTCAGCCATAACATTGATGGCACCAGTCTCATCGGCTCCGAGCATACCACGCATCGTAGCCCTGTCTTTGATGCCCATCCCCTTGTATACAGTCTTGGCCTTGTTAATGGCCGATCGTCCTACCGTATCAGTGTTCCCGATGAGATCTCGGGCTGGGATGGTACCTCGGATCTCCCGCGGGTCTCCCTTCTCATCGAAGTCTAGGAAGGAGATAGGGGCAACAGTGTCCTCTGAACCGAGGCATGCCTCGCCCAAGTGAGCAAGACCACCTAGCTCTTTGCTTTCTAGGTCTGTGAGTGACAGAGTCATAGTGCTATATACACAGCTTAAACCTACTAGTCATAACCCCAGTGAAATAGTTGGGCATAGGAGGACCACGCAGTCGGCTAAGGGAATAGGTAGCAGTGCTCAGGGTACTGGCTGTCTCTGCAGGGGCACGCCTTGTGGGTGGTCCACCATTCCCGGGCATTGGCGATCCTCAGTCCCCATGCTCGACTATGGGCTACACACCGCCCTCTGGCACGCCATGCCTCATATGCTGCAGGGGTCTCGTGATCCATCTCTCACTATTCAGAGGGGTTAAACATAGGCGACGATGATCTCAGCCATTGCACTCGTTGCTAGCCCTAGAACCGCGGCCTCCATTAGTGTAACACGTTCACCCATCATCTTGGCGGCAACAGTGTAGGAGGCACCACTGAGGGTGATCTTTGGGATGGGGTGAGTTATACCGAGACAGTGCCCGGCCACCCCACTCACCACTATAGCGAGGACAGCCGCAGTGGCGGCAGGAAGAACCTCATTTCCCCCTGTCATCTTCACCATGGCCACATTCGCCGCCATGTTACTGGCGACATGGACTGCCAGAGGTTTTGCTTTGGTCAGTAACTTCTGTGTCTTGGTTCGCAGCAGGTTCTCCACCCTCTGAAGAGTGGCACTCAGGCAGTTGCTTCACGATCTGTACAGTTGATGTCATTGTTTAAGCCCTTAGTATACAACGCTGTTAAATGTCTGTGTCCCCTGTCAAGAGAGACAATAAGATCTTCCCAGTCTGCATCTGCCAGGTGGCTGGGTTGGTACTCAGGAATATTCATCTCTCTCTTGAGACATCTTAAACATGTCCGGGCTCACGCTATGCGAGAAGTACTATGAGGTCTTCCGGAGGGAGTTGAAGGACTACAAGTAGAAGACCCCAGATGAACTCGCTCAGCTCTCCGGTGCTGAGCTGACAGAGGAGCTGACAGCTGTGAAGATCTATCTAGGATTTGGTAAGGGGCAGATCTGCTTCCTCGAATACCTTATCATGGGTGGGAGTATCGTCGAGCAGCTCCTGCAAGCTAAAGGTTTCTACAAGGATCGGGAGTATCTGTCAGATGTGTTCCAGCAGTTGCAGAGCTCCATGGCCTCACCTGACTCAGAGCTGAATAAGGCTCTGCGATACTACACGCTGGGAAAAGGATGCACTGAGGAACCATCCAGCCCTTGAATGTGCACGTTGGCAGCGTGTATAGGGGCTGTAGGGCAGGCCAAGCTGGTTCGGTGTCTCAACGTGGTCCCCACTGCTACTGTAGAGAGTCGGGATAGTCTTATAGCTGATTTGCTAGCGGCGGAGTAGCCTGATCCTGAGCGCCATGATAGCTAGGCCTGACAACACTCGTAGAGCTACCATAGGAAGCAGTGTCATGTCGACTGGCTGCGGTTCTGGGGTCGGAGCTACCATGGGAAGCATCTTGTCGACTGGCTGCAGTGTTAGGGTCAGAACGACTGTATGGCCTGTACTACACGTAGGTGCGTTGATATCAGTGCTGAAGCCAAAGTGGACACCGGGGGAACTCCCCTCGACTTTCATGTTGTTATAGCCCCTGACTTGGAGGTCCTCGATGTTCACGATCATGTTGCTTGGAATCAACCGTAGTTTGCGATGGGCCTTCTGCAACCCCTGCTGGAACTTAGCAATAAGACTGCTGGGATCTGCCACGATGATCATATCTTCAACGAGACTGATGAACATGGCCTTGACCTCTGCTCCGCTGACACCATCTATGGAATGACGCAGCTTGGTCTGTGCTGTAAGGGGGCAGTAGCACAGTGCTTCCAGGGACTGGTTGACCTGAACGATTCTTGCTGGTGTGAGGCCTGAGGTGGTGTGTGGGACAAAGTACTTCCACACATCTGGATAGTCCTGCCGCAAGCCAGTGATGTGCATATTTTGCACCAGCACTCCAGGGTTGGAGTCTGGATTGAACGAGAATGTCGCTGTCTTCTGGCGGCCTACTCGTCGGGGTGTTCAATAGGGGAATCCTGAGTAGTCACGTCTTGGGTCACCGTACATAACCCCTAGGCCACTGTTGTCACCACCATGCCCCCGATAGTCTGGGTGAGTGCTGAACTCCCTCTGTAGTCTGCTGGCCGCCGAGACGCTATGACGGTTGAGCTGTAGGTCAAAGTCGCTTGTATCAGGGAGGCGTGCACCAAGCTCATGGAGGATTCGTCGCACCGTGATGTACACGTGGAATCTGAGACAGCTGGTGATGAGCACAGCTTCAGGAGTATCAGAATAGGAGTGAAGCAGGATGGAACTTACTCCACACCCTGCCATGGCACACCACACGGCAAAGTTCAGCTGCTGATTCCAGTATGAGAGACCTCTGGCTCATCCTCGTCTGTGAAGACATCTGGCTCATCGTTGTATGTGAAGACATCTGGCTCATCGTCATATGTCAAGACTCCTGCATCCCGCTTACTCTTCTTCAGGAGGTCCTTCCCGTATTTGGAAGCTTCACTGTTCCTTCGCCTCCTTGCAATGCTCATGTTCTATTGATACCAGCTCTCCCGCTGTAGTCGATCTCATTCTTGTTGCAGTGCGAGCATCTGTCCGTTTTGTGCAGGGGTCATGAAGGGGCAAACCTCTTTCATCATCTCGGCAAAGGTCAGATATTCCTAAATGATTTCATGATGTTGTCAGGTCAAGGAGTAATAAGAGTGTAAACACTAAATGGGCGTCCGATATTCCATCCGTGCTGGCATATATGTTAATGGAGGGGCTGTCAAACAGGTGATTTACAGGTGTGAACAGGCTAGGACTGATAACTTTCCATAGGTTGCTGTTGGCACATGGGAGATACTCTATCAGGTTGATGTAGCACATTGGCGTGTATGTATGTTGTGCCCTGCTGGGGCACCTCGAAGAAGACCCATTCTACCCATTCTACACAGTACTGTACCACCCGTCCCCCCTCTAGAGAGGGTGAGATTACGTTCTCACCATCGGAGAGCAGCAGTCAGACAAGCGGCATGGTTATATGTCTTGTTTAAACCCCTCCTATAGCATGCTATGGAACCCATATTTGCTCACTCGACTGGTCTTGCTGACCTGGCAGATGTGTATGCAGTTGATGTTGCCAAGGTAGATGAGAGTGATGGCAAGTCATTCGCCCTACAGTACGAAGCAAGCTCAATGGCATTCTCCCTACACCCCATTGGTGGTGATGGGGTGGAGCTGCTCACAGACCTCAAGGATGTGACGAAGGGGCGCCTTGGTCGCAACATAGATGGCCACAAGATCGTGTTTCGGTATGATTTCCCGAAGAGGAAGTACATCCTCGAGCCATTGATTGAGCTCTCGGATACAGAGGTGGCAGACATCAACACCCTAAATAGCGACCTCAGCTTTAATCTGGTCAAACCCTATTCGAACGGTGCCCCGCCGATGGCCCATGATGGCCTGCTATTGACCATGGCAAAAAACCTGCAGCACATATTTGAGAAGAATGAAGTGTGGTACCGTGCTGGACCTGGGGGTGACTGGCAAACATGGTTGCCACTATATAGGCCTCCCGCAGTCATTAACATAGAGGTTACGCCCCTCTCCACTGTTGTGAAAAAGGATGGGACAGTTCGAAATCTCTACAATCGGAGATCATCCTTCCTCACCTACATAGGTGAAGGTGTCTCCCTGACGAGGGTGGGTCACCGGATCGGGGTTACAGGTGGAAAGCTCCTGCTGCGTCGTCCATTCGATGGACCAGAAGAAGCTGTTAACCTCCATGAGGGCATCCTACGGGTAGATGGTGTGTCACATGTTACCAAAGCCAAGGGTGCTGTTAAACTGTTTCAGCGAGTCGGACTCACTAGCCCACAAACGACTCATATAATCCTAGAGCTACGTTTCTTAGCCGGCGGCCCTGGGGGAGTGAAAATCACTATCGAACCGGATGGAGCAGGGCTTGATCTGGCACAGATATTTCTCGAGGGGTTCACTCTGTTCAGTTTAACTTTTCATATATGGCCATGATTCTCATCATACTGCTCGTGCTGGCATCTACAGCAGGGGCACAGGGCGCTGAGACTGCCATGATATTGGATGCCAAGTGGGCCCACTTCCGGGATGCCCCCCAGTACAATCCTTGGGTCGTCCCCTTGCGGAGAAACATTTACGACCGCTTTCATCCACGTGAAGAGATCGAGTCTGTCTGCCACTTCTATGGTGTGGAGAGGGTAGGACGTGGTTGTCTGCTGGAGACACCTGCTCAGCACCAGATTCTCTGCATAACATGTGAACATGCCAGAGTCTGCCGTAGCGCAAATGCTAAGCACTTTAGCATCCTGCCAGGTGAGCGTTGTCAAGGTAGATTGAATACACTATGGGTGGTCCCATCATGCCGATGCGAGTCTGACAGAGACTACGTGTTTGTCTGAGCCTACACAGAGGCCGGCCACTGGCCGGTATACTGAGGAGGCTCTCCTGGACATGTGGGGTCCGGGAGAACACCATCTAGAGGCATACACCACCCACAATCACATGTCTCAAATCCTATGCCCCAGGGATTGAGAGGGCGGTGGGGGCCACGGATCGCCGATCGGCTGCCAGGTCAGGGAGGTGGTATCATTTTAATCCCGACACTATTACTGAAGTAGGAGCAGCAGCAGCAGCAGCAGCAGCAGCAGCAGCAGCAGCAGCAGCAGCAGCAGCAGCAGCAGCAGCAGCAGTAGCAGTAGCAGCAGCAGTAGTAGTAGTAGTAGTAGTAGTAGTAGTATCGTATACCTGTATGCAGTTGATCTCAGCTATAAATCATTGTTGTCTTGTTTTATCTTGGTGTAATGTTGATCATTCATGACGTTACCAGACACACTACTGTCGACAAACGTATTGAGATCACCACTTGCCATCGAGACTGCCATTTTCCGACACTTGTGGTTGATTGAGAGAACATATCCATGCTGTCGCTTCGCTATGTTTAAAATGGTTACATAATGTTCATCAGATCCCGACGAAATCCAATTCCTAAATGTCGTGTATGCCTTTTACGAGTCTATTCTTCTTGACCCAACGTGGTGTTAGTGTCACTGCTTCTGATGTTGACGCTCCGGCATTATTTTGCAAAATGTTTGTCTTTGAAATACGTCTTTTCGTGAGTTGGATTTTGAGGCACTGTCAGTCGTGTCAGACTCGCTGACTCTCCCTGTTGCATATCCTGTAATTGCGAATCCGTCCGTTCCATCCCAAGTCAAAGAGTTAAGCTGCTCTATAATTTCGAATTTGTATCCAATAATGCTTGCTATTTCAAATGTGCTGATGCACAGCTTTCATATACTTGGTTCTCGATGGCATCGTTTGTGTTTTCGAATTCGCATGTGAGAGATAGTGTCTTCAATCTGACTACAACTTATTCCAGAGCCTCCTCTGTTTCATGTCTTGCTTGCTTGACGAGAAAACGCTCACACCTCACATTTCCGTAGAGAGAAAACGGCTATGTAATCTCGTGTATACTACTGTATGTATGATTATTGCATTCTGCGGCTGTAGTAGTAGCCTTTGGAGCTGCCCAGCTGTTACAATTATACAGCATCAAGGATACGCAGGTTGCATTGTGTAAAAGTAGTCTTTTTATCAAGGGCATCTTGATCTACGAATCCATAGCTTTCAGAAGGACTGCAAAACTATGTTCCCGATGATACAGCGTGCAACGATGTCAGCAGTACTGCAAAGCAGTGAGTCCAGGGTTTTACTTTTCCTCCATGGTTGTATACTGTTGTATTAGTCCGGGAGCCAATTTTCAAAAGGGGTCTAGAAGAATGGTTTCGTAGCACACCCAGTATTCAGAAGATTTGTCTCTATATTATGCTAGACCGATGTCTTGGGTATATTCTGAGCCGTGTTGTACAAGAAAATTGTGGTATCACTAACCCGTGAGAAGCCCATTTACAATAGGTGTTGAATTTAGCTCTCAAACAATTTTCACAATGGTAAATTTTTCACAAACTTGAGCGCATGTTATATCAATACAATCTTAACCAAAATGGAAAGGAATGATCGTATATCGCAGATTTATACATAATCAACCTCGTTTAAGACACCCGTATGTTGCTTTGTACATATTGGGGCACTTAGGTCTTCTTGTGACTAGCAATACCTTAGCTACAACAATGCCCATGTTTTCTACATTTTTCATAATTAAACTTTTAACTGACATGCAGTGCATGTCTACACAAGCTGGCAGGACATATTTATCACGTGAGCAAATGAGAGAATGTTACTCATCCGTGTCAGAGTCATCTTCGACAATTGTATGCTGAACATTGTCACACATTTCACCTCCCATACAAAGGCATGCTTCAGTGCAGAGTAGATTGTTAGCCTTGCATTGACAGAGATCTGATCTTTGGCAGGCAGACTTTTGACATCTACATGATGTGAGTTCAATTAATCAAATGGAGCAGGATCCTTTGACATTCGAACAGTCTTGAGTAGACCATCCACTATATTCCAGCCATGTCCATTTGGAGATGGAAGATTCTGAACAGCTTGCGATGAACGTCTCCAAACAAGAGCTTGAAAATTGTCCCTTTCGGTGTGATGCTTTAGACTATTCGATGTAGGTGGAAGATTTTCATTTCTTTGTCTCTTTTGACAAAAGAGCCAATAACGGCTTTCATCAGCTGTCTTTCCCACATCCCTGGTGGTATACAACTCACAGACAAATTTCTCACATAGAATTGCAGTATTCGGTGATAAGTCAACATGTTCGCCGAGTTGGGCTAAGCTAAGCTGATGACATTCAGATGACTTTAAGAGATTGAATGCTTTTCTCTTAGCGACTCCAAATAATGCACTAGTGCTATCACATCCTGTAAGAGAATGAAACCCAGGCAAAGACAAACAGATAGCTGGGCCCAGTACTTGAGCAACTGTATGTATTGGTATGTATCGCAATTTGTCCTTTGTGCCCGTACGGAACCATAGTTCAGAACAGTGAAGCGAACGATACGTATATATACTAAGTACTGCCACGTCTGTATCAGGACACTGTATAACAACACGCATGTGGTCTTTTGAAGCGTGTAGCGCGTGCAACATCATACACGTATCTGCTTCCTCGTGATCTGATCGAAGTTCTTCCAAATACGACGAATTGTTCGCTGAAATGACAACAACATCCATTCCATCGTTAAAGCCACCAGCAAGAATGACGCAATTGTCGGCAGAGAGCATATTTGGACCAGTATCATGCCACCGCTTGCTGAGAAATGCAACCAGGTTACTTTTGTTGCTTGGATTGCTGATGTACTTGGCCCATTTCTTTGGAACGGGAGTATTTTCTCCAGCAATCTTTACTTCCAATGCTGTTGATGACCCACGTTTTAGCCGCTCTTCCGCTTTGAGAGATTCCAGTCTATCATATCTGTCAAAAACTATATCTACTCTCTTGCAGTCTTCTTGATTCAGTGGAACTGTAAAGATGTGCCAGTATTTATCTGCCAATTCTCCAAATGTAGACGTACCTCCAGTTTTAACCATTTGCACAATTGCCATGCCATCTACTACATAAGCTGTTGCGCCTGTTTTGTCAACAGGTGGAAGCCGTCCATCAACATTTACTTCCTTTTCTAGTTCACTTAACAAAACACTTTTCACATTCTTTCTTAGAGTCCCATCCGTATGTGACAATGATAGTGGAACAGCAGACAGTTCATACGTCATCACTAGTTTTAAATCAACATCTCTGGACCTTGCGGCAATAATTAATCGACCAAATAGTTCGCGGTCAGATCTCACATTGTGAATTTTTTCATCATTTGTTTTGAGTTTTTTCTTCTGTGCTAGGCTGGCAAATGTTTTAAGTTTTAAGTGTGGCAACGTGTCCCAAAAGCTTCTCGTGTTAGTGTCCAGCCGCTCCTGAACAAAATTGTCCATAATCTCCTTACCAATGTCACAGGCGGAAACAAGTCTCTTGGCGATTTCACTAGGCAATACCACGCCAGTTGCAATGTTTACAAGCGGAAGACACTCGCTGTCGTCGTTTTCCGCAATATTAAAGGGATTGGTCATTATATCTGATGAGAACATCGAAAGTATCTTCTGCACATCGGTTTCATCCCTGTTCATTCGATTAGTCCCCATTTCCTTATGTACTCCAAACATGTGACTATCTTGTAACCCACACATTTGCTTTGTGACCGTTGTTATGGCTGCCCTCTCGTGGCTAGTTAAAAACCACCTCTCCAGAGCTCCTGGCTTTTGTGTTATTCCAATAATACCACCTCGCTTTTGGGAATCCAAATTAATCGATTGCTCTAAGGCCATATCTGTCCACACTTGATTGAATGGATGGTCTGAGCGACTTACGGAATGAGTTCCATTCAAGAATTGTTCATGTACATGGGGATGTGTACTTGGAAGCATCTTCATGTCCGCAAGATATATTGGCAGCCATCTTGCATAATTGGTTCTGTCCATGCTGTAGAAATATGGCGCCATGCAGCAGTAGCAGATAGGTGTGCCTGCCAATCTCCAGTTCTCTCCGCTCTTATGAATCCAAGCAGCAGCTCTACAATATGAATATATGAGTTCCAAAATGCGAACAGGTGTGATAAACAGATTCTATGATGGAGTTAGTATACATACATAAAATATAACCTTCACATTTCACCCTCGCCTTTGGTATATGCATGCAAAATGTATGTTGGATATATGTTAGGTCGATATCCGTCTAAATATCATATATGGTGAATCTAATACAATATTACTTTGAGTTATGACACGATCATGCTTATATCGTTGTGCACTGTGGATACAGCCAAAGCCTAGACCCCCTATGCAAAGAAATCAGGATAACTAATTAGTGCTACCACAATTTGTTTGTACAACAGGGCTTAAAATGTGTGGGACATGTCCCACAAGCCACAGCAAGTGTCAGACCTTCCGAATACTGGGTGTGCTACGTCACGATTCTGACCTAGCTTTAGCTCCTGGACTATATAGTCCTCTCTTATACCCGTTCAGAGCCGGATTAAGCCTAGTTGGGGCCCAGGGCTAAATAGTTGTAAGGGCCCCTTATAATGCTACTTACTGCAAGTGTGATTTCAATGGGCCTTTCCAGTTTTGGCTATGCTCCGCCCATCTCTAGCTAAGCTCCAACCCCACCACGCTCGTTTTGGGATCGATCGATCTCTGAACTCCCTGACTATCAATTTCCAGAAAACCATGCAGGTGAGCTGTTGAATATGTTGAAACTAATTTGACTGGGCGCTGGTGCTGCCATAGGCAGCAACAGCGCTCAGTCAAATTAGTTTCAAAATATTCGACAGTATGTTCAACAGATTACGTGTATCGTGATTGTAAAAGTGAGATACTGCGATTAAAATGTTCAAATTGATAAAACGCGATAACTTTTTTTGATTTGGGACCCCCTTATCTTTTGTGGCCCCGGGGCTGTAGCCCCGTTAGCCCATGCCTTAATCCGGCTCTGTACCCGTTAAACCTTTGACCACTCTTTGGACACCTTCCCTATCGATCTGCTTTTTCTGGTTTTATTTTACAAATACAAGGCAAACCGTTTTCGCAATGCTTTCCATTTAGACGATTGGATGAATGGTTCGAATCCGTATCGAAAGGCGGTAGCATCCGTAGTCAAATAGGCGGCAGTGCGCCATGCGTAATGTGCATGTGTATTGGGAGCTACGTAAATATAAAAATAGTTGAAAATGAACCGGAGTGATCACATATATCTGTAATGTGTAGTGTGTAGTGTGTAGTGTGTAGTGTGTGTGTACCATAAACACGCACTACGTTAGTATTATGCAACGGAAATTCTCATCTCTAAGTGCATATGTACGTATGCGTACACGTATGGGTGGGGGTGGCGTGGGGGGGGGGGGGGCTGCATGTGCGTATATGTGACTTGCGTATTTGGATACATCTATTTGCGCAATGCATTGAAGATTCACATCGATCCGCGTAGATACCGAGCTTCGCCCATTTGAAGGTACGCCAATTACCGTCAAAGACCATAGAGATGGACAATGGACCTTCCAAAGTAATGACGTAATATGGCGTCATAAGTAGCTGAGTGGAGTGTAGGATGACGTCATAATTATTACGTCATAAATGATTCTATTAGGCCCGGATTTAACTCTTAATAGTCCGACGCATTGTAAGAATTGTATGTTTCTACTATTTAATAAACATGCTTTTGAATATATTTGAAACTAATTTGACTGGGCGATGTTGCTGCCATAGGCAGCAACAGCACCCTGTCAGATTAGTTTCAAAATATTCAACAGCTTACCTGTATAGTTTTCTGGAAATTGATAGTCACGGAGTGCAGAGATCGATCGATCCCAACACGAGCGGGGTGTGGGTGGAGCTTAGCTAGAGATGGACGGGGCATAGCTAAAAATGTAAAAGCCAATTTTTACGCTCATCTTTAGCTATCAAATACGGTTAAATACACCGTGAATTCGTTAATAGCAAGCGCGTTTGATAAATTCGCTGATGATCGGTAATCACCATATAGCTTTGCCTATTGCCTCCATTGATTTACTTGAAACGGCACATGACTTGGCTTGGTGCTTTATATAGCAAGTTGTTATGGCGGTATAATGTTTATTTATATCGACCAGGAATTTTAAAGGGACGTTATCTTAGCGTTTCGGCCTGACCCGCCATTCTTCTTTAAATTTTGAACTAATGGATCGGGGTGTTACTGCTATCGACTTGTATCATGGGTTGAGGAACATGGTTGGTGCAGGACCTGCTATTTTACAGGGGTTTGTTAATGTTACGAAAACTGCATGGAATGTGATAGTGTCGAATGAACGTATCAAGGAGAAATTCTCATTGTAAAAGGCGAAGTGTGTAATGTAAAGGAAATCTGGTCGGATAGAAATACTAGAGGAAGGGATAACTTTAACCCTTGAAAATAACCAAAATGTAGTGGGGTCCATTAAGGATATAAACGAAGCTCAGACGAATGACGATATTACAAAATATGGCGGTTGCAAACCTTATTTTATTAATTATGATTATCAGCACTCTCAATTGCAGAGGATTAAACACTGAATTAGCGGCATTTGCTTAAATAGTTAGAAAATAGGATAGTTGATATTGCTTTTCTACAAGAGAACACAGTTTTAAAAAAAACCTGAAGTGTATGAACCACTCAAAGATATTTCATAAGGGCAGATTTTGTATTATTTATCACAAGACGATGGTGCGGGAGTGCCCATTCTTATCCTGACCCGCTGTCCCAACTTAAATACAAAGGGTTGATTGATCTCGGTAGCAATTAAACTATTAAACACACGATTAAATTTGATGTGCCTTTATGCACCAACGTCACATGACTTACTCCGGCCGCACTGCAATTATGTACATATCAAATTTATACCATTTGCATGTTTTATTTTAAATATATTTTTCATTTATTATATTATATTGTTAAGAACACGTTGTGCAGGAGCCTGGACGTTCTCTGACGGGGAAACTATTACCCGTCATCAAGAGAACGTCCTCGCGCGCTATTGCTATGGTTCGTTAAAATTAATAAAGATTATGCACACACCGCATCAGAAAACAAAAACAAAAACTAAAAAAGAAAAGTCCTGGACAAATAAAAACCAGGCCAAAATCAATATAAAAAGTATGCCTATCTCCTTTCCTCTTTCGGCATGTCTATGTGCCTGCCTTCATGACGCATTACTCTCTCCCCTCTTGCCTACGCGCCTACCCGAGAAGTCTATAATTCTCACCCAGCATATGCCCCGTGGCAGGTGATCCGCGGTGCGGTATCGTTTGCCCCAGGTGCCAAACTGGGAGGGGGTGGTATAGCGCGGACCGCCCTGTCGTGTACGGACCAGCCCAGCACGGAACGGTCCGGTCTGGGATGCTCCACGGTCGCCCCTGGGTAGCTTAAGGTGTGTGCGTGCAGCCATGCAAATAGAGGAACAAAATGACAGTCCGTGAGATGACCGTATGCGCATGCGCAGCCATGAGAGGTCGGCTGCACTAGCGCGCTAACATATGGAGACGCGCAGCTTATGTACGTATATTATCGCGATTCCATAATATTAGATCGTTCTCCATGGTTTTGGGATGCATCAACACCAGAATTGAATGGGGAATTTGAAACACTGAACAGAATTTAAATCGGTTCAGATCTGGCGAAGATATGACAAAATTAAAACGGACGATTTGGAGCGCCGACTAGAGCGCAGACATCGCCAGAGCGCGTGCCTGATAGGATGAGAGCCAGGCAATATTTCATTAGCCTCCTCGCAGCCTACACAACATGTGCTCTGATTGGCTGAGCCCGCTGGCGCCTCCTCTCCACCGAGTATAAAAGGAGCTCTGAAAGTCAGTTACATATACTTGCGCGTGGTCGACTTGTAATCAGTTGGGCAGGGTTCAAATCCCGCTCGAGTGTCAGGCGATCAGCTATAGCTGACGAGCACTCGATGGAAACATAGGAAATCCCCTTCACTCCTTGTCGCCTCTCTCCACCCAGGTGTATAAATGGGTACGAGTGTAAAACTGGGGAATTTACCAATAGTAGACTGAAATAAAACCAGCCTAGTTATGGCGTGAATGGGACATGGAATCAGGGACTCGATAGACGACAATCAAACCAATAACTTCTAGTTACATATACTATACATATACAGAGTAGGCGATGGTTCAGGCGATAACGAGCAAAGCTGTGAAACCGGCGACCCCGGGATCGCGTCTCTGTTCAGCCAACTGATGATCACTGGAAACATAGGAAATCTCCTTCACTCCTCGTCGCCTCTCTCCACCCAGGACTATAAATGGGTACTGGTGTACAACTGGGGAAGTTACCAATAATAGACTAAAATAAAGCCAGCCTAGAATGACGTGAATGGGATATGACATCAAGTACTCGATAGAGGCCACACAAACCAATAACTTCTTCTAGTTACATATGCTCGTGTGAAGTTGGATAGGCTACCTCAATGTGGTGCACAAGTATATCACGGGTCGTGATCGCTGGTATGCAGGTGAGCTAACAGCCTACAACGCAACTGAATCCGGGTGAAACCGACAATGCTGCCTCATCATCTCCTCAGAGAGCATTCCCATTACCACGGCACTACAAGTGACACAACTGCCGCCCAGTCTGGTCCACTGCCGGCGAGCCTTGTTTTGGAGCTGCCTGTCCCTTCGGAAATGTGGTATCCAGTCGTATAACCCTTGTACCAGAGGTTAATAGCCTCTGGGTCCACAAGGGTGAGCCAACAGCGTGACATACTGAGCTTGCTCAGTATCTAGAGGTACAAGACGGAATCAGCCTGTCATGCTATACTCGGTGGAAATGGTCCAGGAGGCCTAGCTAGCTACCTGGATCTATTGACAAACGTGAACACAAGTGGCAGTACCAAAGGCCGCATTCTACCATCAGTCACCATTAGTAACAATGGTCGCCAACAACAAGCAAATCTGCAGGTATTTTGAAAAAATGTCAATTTTCACAGTCACATAGAAAATCTAAAAAAAGATTACAAAGACGGCCGTGAATGGGACCTGCTAGACACGGACACTATATACGCCATCAAAATTCCTAACAACACACATAGACACAGTTAGAAGGGAGGCGGTTTCCGCCCGATTGGGAGCAATTCCATATCTGCCTACTGCGTAGAGCTCACGTTCTGCAATCTACACCAATGCAGCTTATAACAGTCAGGTTCCCTCTCAGGACACCCGTGCTACGCATCGCGCTAAGTTTTTGAAAGCTCCTGGTTGATCAACAGGGGCAAAAATATAAATTAAAAGAAAGTTTCTCATTCCACCACCATCATTAGCGGTACCTTCATTGCGGTGTAAGACTTTAGACCGTTACCAACAAAATTAGTATGTAGAGACAAGGAGTGTTTTCAAATGTCTCGCCAGATTTGCCATACCACGACAGAAACGGTGGTAGCAAACAATGGATGCATCCAGCGTCAATGAATTCATGTTTTGACCGCAGTCCAGACAAGGACATTGCTTTACGCGCCGTAAGAGCTAAGCGGCGTGGATCGTCTTGTGCCGAGATGAAAACCTTGCATTATGTATCTTCTAAGTCTTCAAAGAATGGAGACATCCGTTTCTCTCTCCCTACTGTAAATAAGCTAAAACCGCTTTCTAAAATGCTTTTGTAACATGAGTTGTCCCTGTCTTGTTGTTTGTGGTTGCGCTGCGGTACGAAGTGGGATCGCTTTGCGGTTCTGAAACTACTACCAGGCAACATGGTGTACGCTGTCAGACTGATGAGTGATGCTCCGTGGGGTACTGGCAACGATACCGAGCATCCTCGCCAGTAAGACTTACTCGTTAAAGTAAGTAGGTGCTAAGCCATTTGCGGCCTAAAATTTTGTGTCTGGGCCTAAAATATAAATGTTAGTCTAGGCCCCTCAAGAAGGTCCGCAAAAATAAAGCGGCACCAACTAAACTAATATCTTTAACTCACACAAGATGACGGTGCTGAATTCAGTGGAAATCAGCCACCCCATCTTCATGTAAAATTTGCATGCATTCAACATCAAATAACTACACTAGGCTAGATCATGTTATACACTTTTGCAATTTTTCAAAACAGGAGGGCGGCCATTTTTTACCGCTCTCCTCTTTCGCCTCGGCGTTATAGATATTTTTCCTGGACGGAGGTCCGCGCGAGGCAGTTTCCTCTCGCAAAATCATAGATTACCTCTCACACAAACGGTAAGGGTATTTATTTTCCCCCTGAATTTTTATGGTGGGGTATCAACTCTTCCCCTGCATGCTTGTAGTAGGGCACCTCTCTCTCTCTCTCCCCCCTCCCCCTTCCCCCTCTCTCTCCCTCTCTCCCTCTCTCTCTCACTCTCTCTCACTCTCTCTCACTCTCTCTCACTCTCTCTCTCTCTTTCTCTCTCTCTCTCTCTCACTCTATATCTTTCTCTCTCTCTCTCTCTCTCTCTCTCTCTCTCTCTCTCTCTCTCTCTCTATCTCTCTCTCTCTCTCCCTTCCTCCACTTCAGCGTTGTAGGTATTTTCCTGTGATGTAGGCGCGCGTGAGGCAGATTCCTCTCGCAAACCAATAATTTTTGGCCAACTTGAGGCAGATATAGTTTATATTAAACCAACTGACGTGCCCTATCCGGATCCACCCCCACACGGGTACCTTCCACGATACCCTCTATATATGACTAGTTCGGTTAGGTACCTCTGGCGAGATAGAAGAACAACACACCACTCTTTTTGTCTTTATGTACACTGTTAATAAAGCAGCACACACGTACCATTGTTTGACTCTTTCCTTGTAAACAGTAAATTAATAGTAAATTGCGTCGGCACCGCTTTTTCCATCTTTGCAGTGCCGTCCAGGCACACTGGTGATACGAACAGTCGGGATGAAACGGTAGTGTTCAATTTCCGCAGCAATGGATGCACGAGCCCACTGGAGGTCGGTCTTTGTGGATACCGGAGATGCGCCGCTACCACTCCCCAACACCTAGGACAGCTAGCCAGCGACACCTTGCAGAGGAGTCATGCGCACCCCTGGCGACTACATTAGATACTTATCGGATTGAAAACTCAGAGGGCAGGATTTTACCTGGTTTTCAACTGATGGTAAAAAAGCTTCCAGGTTAGACAGGATTTATGTAGAAGGCTCATTGAACGGTTACATGAGTAAAACTAGCATACAACCAGTAACATTTTCTGACCACAATATGTTTTACATCACATTAAACAATGCTGACTGGGTCAAACGAGGGGATGGGTATTGGAAACTTAACGTAACATTGCTACAAAATAGTTGCCATCGAAAAGGTGTAGAAAGTTGTTGGATGCATTGGGATGAAAGGAAAAGCTTGTATGAATGTATTACAGATTGGTGGGAAGATGTTAAATCTGCCCTGAAACATGTTTCAAGGCAGTATTCTATTAGAAAGGCACGAGAAATGCGATTGCGCAAAAAAGAGGTCGTTGTGCAAAATTAATAAGAAAATACATAATGGCGTATATGATTACTACGAACCATTGGTTAAACTAAAAGGTAGGCTAAATGAAATAGAGCAATATCAGTTTGATGGTGCCAAAATCAGGTCAAGAGATGTCTGAAATAGTATGTGGATATTATAAATCATTATATAAATCTGAGGGTAGCGGTGAAGCCACAACTATAGATATATTAGCTAAAAGCCGATTCAAGCTGTGAAAGCCGTGACCAACAGCGAACAACTGACGACTTGACAAAATCCGTCCAATGTATGCAGTTAGAAAAGTCTCCTAATTGTAACGGACCTCAGATCGAATTTTATCAAACATTCGGGCATGATTATATTTGCCCCAGTATTAGAAAAAAGAGCAGCCGTCATTTTTAAACACGGACATCTCCCTTCATCGATGAATCAAGCATATGTTCGGCTTATTATAAGAGGGGTGATAGAAATAAAATAAAGAACGATGGGCCAATCTGTCTACACTGTATGGACTATAAGATTATTACGCGGGTACTTACGCTAAAACTTGGCACCATCCTTGAGGGTGCCATTGATAATGACAAAACCTGCTCTGTACCAGGAAGAACAATATTAACCAACACTTTGCTTATACGGAACGTTATTCAATTAGTTGATAACGAGAAGGCGTTGACAGGCTTGAATGACATTTCTTGTTTACGTCTTTAGATCGTATTGCCTTAGGGTCTAGCATTATTAAACGTGTTTATATTTTATATTCTGATATAACAAGTTGATATTTAGTAAATAATCAACTATCTGAACCTGCAGCGTTGGACCGAGGTGTCATTATCTCCGCTTCTATTCGTCATAGCTATGGAATCATTGGGGTGGGGCGTGTGTGTGTATGTGTGTACGTGCGTGCGTGCATGCGTGCGTGCGTGCGTGCGTGCGTGCGTGCGTGCGTGCTTGCGTGTGTGTGTGTGGGGTGGGGGTGGGGGTGCGGGTGGTGGTGTGGTGCACATTGAGGCAACGCAATGACGTTCATGGAATATGCATACAGGGCGTTGAAAAGCCACTCTAGGTTTCTCAATATGCAGATGATACGACTGTGTTTGCGGGCAAAGATAGGGATATTAGCATATTAAATAGAGTATTAGCAGATACTCAAAAGGCCTCAGGTCGTAAAGTAAATAGACACAAATATAAGTGATTATATTTGGGGGATTGGAAGTACAGGACTGACAATATTAAGGATATTAACTGGCCAAATGTTGTCACAGATTTTGGGAATTTACTTTAGTGGAGAAGAAGATATAATAATAAACTGGGAAGAAATGCTATCCGCTAAAGTGTGCATTAGTAAATTGGAAACAACGTCGCCTAACTATCATTGGCAGTTGTTTGCCCGTAATAATTAAATTTTATCGGGCCCGTGATATACCTCTTCTGTAGTCCATATGCTAAAATTAGTAGAGCCAAAGATCAACACGTTACTTCTGTTCTTCTTATGAGAAGACACAGCCTATTTGGTGTCACAGTCAATCCTCACCAAAGAAAAGCATGAGGGAAGTCGGTAGATCTAAGGGCATTTCCCCCAATTCACCATAAACCATAACATTTGGGGTACCTTTCTTCAAGCCGAGTACACTTTTAAATAATTTAATATGGCATGTTTCTATCCGAGTTGTATTCTCAAACCCCCAGATTTCTGAGCCAGAAAGTAGTATTGGTGCAATCATAGTATCAAATAGTATTATCTGCAAATCTATTGGTATATCATGTTGTTTGATTTTTGATAATAATGAAAACATTGCTCTCGTTCCTTGTTTGCAGTTTCGTGTTTTACATCTAGAGAACACCCCCCCCCCACCGTTTGATTTTACTATGACCCCTAAATATAGGTATTCATTTGCAATTTCGAGTAGCTGGCCACCTATGGTAAAGTTTGGGTATTTCTTTAATTTACGTTTGGAAAGAATCATAATTTCTGTTTTAGTAGTATTTATTTAAAGCTTCCATTTAAGATAATAGTCATGAAATGCATTGAGTGCTTGTTGCAAGGCTTCCGCTGACTCGGCCATTATAACAGTGTCATCTGCGCATAGTAAAATAATAAGATAGAGATATAGATTAGAACTTTCGCCTGCCAGTTTATTTAAACATGGTAAGCCAACAATTCCATATTCTTTGAGATATTTTTCTGAATCGTTTGAAAATATTGACAATAAAAAAGGTGAACAATTTTCCACTTGCCGTACAACAATGTTACTGGTAATAAAATTTGAGTTTGTACGATTATGATGACAAATGATTTTATATCGTTATACATATTATATATAATTGTAAAACATTTTCCGGATATGCCGATCTTAGGAAGCTTAGTCCATAGACCAACGCGCCTTATCAAACACTTGCTTAAAGTCAACATAACAGCAATGCATCCTTTCTTTTGTGCAAATAGTATTTCTTTCATGAGGTAGAGGGAGAGGATATTGTCTAAGATAGACCTAATTTTCCTAAATCCTGTTTGGGATTCAGAAATGGTTTCGTGCTTTTCTGCATATTTCTTTTGCGTTTCGTTAAGAATAGATGTAAATAATTTGCCCAAACAGCTTAATACTGTTATTGGTAATTCGTTGGGTCTAGTGGATATTTATTTTTATAGATGGGTATTATTTTCCCCAGAAGCCAGTCAGTCGGTACAACTCTTGTGTCACAAATTTGATTAAATAGCATTTCGTATATAGGGAGCATGAGAGCTAAGGGTTTTGTTGTTGTTGTTGTTGTTGTTGTTGTTGTTGTTGTTGTTGCTGTTGTTGTTGTTGTTGTTTGTTACGCTCAAATGAAGACCACAATGTATATCGGAAATAATAGGGTCAAAATTGTAAACCTCAAATTGCTTTGTTACTTCTATAAATTTCCTATTCCCTATTGCATACTCCATTAAGCTATTATTTGTGGACGTCACCCTACCTATGAGTTTATCTTTTCTCACCCTCCCATTAAGCATAAACATGTTCACATTTTTACAAAGTTGAATCAGTTTCCGTCCATTTGTATTTTTACGTCCTTCGCATTCGCTTCTTCTATCCTTAGGTATTCCAGTCATTGTAAGTTTTAGGATGTTAGAATTTGGAGCGTCACTTATGCCGAAATTCCGTAATGTAAAGTCGTCATACTCTTCGTAATCACAGTCTTCCCCTGTTTTAGCATTGAGGTCCCCTACTAGGCCAAATATGTCAAACGATGTACTACGGTTTATTATGTCTTGTTTTCTCACACGCATCGTTTGCATAATATCTTGATGATTCGGATGGAATGTATGTTATTCAGAGTAACGTGCCCCCTGAGTAAATCGTTAGTTCTTTACTAATTTGTAGCCATAGAACGGAGTCATTCTCTGTCTCATATTCTGCTTTACGGACGTACTGTCTCAGACTTTCCTTTATTAGGACTCCTAAGCTTCCATATGTATTGGGTCGAGTTTGTGTTAAAAGTACGTGTTAGGTATTAAAACATAATCTGTATCATTTAGCTTTGTCTCGTTTAAACAGATGATGTCATGCGCATTTGTTGTTGTTGCTATGGCTGTTGCTGTTGCTATGGTTGTTGTTGTTGTTGTTGTTGTTGTTGTTGTTGTTGTTGTTGCAGTTGTTGTTGTTATTGTTTTGTGCATACGCTGTTGGGCATGGATTTTAATCGTCACGGACTAATCAAGCAAGACCCACATGTTGAAATGTAAACGTTTCTGTCGCATACGACGGTTGTTGATGCCGACAATGTCGGCCTCGAAAAATCAAGTCTAAATCGGTTGATGTAAATCATTAGCTGATTTTAATCCTGATTTGTCTAATCCGACATTGTCGGCCATGAAGACTGTCGTGTTCGGGACAAGCGTTTACGTTTAACCCTTAATGACTGAATGTGTTCAAAAAATATAAAATAGTTACTTATTGAATGTTCTTTTGCAGGCCAAGAGAGGATAATTTTTGAAAACTTACCACTGGAATGCCTGGCTCGATTATCGAGCCAGTCATTCCAGTGGTAAATCTTAAAAAATAGTATTCCTTTGGCCTGCAAATGGGCATTAGTCAAGACGCCTACAAAGGCCGGTTTTGGCCGGCTTCGTCGTGAAATGATTAATTATTATTACCAACAAGTTCGAGCAAGCTGGAATTCTGGGTTCTCTTTCTATTCACACTGTTGAGAGGTCGCACTCATCATGGATGGTGATAGTGGAAGTGAACCATTATGTTTGTCCGTTGCTGCTACTATAGCTGTGACAATGCTACAAACAAGGAAGCAGATGGAACAATGGAAGAAACTGTTAATGTGGAGCGTAGTTGTTTCGGAGAAATTCGCTTGGAACATACAGCTTATTTAAGGATTCAATCAGAAAATCATGATACCCTGCAAAATCGAGTCAGGCTGGACACCAGTGCTTTCAAAAGCATCTTAGAAATAATTAATCTATTTGTACCAAGCAAATAACTCATTTCAGAAATACAATCATCCGAAGCAGGTCTGTAAGCAAGTAGATTGAACCAAAGGACACACATAGACCCCTAACCCTACCCCGAATAGCAGTCATATAGTATACGAAGATGGTTCACCCCTCCCTTGCTAATAAGAACATTAAATGATTTATGAATTTATGTGCAATTTTTAATGATAGTTAATATTTAACTTTTACATTATGTGTGCAATACTAAAGCGAATTGAATAGATTTGGTAAACATTATAGCTCAAGCCATACTTTCTTTGATGCCAGCATAATGAAAATATCTGATGATCCTACAAAACTCGTGCACGATGTCCGATTTCGAGTCTAGTACATTGCCAAATATGGCATGCAACTAGCCGGCTGATTTCAAAATGCTCGACTTGAATGATTCGTCAGTGCTATCAACCCCAATCTACCACTGGAATGACTGGTTCGGTTATCGAGCCAGTCATTCCAGTGGTAAATCTTAAAAAATAGCCTTCTCTTGGCCTGCAAATGGATATTTCTCAAGACCACTGCAGAAGCCGTTTTAGCCTGGTTTGAGTGTTCACGGGTTAAACCGTTGACAATAAAGCTGCTTGGTCAGCAAATGAACGATGACAAAGCCAATAAATTGAGGAATCCAGTTTTTTCTACGCCCCGTCCATCGTTAGCTAGCTCCACAATAGCGGCACAAATAGCGGCCAGTCAAATTATAAACATACGCATGTTGATTAATTAGTAAAGACATACAATTCGTACAACTTGACGGACTATTATGCGTTTATGACGGACTAAATCGTGTCATTCATGATGCAATTGATTATGACGTCAGCCTATATGTGACGAAGTTGATGATGACGTCATATCATCATCAATATAAAGCTCCAGATAAGCTACGTATTTGCGTAAATACGCAAAAATACATTTAAAACACCCAATTTAAATCACACCTCCAGCGTATTAAAAGCGAAATCCAATTACCAAATACGCAAAATATTGAATAAGTCAAACGTATACATGATTCCTATCAATGCTCAAACGAGTATCCATTATGTGGATCGGATCAGACCTGCAATACTCGGTTACCATTACACAATGATAATATTATGTAGTAATTTCGAAATTCCGAGTCCAAAATTACAGATCCGTGAGTCATTTGTATCTCGCGAGATCTCCGTCGAGTCGAGATCGAGAAAAGTATCTCATATGTATTGAGTAGCCATTGGCGTAGTGATTTCCACCAGAATATGGTGGTAAAGAGAATTGAATCTTAAAAGGACACGAACGCTACTCTCCTCATACCAGACAATATTAATCCACGTAAAACGAGATGATATAAAACCTATAGTAGTCTGTATGACAAGTAGTTAACAGAAAAATAGTCCCTCTGAATTCGTCGTAAAATTCAAATCTGTCGCACGTCTGTCGCACACAAAATGAAGTCAAGAATTTGCTGACGTTGCGTGGATATTGATATCACACGAACCATTTGGTGGATCAAGTCCATTTTAATGTCTGTATTAAGCTAGTGATACAGAGGTCAAGATGAAACAAAACCAATACGATCCATAATGTTCCTTTTACAGTCCGCTACGGAGTTGTCTTGTCGCCGAGGTGGAGTCTGTATAACAGTCTGGTCGTTGTGATGACGTCATAAGATGGTCGGTCAATACATTAGCGGCGTATTCTCATAGAAGCCACGCCTCTATTTTAGATTGATCCGTGAGTAGCAGACGACCATGCCGGGTACTCGCTCTAATTAATGAATCCACTCGCAAATTCCTAATATCACATGATTTGTAGATTTTCACAATTTTTGTTATATTTTATGAAGAATTTTGGTGCAAAAACATGGATTATTACAACATACGCAATATTTATACAGTGCCACTTAATAATTTCACTCTCGCGATAATGGACATGGTATACATTAAGCATAGGCGGAAATTATTTGAACGGGGGAAATGTGTCCTGTTTTCGTGTTATTAAAGATCGTCAATGCGCCCCCGCAACGAGCGTACGCTACACTCGTTTCGGGGTGATCTGCTTACGACGATCGAACACCAGAACTCGTAACTAACAGTCAGGTATAGGTCGTATTTCGTCTACCCGAATATAACCATAGTAGTTTACTGTATTTGATGGACATTTAAAGAATGGGCATAATTCAGTGCGCTTACTACCGAAAAATGTGGAATTATAAATCAGATTTTTATCGTCACGGGAATAAAACACGGCGCGATATTCGTTTATTGGTTCCATGACCCATATGCACTCTCTACTATTCCGGCATATACGCGAAATATTATTCAGAGTCTATGGCATATCTGCATTGACTGAAACAGTCAATACTAATACATTCAACACCCGTTCAGAAGATCAGGGGCTTGTAAAGTTGGATGGATAGACTTTTCTGACGTCCTACTATCACACTATACACTACTACATATAATAACACAAGGGAGAAGTGTTCGGGGGTGTACAGTTGCCGAGACAGCAGCTATTTTTTTCAAACTGACTTGATCTGAGATGCTGGTCATGTCTGCTTTGTACACTGGTGTTATTTTAACTCGATTAGAAGATAGTTGCCATCTGTGATCAAGTCAGTTTAATAAAAAAAATGCTGCTGTCCCCGCAACTGTACACCCCCTGAGTGCCTTCCCTTAGTATATGGCGTGAAAGTGCATCCAGCCAACTTTACAAGCCCCTGTGTTCAGACGTAATCTATTTGGTGTTATCCTCGTTAACCGTATACTAAATTTTTTACAGAGTCAATTTTGATTCAAACAGGCCACTGGATAATAGCCACACAACAATTTAGCTGCACCTTTGAGAAATACTTTGAAATAAATTATATGTTTTTACTAGAAGCTGTAGATTTGATATTGTCATACTCTCTCAGGCTGTCTCTGATGTAAATGTAGAGTGGGTCAAGTGATTCTGATAGACTGATACCTTAATCAGACTCATAGCAGTCACAACTCAAAATTGAAACATGCATAATACATTGTTTTCACCTGGCCACTCATTACTGGTCCATAGGGCCTACTGGCTTGTGGTTCTACGAAGTCTATTTCAGCGCCGCAGCTCTCCCACAATTAGAGTGTCTACTTGTCTAAGTTGTCTACATGTACGTACATGTAGTTACGTAAATAATTTACATGTCAAAAAGTCATAATCATACATGTAAGTCGCTTTTGAAGTTTAAAAATGTGCATTACTCGAGATTAATTGACTCTACTGAGTCAGTATATTCAATTAGTCTCTTAGCTGTCTCTAGTAATACAAACAGTTTTTCACGTATAAAGAGCCTCAAATACTCAATTCCTGCCACTTCCTATGAGTAAATTTATTTTGAAATAACGAATTAATACGAAGAATACTCAATTATAATCACCCCCTGTGAGTAAAACGCTCAAAAGACTAATTCTTATCTGGAGATATCATATGATTGATCGATGAACTGGATTCGTCCATTGTCAAGCGGGTCAAAATGGCCCTTCGGTGGTATTGAGAAATATTAATTTACAGGCAAATAGAAAGCTATCTATGTAAATTCCAGTTGTAAATTGACCTAAACTAGTTTTCCCCTGGCCTGTAAATGAGAATGAATTGTGTGCGTGCTTGCACGCGGGCATGAGTGCCTGCGTGCGTACATACGACGGTGCGTGCGTGCGTATATGCGTGCGTGCATACGCATAGATGTATATGCAGAGGAGCGGACGAAATCTTATATAATGTACTTTTCGTGTCACAGAATTGAATATGATTTATTAGCTAAGTGGCTTAACTGGCAGCCCAATCCATAGTGTAAGCTGAGATTACTTTCTCGGTAATGGATGCTGTAAAGCGATCCATCTTTTCCAATTGGTAATCATAGAAAGCAGCTTGGATTTTCCCCGCGTCTTTGATTATCATGGAACCAAGGAAAGCCACCACTATATACCCTTACATAATGCTTGTCCCATATTTCCAATTGATCGGGTACGCAGTAATAATATGTTGGTGAGACGAACAAAGCAAACATTCACGTCTCCTTTCATCGACAACGAAGTATGACTGCGATTTATGCCATATGACTTAGAGATCATTTGACATGATGCCTTCACAATATATGGCCATGTTGCATTTCCATCATTTACGTAATGTCGAAGTGCCTAGGATTTATCAGTCAGTCATTCAGGATTTCATAAAACTTGATTGCACGAAAGTGCCGCCTCTCACCATTGGAAGCATATTTCATAGGGTCTAACACATGCACGCCATTCATTACATCATGCTACCATATCTTGCTGTATAAAACTCAATATCTGAGTCGTAAATTATTAATTCTTTCCAACAAACGCCTGTGATATCTAAATCAAAAAATGGGTCAAACAATATAGGCTAAGCAACATGAAGGACACGAATCAACGTATAACCGGTACGTGTAACGTCATAGTCATCCAGTATATATACATCTAGATATATCATGCCGCTTTCAACTACTGATGCAAACAATGGGCTTTCCCATTTTTAGCTATACCCCACCCATCTCTAGCTAACCTCCACACACACCTCGCTCGTGTTGTGATCGATCGATCTCTGAACTTCTTGACTATCAATTTCCGGAAAACTATACAGGTAAGCTGTTGAATATTAAAAAACTAATTTGACTGGGTGCTGTTGCTGCCCATGACAGCAACAGCGCCCAGTCAGATTAGTTTCAAAACATTCACCAGCATGTTTATTAAATAGTAGAGAAATACACTCCGTACAGCATATCGGACTATTAAGAGTTAAAAACGGATCATATATAATTATCTATCACGTACTGATTATGACGTCATCATACGCGCAGCTTAGCTGATTATGACGTCATATGACGTCAGATTGATAGATGGATACTCTGAAAAGATGAATTATAACTAACAGCATAAAAATTACAAATAAATTCATCATCCCATTATACCTAGCTTCATCAATGTTATGTTCAATAATCACCTATGGATATATATTGTCACACTCCCTTATGGCTGTTGAACCAGTGTTGCAAATGGCACCTTTAAAGTAATTGTATACAACATTTGTTCAACCAATGTAAAAGTGCCAATTAATATTATTTTCTCACATATATCTCCTAGAAAGAGGTGCTGATAGTATTGCTACTGCTGTCTCTTCGCAATGTACACATTCTAGTCATCGCGTCTATAATCACACGTGACATTTAAAAATCCACTAAGCTATTGCAATCATTAAGTCTGGTTCTCTCAAGAGATCAGTATCATTGATAACTTTAACTGACTGTATAGCATCAACTATAGCAAGAATTTTCCCCAATAAATGTTACCGATTTGTATATTGAAACTTGGAAGTGTGATTTTTATGATCACAAATAGAGATTAGATAGTGAATAAATTGTTCTTCGCCCATCAACCAACCTGAAGAATTGATTTGTTGGTACTTAGATCCCATCGGAGGTAGGACAGAAAGGAGGATGCTCTTACACAGATTATAGTGGCTCGATGATGGTGTGCCAAAAATAGCTGCAGATCTGACATCAGTATGCTGGCTCATTAGCATAATGCTGTTCATTAGTCATCTCGTGATCAGGGTGTTCTGATGACTCATTCTCCATATCAGGAACTATCTCCATATGGCCTTCAGGTTCTTGGCATGTCAAAGGAACAGAAACTGTTTCCAGAACTCGGACTACTTCCAGAATCGCCAAGTCTTTGGGAAACGTTGTGTTATTCACTAGATGACTTTCATTTTCCATATAGGTCGAAGTGGTAATCCATCCAAACACATCTCAAGATCCACAATGCGCACCGTTGAGAAATTAACAAATCTTACTTTTGCGAATTTCTGAATGGACCATTCAGCTTGACTATCTCATGCGCGGGATCATTGTGTGTTATCGTCTTCATTGTCTCTTTTTGAACCAGAGAGTCTCCGACTTTGAGCTCTGCCACATTTGATCGCTTGTCGAGCTGTATTCGGTGATACTCCCTGAACTCCCTGAAGATCTAAGTGTGTGCCAGAGGTCGCAGCAATGCATTGTTGCAGCTCTTAAGTCTGTCCCCGAAATCCTGTAGCCTATCTATGAGAATGGTCATGGACAATCTTCCACGCTGGCCGTAAGTCAGACAGAATTGAGTGAAACGAGTGATTGCCTGTCGAGTATTTCGATACTCTGTAAGTGCAGCATCTAACCATCTTCACATGTCCTGGATTCATTGTTGATCCCTTTTTGTATTAACTCTTTCAGAGTCCAGTTGGAGCGTTCCGTGTACCCGTTTGTCTGATGGCGGTACAGACATACACGCCGACGATTTATCCCACAAACCTTGCATCTGACACATTGTACTCATTGCACAAAATCTTTCTCTTTTTCCTTGATTTATAATTAAGATGTCCGGAAAACCATGGCGTGCAATGTATTTATTGAAGAGCTTTTCATCGACGTCATGCATTGGGTGCGAATAGGGTACGTCTCAGCTCGTGCAGAATAATGATTGATAATCATCAAGATGTAATTACATCCTTTCGGAGAGTGAATCAAAGGATCTATCAGGTACATACCAATTTGCTGACCTGGCTACTTAGCTACATGCATAGCCATGTACTTGTGTCTTGTAGCTACCACTTTACCAACTTGACAAACCGAACATACCTCTAGCATCTAGATGACATCTTTCCCAATGCTGACCACACGTCAGAATGAGAGACCAGACCTAGAGTCTTCTGCATACATATATAACTAGCTCGTCCATGCGCTTTCTCATGTACCTGCTACCGGAATTTCATTGGATGAATGACACAATGATACTCTGCATCCAGCATACATGGAGCAAGCAGGATATATACGATCTCATTGTATATTATTCTATCTTCTGGTGTCTCGTTGAACGCTGGAAAATATGAATGCTGTTCTTCATGTAATGACTCGAAACAAATGGCATACGTTTCCAAGGTTCTACTTCAGGAATGGTGTAGTCGTCAGTACCAAAAGCAGCTGCTTCTGCTGGACGTCACAGACGAGCTGTCATATCAGCCTGAAATGTTCTTGGATCTTTGGATTTACATATTGTCAAACCCATATTTGGCAATCAGCATTACATATCTCTGTACCTTTGTTTTGACACCTTATCAACACGGATGTTCTTGAGAGGTTTGCGGTCTGTATAGATGGTGAATTTTGTGCTGAAAAGATATGGATACAGTTCATTTAATGCGTAGACCATGACATATGCCTCTTTCTAGATGGCTGGCCAATTAAGCTGACTGTCCTTCAAAATAGTACTGACAAACTGGATGACACGTGCTATGTCCAGGGTTGGGGCCAATGTACTCATGGACTCAGTACTCGTGTACTCGAGTCCGGATTCTCAAGTATTCGCATGTACTAAGTACTCATGCCGTTTTAGGAGTACATGTACTTGTACTCAGCCTCTGTACATTTCCAAAGTACTCATAATTGTACTCGAGTACATACCCTGTACATGCGGAGTACTTATCCATTTTCTACATAAAACTATATGCATACGTTATCCTCTTCATTCAAAATTCCAATCACTGGTTCTCAGACACGGCAGAGAAGTAACGTGAAATCTAGTAAATATGTGAAAATAATTTGACCTAGTTGATGCTACCTGCTCACAATTTTGACATAAATTTGCCTAGTAATATTTTTTCACAGTGATTTGTTTTTAAAAAGCTGTTTTAAAATTGAAACTCTGAATGTTTGCCTGTAAAAGGGCAATTGCTGTAGTAGGCAGGCTTATACGGAATAAAATAACATACATTTGACACTTACGTTAATGAAATCTTTTTATCTAAATTCCAAGGCTGTTATACAGAAAACTTTCGAATCTTTTTAACATAAATTGACTAGAATCCACTGCTGCCTGATACAGCAACTGCTTCCAGGCAAATTAATGTCAAAATATGTAAAGCATAACTGTTAATTTGATTTGAAATTGAATTTCTGGATGTTTGTGTTGAAATGGACAATTGCTGTAGGTATGCTAATAGGGAATAAAATTAAACAAGTACTTAGCCGTTTAACCATTGAAAGCCTCTATATCTACCTTTCAAAGCAGTCATACAGGTAAACAGTTTTATATTTTGAAAATAATTTGTCTTGAAACCATTGTTGTTGCTTAAAGCATCAAGACATGTCAGCAACTAATAGTAAAAAATAGAATTTTTCTTAGCAGTATAAACATTGTCAATTATGGTCATTTGTCGTTGAAAGAGTTGGGAGATGTAGTTGGGAAGATTAGAACAGCTGTACAAACACACAATTCAGTCATGCATAATACTCCTGACAATAAAATTGGACAAAGTGCATTATTTCAAGCTTTATAGACCTCCCAACTCTTAACTCTGTAACAGCCAATCCGGCGAAAAAGACCTTCTGCAGCAGTCTTGAGCAAATGCCAATTTGTGGACCAAGAAAAGACTATTTAAAAAATTTAACATTGGAATAACTGGCTCGATAAGAAAGCCAATTATTCTAGTGGTAAATTAAGTTTTTATTTGCAAATTGACAATCTCTATGAAAAAATTAAACTATTTTAAGACTAAAGATCAATGTTGAATATTTTGAAACTAATTTGACTGGAAACGAATGCTATTACCAGCAGTAATGTTTGTCAGTCAAATTCATTTCAAAATATTCAACATTGCTACATGATTTATCTGAAATAAATTATTTCTAGTTTAACCCTTTCACTCATGAAGCCGTATATTATACATTCATAGCAATCATGCCAGGAATTCAGCAAAGTGTTTATGAAGTAAGAAACATTCTGTTAAATATTTAGAAAATAATTTGACTGGAAGTAATTGCTGCCTAAGGTAGGAGCAACTGCCAATCAAATTATTAAAAAAATATTCAACTGGCTATTTCTTATTGTTATGAATTTGTCATTTTGTCTGTATCATTCTGTGAAATGTTTTGACACTGATTTGCCTGGGAGCCAATGCCGCCCATGATAGCAACCGCATTGAGTCCGATTATATACAAAATATTCAAGAAGGGACCTTTGTTTTGTAAATAAATAGAGGGAACCACCACTGTAGAAGCCTTATTTCATATCTACATGTATATTTACAGAATTCAGAGCAATCCCACCCCATATAACAAGCACAGGGGAATGTTATAGTATGACTAATCTCTCCCCATCCCACCCTGTCCATATCCACCGTGGATGAATTTGGTATTAATATTTACTTGTACTCTTACACAAGTACATTTACAATGTACTCATACTCAGCCTCAGTACAATTGCCATACAATCCATGGACTTGTATTCTGCCTGAAATACTCTGGCAAAGAACTCGTACTCAGCCTCAGTACAGATGCTTGTACTCGACCACAACCCTGGGCCTATGCCATCACAATCCTCTTGGGCAAGGATAGCTCCAGCGACACAACTGGAACAATCTGTGTGCAAACGATATGAAATTCAATTCTTCGGTGTCGTTCTCAGGATAGTCGTTCAGGAATTCTGCTTTTCTCCGTCGTCCTAGTCCTAGCAGCGATGTCAGGAATTCTGCTTTTCTTCGTCGTCCTAGTCCTAGCAGTGATGTCAATGAAGATGCGGATCCATGTCTGGCGGCCATCTTCAGAGGGACTACCGGGCTTCCCTAATCATATCTGACTATTTTTGTCTCACCTGCGAAGCAGAAAGCGAGCCATAGGGACCACTAATTCCGGCGGCGTCGTTGGCGGCGGCGGCTTCGTCCGTCATTTGTACAGTTTTGGCTAAGGCTTTTAATCAACTTATTTTTCAACAATGCCTTATCCGATCTCAATGAAACTTTACAGAAGTCATCTATACTATACAAGGATGTAATCTACATAACAATTGATTTAATTTTGTGGCATTTTAATACTTTTTTCATGGTTTTTCATGATCTATACAGTTTTAGCTATGCCCCGCCCATCACTAGCTAAGCTCCACCCAGACCTCGCTCATGTTGGGACAGATCGAGACCTGAACTCCCTGACCATCAATTTCTAGAAGACTATACATGTACGCTGTTGGATATTTTGAAACTAGTTTGACTTGATGCTGTTCTTAAGGCAGCAACAGCGTCCAGTCAAAATAGTTTCAAAATATGCAACAGTATGTTTATTAAGTGGTAAAGACATGTAATTCGTAGAACGTGTCGGACTATTAAGCGTTAAAGTCGGACTTCTTCTTCTTCTTCTTTTCGATTGCTGGTATCACACTTGGAGAGCCGTTCTCAAGATGAAATATGTGGTTTTCTGCAGTTCTTCCACAGGCCCATACAGCTTTTCAAGAATAGAGGTTGACAAAGGCCAGATCTCTTCTCTCAGCAGCTGATACGTACTGCAACATTGAAGTATGTGCTCTGTGGTCTGTTCTGCTTCTCCACAAGGACAAGCGGGCGATGTCGTAAGGTGGAACCGCCTGTACATGTGTTGGTCTAGTCCGTTGTGTCCAGTTCTGAGACGAAAAATGGTCACTTGCTCTGGCCTCGAGAGATGATGGTAGGTATCTTCTGATTGAGGTGTTGTATAGAGTGACTTGATGATAGTCTTCATCTCTGTATGGGTAACCATGTTTTCTGTCTGATTCTCTTCTGCACCCACCTTTGCCATCTTGTCTGCTTCCTCATTTCCTTGGACTCCACAGTGTGAGGGGATCCACTGCAGTGCTATCCGAAAGCATTTGATGGTTTGTAGTGCTTCTTCAAGTTGTGGCAGCTTACCTTTGGTGATAGCCTCAATGACGGAGCGGGCATCAGATAAAAAGACAATCTGTGCAATAGGGTCTGCTGTTCTGCTGATGGTATTAGTTGCATGAACCAGTGCTTCGACTTCAGCTCTGTAGTTTGTGCAGTGTTTTCCTGTCGGTATTGCAGCTGACTCATGTTGTCCGTTTGGATACTGTATGTGCAGTCCTGCACCTCCGCTCCTAATTGCATCTTTGGCTGATTCATCTGTGTAGATCCTTATCCATGTCTCCTGAGGGTACATTTCTTCCAGCATGGCTAGGGTCAGGGCCTTCTTGCTCACATCACTGTGTTCATCTTTGTTTGTGGGATGAGGTAATGTGGTGCGAATAGCTATGCTCTCTAGTTTGTTTTCCCAGGTTGGAGGATCAATGGTGTGGTTTGGGTCTTCTATTTGTGCTGGCAACATTTTTTGGTGTTTCCTTTGAAGTGCTTTTGTCTCTTTCACAAAACTTGATCTTTTAAGTCTTCCTGATGACAGCTATGCTTGCCTGATCATCATCGGGTGGTTGTTGAACGATTTGAACTTTGCAGCTTGGATCAGTGCTTTGCATTCCCTTCCTTTGCTAAGTGGGGGGATGCCTGCTGTCTGCTCTATTTTTTCTATTGGTGTTGATCTCATTCCACTAGTGATGAAGCGCAGTGCCTGGTTTGTACTCGGTCTAGGTTCTGTTGATGAGATTTAGCTGCTGTCATCCATGAGCTGGATCCATACTCAAGGTGTGGTCGTACGGCACCTCGGTAGATGGTCTTGAGGATCCTTTCATTGGCACCCCACTTTGTTCCTGCCAGCTTCCTCATGATGTTTAGCTTTCTTCTGGCCTTTGCCTCTGCGTTTTGGATGTGCTCCTTCCATGTTAATCTTCTGTCATAGGTGACTCCCAGGTGTGTCCATCCACCAGCACCGTAGCTCTGCGATTGTGTAGCTATGACTTGGTCCATCGGAACATGTTGCCACCGATGCCTGTGCGCCGGAGCTTCACGAGGAGGCCATCTTTCCACGCTTGTCAAACGCCTTCTGCAGATCGATAAAGGCAGCTAGCATCACCTTCTTGGCTTGAAAAGTGTCCTCTATGATCTGTGCCAGATGTGTTGTTTGATCTTCTGTGCTCATGTATCTTCTGAAGCCGGCCTGCTCTGAAACTATAATGTTCTCCGACTCCAGGTATCACTGCAACCGCTGGTTGATGATGCGCTCCTGCATATGCGGCTTGTAAGACTGATAGGACGATAGCGCAGCACTTTCGTCTTGTTCTTCCCTTTTTCAGAATAGGAGTCATTCTGGCTTCCTTCCAGCACTGAGGAACCTCGCCATTGGTCCAACTGGGATTAAAGATGTCTAGCAACTTGCGAAGAGATGCATTACCAAGGTGTTGGATCATTTCATTCGTAATGTCATCTTGCCTGGGAGATTTCTTCTTCTTCAATTGGCGGATAGCCTTCTTCAGTTCTAAACTAATGTAAACTTTCATTGCATCGTGAGTGTTTGTGTCTGTTCTTTCCTTTTGCTCTTTTCTAACCTCTTTTTGACGCATTCGTGGTATAGAAATGTTGCTTTCTTTTGCATATGCCTTCGCAGAGGCATCTGTAGCCATCTTTCCTGTCAGTATTTGTCCATCTTCGGCAAGAGTAATCTTCTCTCCCCTCGCCACCCTCATCATTCAGTGCTTTAGTCAGTCTCCATAGCTTTGTGGTGTCTCTCTCTAAATTAAACCCTGCCGTCTTTTCCCTCCAGCTTCTTCTTTTGGCCTCCAGCTTGGACGGACTATATGGAGTCATTCATGACGTCATGATTATGACGTCATCACACACGGCATGTAGTTGGTTATGACGTCCTATGACGTCATCTGATGGACGGATAAACTTGGAAAGGTCCATTGTTGAAAAGCTATCATGTTTCAATCTGACTATTCTGATGCTGCAATGAATAGCAAAAGGCGGCGACATGCTGAAATAGCGTTCAACAAAATTCTAGCAATATCATCCTGCAATAGCCTCGCCTGTGCATAAAACTGATGTCGATAACCACTGTTCACTTGCATTGTAGAATATGCCTTTCGTTCCGTACAGAGCCACATTCGGTTGTCCAATGACCATATGAAGTATCTTACTATTACATCTGATTCAAACTGATTTTTGTATCATTGAAAAGGCATTTGTGCGATCCATCCGACTTTACTATTCTTTGAAATCTTTTCCTGGGCTTACATGACAAAAACATAGACGCCATGGTGCAGGGATAATTAAAGTGGTTGTGTTTTTTGTAAACAATGTTATTAAGCGAACTAGGTCACAATACACATGCTACGGTCATTGTCCCACCATGGCAATCCCTTATGGATGCTCAGTATTAATGCATTTAACCTATTACATAATATTGGAAAACCCGTAAATAAACATGATAGGAGAGGTTACGTAATTCTCCCGAACACGGAATGGCCAGGATTACAATATCACGTGCCAATCATACTAATCATTATTTAACGGCTTACTCAAGATTATCCTGTCTGGTGTCAGTTATAACATCCATTTTAATAGAATGCACAAATCGCCAAGAGAGAACATTCCAATCAGTGATTCACTCAATCAGCACGTCAGCCGTGCAGCATATCGAGCAGGCCACATTTTGGGGTAGGCAGTCATTGCTAGTCTATTAGTGCCTTTTCCGTAGAACCGGTATTGGGCACATCGTGGTGAAGGTGGTTAATGGTTTCCACTATGTACTGTTCTTTTAGAGGCATCAAAAGGATATCGTGAAATGTAGCGGCAAGTAATAGTGCTCAGGAAAATATAAATGCTTTAAAGCGAGCTTGAAATTTACTCAGCTGCGTCTTTGTGCTGGTCAGTAGTGGTATGAACCATGAGATTCGTGTTTATTTATGAAGAATAATGCTTCAATTTGTGGGCAACGTGTGATAGGTGAGAAAAATCGTTACACGTTAAAAAAAAAAGGGAATGCTTATATGTAGGCCTACTTCACTAATTATAATTGTATTTTGTCCCATATGTATGACATCCATTTTGGAAATGACCAGCATATTGAATAAGAGAATAAGCTATTTATGTTCAAATATTATGTCCGCCTATTAAATGTTATTCGTAATTGTATCACTAATATTATTGATCACATTTTGTATTGTCCATGATCATAACTTAGAGATAATGTGATATTTTGTGGCCATTTTTAAAATGACACTTCTCTTGGATAGTTACTCCTGTGAAAGGTACTGGCAAATGATCAATGTGCAATATGATTAGAATAAAATATATAATGAATATTTGACATTAAATATCCGTGTTGACTGTTACTAAATACTAAGATATATATATATATATATATATATATATATATATATATATATATATATATATATATATATATATATATATATATATATATATATATATATATATATATATATATATATATATATATATATATATATATATATATATATATATATATATATATATATATATATATATATATATATACACACATTTTGAATTTGGCGGCCATGTCGAATAAGCTAATTAAAAGTTAATTATGTGAAGATATTATGTAAATGCCATATGTATGCTGAGTAAATTTAGCAATATTTGGAGTGCAAATACACGTATATTGTCTGTTACTTGGACAGCTATGAAATATTTGTGGTTTTTCGCCGTCCACCTTGAATTTGGTGGATTTGACCAGGAAGGCTTATTCTAGCAACTTGCTTCCCCGTTTCTTTTAGAATAAGCAGGCCTTGAAATCCATATATACAATATTTCCAGCTTTCTGTCAGAAGTTAACATCTTTTCACATATCCGACCCACTAAAGTATAGTTTGTCAGTTGCTCTTTATTTTGGACACGTATATACCTATGACTCTTAGATATACATATGTCGTATGTTTGTCTGTTACGTGATGGATGAGTGACACGCGTCCATGCCGTCATTATGAATGACTAACTTTCTTCAAGGAATTAATCCCATCATAATTGTAAAATAATAAATGATCCTGATTCTAACCATGCGCAAACTTGCTATATATGTTCAGGAGATGAGCTGCCAGATCTGCACTTGCGATGGTTGATTGTAATTTGCCCATTGATTTGGGAACTACCATCGAATCAGATGTATTCCATCCCGTGACATTGCTATTTCTATTAGTGCTTGATTTGTATATTTGTGACTAGTGATATTAATTTGCTTTTGACTGAACAAAGAACTAATCTTTTATGAAGCAACTTTGAACGATGAAGAAGGAAATCTCAGATGCTATGGTAATTTCTTTCAGTTTCAGATGCACACACAGTCTACTTGGTTATGGGATTGATAATATCGTCAACTTCAACATGCTAATTGAAATGGTATGTGCATTCATTAATGTAGTCAGGTTATGTAGGCGTTCGTACTGGCCTGGATATGGCATGAACGGGACCTGGCATCAGGAACTCGATAGACACGAATCAAACCAATAACTTCTTGGGTCAGTAGCTGACAAGCAATCGATGGATATATATGCAATCTCCGTCACTCCTCGTTGCATCGCTCCACCCAGGAGTAGAAAAGGGTACCAGTACAACTGGGGAAGTTACCAATAATAAACTGAAATAAATCTAGCGTGAATAGAATATGGTGTGAATGGTACCTGGAATCAGGGACTCAATAGACGCCAATCAAACCGATAACCTCTTAAGTCAGTAGCTTGGTGAAGACGAGTGGCCGTGGTGCTAGCGTGGTCGACTGGTAAACCAAATCCCGCTCGACTCCCAGACGATCAGGTGGCTGACGAGCAATCAGTGGAAACATAGGCAATCTCCTTCACTCTTCGTTGCCTCTCTCCACCGAGGAGTATTAATGTGTACCAATGTAAAAACTGGAGAAGTTGCCAAACATATACTGAAATAGAACCCGCCTAGATATGGCGTGAATGGGACTTAGAACCACGGACTAGATAAACGTCAATCAAACCAATAAGTTCGTAAAGTCAGTAAGACGACTCTCAGGCGTTTCCCTTCTATCATCTTTGCTTGTGACATGTCATTCGCAATATCAGATGGTGCAAGAGTACCAATCGAGATGTTCTGTAAATCGTTCTAATCATTAAATGGACGCACACACTCTTCTAACACATCTATTATAGATGCAACAGCCCGTTCATCTTTCATACATCGTGGATGATTTAGCTCGGCATGATGGAGGTCACCACGGTTTAAATATAGTTTATCACGAAACATTCCAATATATGCACTTCAATATTCTTCAATGAGGTATCAGCGGTTTATTGGTCATGCCTTCAACCTAAAACTACACATACAACCTGGAGTTTTAGTGTCTTTATTTACAGTCCCATCACATGCCAGATCGACTGGTATCTTAACAAAGGCATTAGATGGCCCTATCTGAATGGAGAAAGCATTGGTAGATATCTGGATATTATGAAGGCAGCTGAGACATCTCGGCATAATATACACTGAGGTAATGCACACAATTCAGCTTGTCAAACGCGAAACACCATGGGAATAGAGAACGTATGGAGGCCATTTGTAGATCCAAGTCACCTTCTCTTGTTGCACGAATCAGATCCAAAACTATTTCTCCTACCATGTCCATGTAGTTGATAAAAAATGAAGATAATGCTCCATTGTCCTTTCTCAGAATGGCATATATTGTGAAACGTACTGCAACAGATCGCCCCACATTTGTTCGGCATTGTGGCCTTACATGTTTCAGCTGATAGATCATAGTGAAGGTCATTAAAGACTTCGATGCCTTCGTTTATCTGATTAATATACTCAGGATAATGCTGCAACATACACGAGGTAAATCACGTCAAAGCTAAGCGGAGGAGCGCCTCATACACATATATGTGCATACGTACGGTTCTGTTATACTGACGACCTTCCATTACAGCAGACACGGATCCTTCTGTGATAACACCAGTATAAGACCGTTCTGATGGCTTCCTGATACCAGGATGTTTCCTGGTATATTTTACCAATAACTGACAGCGCATTACATATAGCATAGAATGTCCACATCTCACAATGATGTTATCGAACCATTCCTGATGCGCCCAGATTCTCTCTATGGCTTTGGCATAGAGGGCCTGTCGAATTCTGCAAATGTGACATCATACGATTTCAATAATGATGGGGGCTGGGTAAAAAGGTTTCTGAACAAACAGGTCTAGTAATTACTTTTTAATCTGTTGGGTCGTGTAGGAGCGGTGTTTTCCATGCTTCCTTATAATATATGAGCATTTAAACACTGTTTAATAGTATTGCATTCTTGAGTGTGTAGGGTTCTGTGCTGGTTATGCGATTCTAACATGGGGTGCAATTACAGCGATATGCAGGGCTTAAAGCTACCAGCTCCAGATTGTTATCATTCAAAAATTAACTCTTGGCACGATAACCTTTCCAATGATACCAAATAACCTCGGTCAGTTTTTTGGCACCGGTTAGCTTAAATTTGGTCCGAACATGATGGACTAATATTAAATGGGACCGAATTTAAGATGTATTTATCATGTAGACTGAAATATTGACATATTTTCAAATAATATCAATCCCCGAAACCACAGTTTAAGCCTTCAGTTGGGGAACGATCGTCAAGGGTGTCATACCCTTACAACTAGCACATTGGACTCTTACGCCTGAAAATATAGTACTTGTAATATGAACTATGAGAAAAAATTGCACTAATCAACGTTGGTTTATTTATATACATAACTAACAGTATGCGTTGCCAACACTAATTTATATGATATGGGACGCTACGGGCGGTATTATTACGTCATTGAGTTCGTCACATTAAATACTTCGTAACATTATTAACCGGATTCATATTGTTATACAATGTGTTCCTAAATTGGTCCAAGCATTATCTATTTTCAAAATCTTGCCAGCTTGTTGAAAAGCCAGCGGCTTGTTGAAGACAGGCTTGAGTACAAGTGCAAATGCATTTGCATTTGCATTTGAGTGCATTTGGACTTGCATTTGCGCTTGCATTTGTATTTGCACTTGCACTTGCACTTGCAGTTGCACTTGCATTTGCACTTGCATTTGCATTTAAATGCAATTATGAAATTTCTGACGCATTTGCATTTGCACTTGCATTTGAATCTCATGTATTTGTATTTACATTTGCATTTGCATAAAAAGGGCTGCATTTGCACCTCAGTTTTCAAATGCATTTGATTTTTTTCAAAGGCACTAGATTTTTCATTTTGCATTTCTTTCAAAATAGAATGGAGCCTAACTGCTGTTGCTGCTGTAAATAGCGGTCACAGCACCCAGTCAAATTAATTTCAAAATATCCAACCAAATTATTTGAGAAGTCATAAAAATGGCATTTCTGTGTTTAGAAATTAGAAATTTAATTCTCTGTGATTCATTAACACATGTTACTTTGAATTTCTTTACATATAACTCTCAGCCATAAATATACATATACATACAATGTATATATGCAAAATCATGTATATACTGAAATTAGTCTAGATTAAGTCAGTTGAGATTTTAGCAAGCCAACGCATTTTAGTAAATTTTTTTCGGAGATAATCTACAGCAACGTAGCTCTCGAGTATAATAAATATGATCACCTTCTAAATAGTAAGGAATGGGTGCCTCCATTCTCTTGTCCCATGTATTGACCCTTTAACCCAGTACATACAAAACCACTGAAATCATTGGCTCAGTGATCCTCTTCTCTCGGTCTGCAAATGGGCATTTGTAAAGACCGCGGCAAAGGCTACTCTTTTTGGTTTGGCCATAAAAGGGTTAATAAAACAATTGGACTAAACTTTGTTGCTGCTTCAATCAATATCTTGAATTTCAGTAAAATTAATAATATTCATACAATCATCTGTTTTAAAGAACCGCAATCTTGTGGCCCCAAAATACAGGTGGTCACTAGAGCACCTTTGAATGTACAATCTGTTCAACACGACTTGCTATATCTTGTTGTCAAACTTTCAAAGTAATTCACATGAGCTTAGTGATATATCTTAGTGATATATCTCTGGATACTCAATCTATGAATAGGGTATTGTGTTGTTAACTCCATTCATTCAGAAATCTCTTAATCCTTTATTTGTCAAGATTGGCCATTTGAATGACCATTCGCATTACAAGAGAAGACAATTTTTTAAAATGTATGACTGCTATGACTGGCTTGGCAATCGAGTCACCTATCCAGTGGTAAATCTTCAAAGATTGTCTTCTTCGAATGCAAATAGACATTTACCAAGATCAATAAATCATAGATGCTGCTAATGCTGCATGACATGGGTTAATTTACTGCTCACCTATTGTGATTAGAAGCGATTGTCATGCAGGCTAACTATACACATCTACTCAGTCATGTGTTATCTCAGCCGTAGGAGTTAACATTCAAACATTTGAATCCTGAAACGCGAGAATCTTAATTCAGGTATTGAACAAGCTGATGACTATTTTGAAACAAATTTGACTGGAAACCTTTACGTACAGCTGTATTTTGAATTTAATTTGACTGGAACCTGTTGCTGCCATAGGCACAGCAGCAGCTATCAATTAAATTGCTTTCTAAATATTCAACATTATATTTGATAATTAATTTGAAAGTAATTTGACTGGCACGTGTTGTTCCCATGGACACAATAGCGATCAGTGAAATTACTTTCAAAATAGTCAACAGAAATCTGAAAATTAAATTCTCTAATGGTTAACCCCTTAAAGGTGAAATGAGTATTATTTCTTTCATAGAAAAGTTCCATTTGCAGACAAAGAGACTATTTTTGAAAATTGGATGCCGCAATGACTAGTTCGATAAGCGATTCAGTCATTCCAGTGGTAAAATTTCAAAAAATATAATTTTCTTGGTCTGAAAATTGACTTTCTTTAAGATAAATACAGAATCCGTTTTTGGTCAGTTTGCCCATTCCTGGGTTAATAATAATATGCTACTCTATTTTTCATATCATATAGTACATGTACTGCTGCTTATCATGCTTTAATAATTTGCAAATCTAAAAGAAATGGATTATTTTAATTTCCAACAGCGATTATCAAAGAAAACTACAGTCAAATCATTTCTCATACGTTAGAACCCACTACATGATTGTGTTACAAACCGTTTTCCCAAAGATACTCACTCCAAGCAGACGCGTAGTTGACAGATGCATACTACGGTGTTCCAGAATTTCAGTACCAGAGGTTTGTCCACATATTCAAATACATTTGTAAATGCATTTGCATTTGCACTTGTATTTGAATCATTTGCAAATATTTGCATTTAAATGCAATCGAGCTAGGCTGCATTTGCACTTGCATTTGCATTTGAATTATTTGCAAACGTTTGCATTTGCATTTAAACGCAATACACTGAACTTGTACCCAAGGCTGGTTGAAGAATGTGCAGAATATCATCGCCAATTAATTCCACTCTATGAATGATGAACCTTTCCAGTTTTAGCTATGCCTCGTCCATATCTAGGTACGCTCCACCCACGTCTGGCGTGCGTAGGGATCAAAGGATCGATCCTTGAACTCACTGATTATCACTTACCAGAAAACTATTGAGGTAAGCTGTGAAATATATTGAAACTAATTTGACTGGGTGCTGTTGCTGCCATCCCTGAACTCCCTGACTATCACTTTTCAGAAAACTAAACGGTAAGCTGTGGAATATATTGAAACTAATTTGACTGGGCGCTGTAGCTGCCTATGCCAGCAACAGCGCCCAGTCAAAATAGTTTCAAAATATTCAACAACATCTTTATTAAATAGTAAAAACATACAATTCGTACAACAACGGTTAGTTGGCGGCATTGATTATGACGTCATCATACACGTCACGTAGTTGAAAATGACGTCATATGATTGATGGATAAACTGGAAAACGTCCATTTCATGGTATCTATACAAATAAGCTGCTGAATATTCCTCTGGTTGATTGCGAAATTTGCATGGGCAAACCATTACGTAGTTAACCACACTGTTGACATTTCAGCAGAATGTTTAGTAATACTAAATCCAGCAGACACATAGAATGCAACTTTCTAGTTTATCCATCAATCATATGACGTCATAATCAACTAATTGACGCATAAGATGACGTCATAATCAATGACGTAATGAATGACGTAGATAATTTAGTAACTAACGTTTAATTGATGACGGACTAAACGTTGGTGTACGAATTGTATGCCTTTACTATTTAATAAACATGTTGAATATTTTGAAACTAATTTAACTGGGAACTGTTGATGACATAGGCAGAAACAGCACCCTGTCAAATTAGTTTCAAAATATTCAGAAGCTTGCATGTATAGTTTCTCAGAGGAAATTGAGATTCAGGTAGTGCAGGAAACGATCGATCCCAACAAAGGTACGCATGGGTGGAACTTAGCTAGAGATGGCCGAGGCATAGCTAAGACAGGATTCCTCAAAATGTATACCCTTAGTGGATTTTGCAATGTTCCTGACAGAACTGGATATATTACTATATATTGTGGTGTCAGCCTACATGTGACATAATTGACTTTGGTTTCAATATTGTCGACTGACAGATCGGATTCCTCCATTATAAATGAGTGCATACGTCCCAAACTACGCAATCACACCCAATAACACATCTTCAAATTTTGGAACAAATGAAATATCGATATGTCGCGGTTTTACGCGATAAATATCGCGATATTGACGAAATATCCAAAACATCGCACATTCTATGATTAACTAGTTAAGGTTTCACGCAAATAAAGTTGGCAATCAAACGGAGGATTGTGGAATTGTGTTTGTTCAGAAAGTAGTTAGTTGTTGATGAAAGATATTCCTATCTTTGACAGGAACATCTTCTGAAAACTCTGTTTACATAATAAATACAAATTACCATGACAAATACAGATGAATAATGCAGCCAGACGACTCGCTGGTAGAAGGTGTTTCTGTAAAGTTTGCCTACTGAATGTCTGCAGACTACATGTTCCATGGAGTTTAACTATGGATATGCTGACTATTTTGAAAACAATTTGACTGAAAGATGTTGGTGGCGAAGCCATCAACAACTTTCAGTCAAATTGTTTTCAAAATATTCCCCAGATCCAGAGTTAGTGACCATTCGAATTATTGTCTGCTGTACCGTTAACATTACTCGCTAATGACATTTATTTCCCTTAGCGTCCCATATCATAAGAAACCAGAAACAATTTATTCGAGGGGAAGGTGGATATTTACATATAATACTTATTTAAGAAAGTCATTTGGGAAATCATGAAGAACAATAATTAGTTCTATGCTTAGTACATTGTATACAACAAGGAGTTTCTAGATAATCTAATGAAAATGGAATAGTCGGAACCATTTCAAGAATTACAATAGGAATAGCCTAATTACGACCAGTACGTCACATAAAGGAGAAAGATGACACCTTCACGCCGGTCTCCTCCGTAAGTCATCAAGGATTGCGGGCTGACATCCGCATACAGAGGTAACTCTGATTATGTCTACCCTTCTTCAAACAAGAAACTGTACTCGACATACTCGGACGACGCAATCTTCTCAGGAGCTTACCATAGCAACGTGAAATGTACGTGGTCTGAGTGCAACATCAAAGAGGCAAATCTTAGGTGCAGACTGTGAACACTATAACATCGATATTGCATGCATTCCAGAGAGTAGCTAAACACTCAGAGCAGCAACTACAGACAGGCCACAAGCTAGTGCTCACGGAGCAAAAACAGGCCACATACCGGGGCTTAGCCTTCGTAATCGGATCAAGGGTCTTGGATCATGTCATTAGTTTTGGATACGTCAGTGATCGCGTTGCATTCATCGACCTGGCTATACCTACGCGAAAACACACCACCACTAAGTGTCGAATTGTCAACGCATACGGCCCGACTACCGAAAAAGCCAAAGAGAATCCAGCAATATTAGATCCTTCTATGCAGAACTGAGCTCCGCCATTGCAATCCCAGATTTCATAGATTTCAACTCCAAGCTGGGTAAACTCGGAATTGCGGACAAAAGTTCAGGACTGCATGGGATCCTATGAAGAGGGCACACGCAACGGCAATGGAGATGCACTGGTGGCATTCCTTAGTTCCAATGGCCTATTTGTCACAAATACGGCTTTCAAACACCATTGCCGTCACCGGACAACATGGACTGGACACATTACTGATCGCAAAGACCCAAAAGGTTCTAAGGCTACAACAGCTGTCTTCAACCAAATAGACTTCATACTATGCAAGACAGAAGCAAAACCCTTACTCAGAACGCTTGTTTGACCTCAATTCTGACCATAAGCTAGTCATTACACGCCTTCCAGATGAACGATCTCTACCTAATATATAAACACTATACCAGGCAAGAGGGTAGAGTCACCTACAACCTACGCAAGCTCATCAGCGACACTAACACTCAAATATCATGCTAAAAAGCCCTCGGGGAGCAGATAGCTAACATCGATGCCAGCTCCGATCCAAACGAAGCCCTAACCTAAATACTGAAATCTATGGAATCATCCGCTACCAGCACCATAGATGTTCTTAAAAACAACCAAACTAGGTATACTGATGGCCCCTCTAGGAGTAAAACTGTCAGCAGAGCAGAAAGCGTTACAGCTGCGCATCTATCAAAGTGGCCCGGGCCCTGAGAGTTACTGACTACACACCACCACTCACTGCACACAACTCTGAATGACACTTTATCGGGACTGACCAGGGAAAAGCCGAGGTGATCCGAGAATGATTCAGGGAACAGTTCACTGACAACGATGATGAGCCCTTGCACCCGTTCTCAGGAGACCCCAGGCCATTACTAACACCAACTAAAACAGCAGAAGTTGAGAAGGCACTTACCGCCATGAAAAATGGACGTGCATCTAGACCTGATGGCATGAGCAATGAACTATTCAAATATGCGGATGACATTATCTCAAAACAGATCATGCACATAATCAATTCAGCTTTTATGCACCACCTTCCCAACGACGCTGTAGGCCAAGGCACCCTTATCGCACTACCCAAGCCCAAGAAGCCATCTGCTGCCCCAGCCAATCTGCGGCCCATTGTGCTCCTCAACAGCATACGGAAAATCCTATCCAATATAACTCTATGCCGTATCCGAGACAAGATCGATTACTTCACATGATCATGTCAAAGTGGCTTCAAACGTGGACGCAGCTGTGCAGACATTGTAAGGGCTCAACGCATGCTTGTATCGGTAGTCATGTTCCAACACTGGGACTTCCACAAAATGGGCATTGACATGTTACGAGCCGCGACACAATTAAACGCTCAAAGATCCTAGCTGTAGTACACCAGGCCAGTTGCAATGAAGATGAGCTTCGACTAGTGAACTACTGCTTGCAGACACCAAGCTGAGAGTACGAGTCCAGTCAGTGAAGTCTGTAGAGTTTGAGACATCAATCGGCTCCGCACAGGGTATCTCCGGTGCTTTTCACCTGCTACCTTTCTGCTGCTTTGAAATCTCTGCGGGAAAGATCCACAATACCAAACACCATAGTGCCAATACTGGGAATGCCGCTAGAGATGGAATATGCCGTCGATGTGGACTTCAGAGACGAGGAGAAGAAACCCATTGACGAACTTCTCCCAATAGCTGCAAGCAAATTAAGAATTGAGAATTTCTTTATGAATGAATCCAAAACAGAGTTCACCCACATATACTTATCGACAAAGCATGAAACTATAGAAAATGACGACCCACTTCCTGGCGGCCAATCATGGAGGAAAAGTACAATCCTGGGATCACTGCTTTTCAGTACTGCTGCATTTCTGCACGCTGCGTGATGGGTAACATAGATTTCTAGTCCTTCTGGAAGCTATGGATTCGTAGATCAAAGATGCCCTTGATAAAGAGGCTACGTTTATACAATACAACCTGCGTATCCTTGATGCTGTATAACTGTAACAGCTGGGCAGCTCCAAAGGCAGCTCTAGACAAACTCGATGCCCCCCACCGCAAACACCTACTCACCATCACTGGACAATGAAAGCCAGACAGCTTAACTTCCAATGATGTTGTCGTCGTCGTCATTGTTGTTGTTGTTGTTGTTTTTGTTGTTGTTGTTGCTGTTGTTGTTGTTGTTGTTGTTGCTGCTGTTGTTGTTGTTGTTCTGTTGTTCTGTTGTTCTGTTGTTCTGTTGTTCTGTTGTTCTGTTGTTCTGTTGTTCTGTTGTTCTGGTTGTTCTTGCTGTATTTGCTACTGTTGCTGTTGTCATCGCTAGAATGGAAACCATCCATATTACTATCTTCGGTTTCGTCGTCGTCATCATCATCATCATCATCATCATCATCATCATCATCATCATCATCATCATCATCATCGTCATCATCGTCATCATAACCATCATACTACCATCATCATCTTCAACACCACCACCATCACCACCATCAGAAATACCACAACCACCACCACCACCGCCGCCGCCACAACCTCCGCCACCACCACCGCCACCGCCACCGTCGCCAACAGCACCACCGCCATCACAACCACCATCACATACATCTATTTCACGATGTCACACCTTGCTACAGCACAGATCAGAATAACTTACCCCGTACTGTTTTGGCAGCAATGTCTTCCATTCCAATTATGTTAAAAATATTCAACAGGCCATTCCTCACATGCTGCTCAAACTGGTACTAAACAATATCTTTCTGTTTTGTATAAGTGGTATCTGACCTGAACTGTACTATAAGGAGGTTGCGCCTGGAAATTTTCATTTTCGTCTTCTGTTTTCACACCAGACGGGTGTCCAAAGCGGAGACAGTGTAACGCTCTATAAATTAGCCAGATGCTTCGATAGTATCACACCTGCGAAACATCTAGGGAACGTGCTTTAACGGCATTTCTTGTTAATCCGTCTATACAAGGCCAATCATTCGTAGAATGGGGAGAAAGATGCCACCCGGATTTTATATACTGAAACCCATTTACAAGGTCACAAATGTCAAAACAAAGTTATAGTAAATATGTTGGTAATGTTCATGGGTTAGACAACATTTCTCATATCAATCAATGTATGACGCAATATAACCTCTAAAGTTGCGCTAAGCAACCGTTTAACACTCAAACCAGCCACAAACCGCTTCGGCAGTGGTCCTGAAAAATGTCCAATTGCAGACCAAGAGAAGATTAGTTTTGAAAAAGTATCACTGCAATGACTGGCTCGATAACGGAGCCAGTTATTCCAGTGATGCCTTTTCAAAACTAATCTTCTCTTGGTCTGCAAATGGACATTTTCCATGAGAAAATTTAAATTTCCTTGAAAGAATTTAAGGGTTAAAAGATTAATTGAGGGGCCCATTTCCGGCTATGCAACCACCCACGTCTATCTAAGCTCCGCCCTGGTTTCTCACGTGTTGGGAGGGATTTATATAATTTGAATCCTGAATTCCTAGATTCCCAAATTCAAACTAATTATACAGGTACTGTTGAATATTTTGAAATGAATCTGACTTAGACTTGTTGCTGCCTATGGCTGCACCAGCTTCTCAGCAAATTAGTTTCAAAACATTCACCATAATGCTTATTAAATTTTAAATTCATCAACGACATATAAGTTGTACACTTGTCGCAATTTTCTAGCTTCCTGACGGGGTTATAATACGCCAGCCTAGAATTGACGTAATGGAGGAAATCAGTTTTAGCTGTTCCTCGCTCCTATTTAGGTAAGCACCACCCACACTTCGCCAGCGTTGGCATCGATTGATCCCTGAATTTCCTGACTATCAATTTCCAGAAAACTATGCAGGTAAGTTGTTGAATATTTTTGAAACTAATTTGACTTGATGTTGTTGCAGTCAAATTGGTTTCAAAATTCTTCAATAGCATGTTTATTAAATAGAAAAGAGATACAATTCGTACAACAACGTTTGTAGTCCGTGATCAATTAGGCGTCCGCGACGAACTTGGCTACGTCATTCATGACATAATATATCATGACGCCATCCTACACGTCACGTAGTTGATTATGATCTCATAGTAAAGGAGGGCTTGTGGGTTTTCGGGTTAGTCGTTTATGTCTTGTGCAGAAATGTAACAAAATATTGCAACAACATGGGGTTCCATTGATTATGACGTCATATGCTTGAGTGATATACTGGATCCTTATATTACGCATGCGCTTACCATCTCTAATCACGTGTAATGCCCAAATCGATGCATGGCCATCGTACAGACATCAAACTCGCTGACAAAATATCACTAGCCTTGCATCCATCAAATTAATGATGCTTGCCACACAGCAGACTGTATGTGACGTATGGCTGAATGGGATCATGGGGGCATTGACTTCGTGCATAGCGCAATACTGCTGCCATCACTGGGAACTAACTAAGGGCATTGCACCAAGGCATGTTACCGGAAATCTATAAACAGCTGATGACTCAGGGAAGCCAACTAGCTATTAGCAATGAGAGGCAACGAGTAATAGACGTAATTGTAGGGATTAGAGAGACAGGCAAAACATCCGTCAAAGGTTTTGCCGATCTGTACACAACGATCGTGCCAAACAAACAAAAATTGTACAGAGCATTAACAAAGGTAACTCGAAGCTACTGCAGTGACGTCTCAATGACGCGAGTATTGATATGATGAAGATATCGAAACATGGACGGTTCCCAATGGATGATTCAAGTTTATCCGCCACTCATATGACGTCATAATCAACTACGTGACGTGCAGGCTGACTTCATAATCAATGAAGTCATGAATGACGTAGCCAAGTTCGTTACGAACGCTTAATTGATGACGGACTAGGTTTTGTTGTACGAATTGTATGTCTTTACTATTTAATAAACATTCTGTTGAATATTTTGAAACTAATTTGACTCGGCGCTGTTGCTGCCATAGCCAGCAACAGCACCCAGTGAAATTAGTTTCAAAATATTCAACCGCTTACCTGTATAGTTGTCTAAAAATTTAAATTTAGAGAGTTCAGGATCGATCAATTCCAACACGGTCAAAGCGTAGGTGGAGCTTAGCTACAAATAGGTGGGGCATAGATAAAACTGGATTGATCCACTCCAGTGTATCTAGTCACTCATGGAAGGTAGATGAGCACGACACCCTAATCAGTGCTCATCAGCATCTTGATAGATGGGACTCACAGACCCTCGGTGCTTCCAGAAGCTGGCACGAATATACGCCTGCTGATTGATGGGCATGCACTCATCCAAGTTCATGGAATCTCATGGAAAGCCGAATAGGTGCCACACATGTGACGGTAATGCTTACTGGTTCATGTAAATAGTGACGCTTTAATTTGGAAAAAACAAACCTCGCGAGTCGCGAGGTCTGTTTTTAAAAATAAACCGTGTCACAAGTTGTGGTACTCGTGAGGTCTACTTTGTCCAAAGTAAAGAGTGTCGCGATGTGCAGCATTTGATCGTTATTTAGTCAAGGACACCATCTCGGCAGTGACGAGTTCAAAACGAATGGACGAGGAGAAACCAATTCGCGAGATCAGTGTGGGATCACATGACCCGCATCGACACGCTTGGAGCCAGTTTATTGCTTTGGATAAGAACATACACGATTTTGGCCGATGTTAATCCGAGTTCATCATGAGGATGGCTAATGAGCTAACCGAACAGGACGAACAGCACATGGCAGATGTTACAGATGATATCGCAACGAGGATAGGTGACATTAGGCTGACACTCTCGTCTCTTCATGTGAGGCAGTCAGTGGATCATGGAATCAATCAATTTATTTTCACCCAGCTCACTGCGCAGTGATAAATTGGGAGGTTTGGTTAAGATTTTCCCATTTGGCAGTATGCTTTTATATTACAAAATTATTATTATTATTATTTCGTCAGTTTTTTCATTGTTTTCATTATCAGCATCATCACAATCGTTACGAGTAAAATCATCATCATCATCATCATCATCATCATCATCATCATCATCATCATCATCATCATCATCATCATCATCATTATTGTATCAATATTATCGCGAACTGGTGGTGTAACCGTTATCTTTATAAAGTTAATTTTACATCATTATCGAATTTAGCCCTTACACGACGAAGGCGGATAAACGGCCTCTACATTCCCAGGATATCAGTTTCAAGGCAACTGTTCAGGTAAACTGTTGAGCATTTTGAAACCAATTCGACTGACAGCTGTTCCGGCGATAGGCACCAACAGCTCTCAGCCATATCAGAAGAAAAATATTCAACATCCACTACGTTAAAATGTAAATGTATTTTGTTATTCGGGTTGAAAGAGTTAAGGGATGTTCATTCACAAGCAAATATCTTCCTTTTCTGGACCAGATCTGATCATTAAAGGGGATCCCAAGAAGGGTTACTATCGTTTGCATAAAACACGCAGTTCTATCGTAGTGCCCATATTTAAGCTAATGTGTAAAGCATTCCTGCGACATTAATATATAAATCCAATTAAAATGGTGTTAAAAACGCTATGTTACTATAATTTTCTGCGAGTTCATTAAACCTATGACGTCATAGGTTGAATCACATCCGATGAGAACCATGATAGTGGCACTCTGAACACAGAAGTGCCTGCGTTTGGATGGTGATATTTCTATCGGTGATAAGGATATCATTTATATCTGCGCAGATTGAAGAGATTAAGACGTTTATCACACTATCGGACATTTATGGAATATATTTGTTATTTTCATACATTAGTTGCCGAACCTTAACATGGCTATTTTCTATGAAGATACTTGCCAATTACCTGAATATTACAAGTTGATCTGGATGTATGTAAGAACTATTTAAACTCTCATATTAATAGATGAAACTTTAATTGCAATATTTTCCGTAGCGTCAGTGAGAGTGTTGATTCAAAAGTGGCAATTATATTGATATGCCTATAATACCGCGTTATTCATTTATCTCAAGATCAAAACTTGATATCAAAATCGGCACCATCAGAGAAATCGGACAGAGGACTGTTATTATATATTCTTCAACATTTCCGCAAATATCGTTTATATATTCCTAACACCTCTGAAGAGAACCCCCTTATAAAACGTAATTCGCAATTTTATTGCGATAGCGTTGGATGGCAACTTATGACCTAATACGCCTATTCCGGGAATAGAAATTTGACAAATGTATCACAAATTTAAATAACGAAGATATGTATTTCTAATTTTAGCACAGAGCTTACAATTATATTTTCGAAAACATTACGGTCTGTAGATTCATTTTATACAAAGTAGTATAGAGGATCTGGTGTTTCCCTTTAAAGGGATAAATTTAACGTCATCGATTTTGACACACACTTCTTATTATAACCTTCAGGATAATGGACCTGCCCACTATATCCATCTTTAATATGACGCCATAATCAACTACGTGACGTGTAGAATGACATCACAATCAATGATGCGTTGTTGTCCGAATTGTATGTTTTTATTATTTAATAAATATCCTGTTAATTATTTTGAAACTAATTTGACTGGGCGCTGTTGGTGCCAGCAAGAGCACCCAGTCAAATTAGTTACAACATATTCAAAAGCTTTCCTGCATAGTTTTCAGGAAATTTATAGCTAGGACATTCGGGGATCCCAGCACAGCGGGTGGAGCTTAGCTAGAGGTGAGGGGTGGGGTGGGTGGTGGGCATAGCTAAAACTGGGAAGGTCTATTGACATGGGCAACTCCTGGTCACATGTATTATTAATTAATGTTTGTTGTTGTTGTTGTTGTTGTTGTTGTTGTTGTTGTTGCTGCTGCTTTCGTTGCCTTCGTCGCCGCCGCCGCCGTCGCCCTCATCGTCGTCGTCGTCTTCAAAATCGTCAATTATTACTATTGTTATTACTTTTGTCGTCATCGCGGTCGACGCTGTCAGTGGTGGCGTCATCATCGGTAAGGCTCAGCATTTATGCGATGGCTTCTTTGTTTTATTTGGAAAGGGTGGTAGGGCGGCACCAGCAACTGGTGACTGTTGTGAGCCAGGATTTACCTATTCCGAAATTGAGAGGTTATGACGCGGATAAAGCCTAGCTAAAAGTTTTGAATATTTAGTTGTGATAATTTTTCGAATTTGAAATAATTTAGTCGGCAGCAGTAATATTTGGGAAGAAGTTCCAATTTTTCTTTTTGGAAATGTGGACAGAGTAAAATAAAGTGGAAATCATCGCCTATATAATTTTTTCATATAATTAACATGTCCGTTCATCCCCGGGAAGCTTCTCCAATCGACCCTTTTCAATCGGTAGGCGATGGTTACTAGTTCTAAATTAGGTAAATGTAATGCGATTTCTGTCTCCACGTTGTTGTATGTATGCATAAATTTCAAAATTAGACTTACACGCTCTACATTTTTCCCTTTCCACGATTTCCCTAATTGTCCCGTCCAGTTGTGTACACCTTGGTCCTGAAGGTGTTGCTTTATCTGGCTTTTAAACACATTTATGCGTCCTACTGATTGTATATTCCAAATATATATCCGATCCCACTTTCTTCTAGTATTCATTTAATTTGATTGAGCCATTTGTATTGTGTGTTATGAAGAAGATAGTCATTTAATATATATCTATGAATTTAAACTGATATTTAAACCTGTTTTCCTGTGATGAGTCTAAGACAAGCGCTTATCATACGCAGCTTCAAATAGATTACTAAGGTCAGTTCGCCCGTTTCTCCATACAACCTTGTACTATGGCGTGCTGCGTTTTACCTTTCAAGAATGTGCCTAAAAATGTCGTGTTAACATTTTCCAAGATATTGCAGTTTTCTACTACTATGATTTCGCTACCGCAGAGTAGTATCGGCAGAATTAATTTTTGGAACAATTTTAGGTGGCAATCTACTGGAAAATCCAACTTACGAACACGGTGGGTTAGTACATGAGTGGCTTTACTGGCTTGCTCAGCGATGTGTTTTTCTGCAGTGATAAGTCGACAGTTGAAGGAAAAGTAAATGCCAAGATACTTATAGCTATCCACAGTCTCCAATTGTTAACCATCCATAGCAAAGTTTAAATTAATCCTTCTTGTTTCAACTTGTCGTTAAAATGGTGACACCGCCTCGGCAGTAGTCTTGAGGTCTGTCTATTTTCATGTCAGCTCGGTTAACGAGCCAGTCATTCCAGTGGTAAATTTTCAAAAATATTCTTCTCTTGGCCTGTAAATGGACACTGAGTAAGCAAAAATTTAGATTACCTAGACAATTAACCCTATAATCGCCAAGCCTGTTAAAAGACCAACACTTTAAAAAACATTTTCTTAAATGCCAGTATTAAATTTACAAAACAAAAATTATCTTGGCCAACAAATGGACATTCACTGAAGAAATATTTGAATTTTCTTTAAAAGTCTTGACAAATGAAGGTGTTAATCGATAAAAGTAGCATTCTTAGCGCTTTGAGGCGCTGTTCAAACAAGGTAGGTTTATGCAAAAGTGTGCTGATCATCTGGAGAAATACAGAGGTGATGTTGCCTCGGGCGAATTTTGGAGACAAATATAGCTGAAGTGTGGGTCGAAAATAATAGAAAAATTCTATGACGTAAATGAAAGACTTATACAACATTTGAGGGATAAACTACTTCGCTTCCATGCGCTAACAACATCATTTAGTGGCGATGGGAAAACGTACTGCTGGTAAAGCTGTGAGAAGCATGCAATCCATGTTAGTCGTGATAGAGAATTTGCACCAATCGACCGTTCCAGTTTATCCATCACTCATATGACGTCATAATCAACTACGTGACGTGTAGGATGATGTCATAATCAATGATGGCATTTATGACGTAGATAAGTTCGTCACAAACGCTTAATTGATGACGGACTAAGCATTACTGTAAGAATTGTATGTCTTTACTATTTAATGAACATGATGCTGAATATTTTGAAATTAATTTGACTGGGTGCCATAGGCAGCAACAGCACCCAATCAAATTAGTTTCAAAATATTCAACCATTTACCTGCATAGTATTCTGGAAATTGAGATTCAGAAAGTACAGGAATCGATTGATTTAAACATGGGTGACACGTGGGTGGAGTTTAGCTAGAGATGGACGAGGCATAGCTAAAACTGGATTCCTCCCTTGAACAGTTTACGCGTCTCATGCATGGCACACAAAAGCAGCAAACCGTCGATCGCATCAGCCTCAAACTCTTTGATATGTTCAAAAGGGGTCTTGAGATGCTACCCATTCCAAAGATGCCACACGATTACACACAGCACATGCCAAACATCAGGTGAAGATCTCTTACCAGGCAGACCACGGAGACACTCCTATAACATCCGCCTCATTCACACTTTGGCTTGGAGGAATGAGCCATGCTGTCTGAACAAGGTATCTCATATTCCAAGTTTCTACCTGGAGTTGCAACATATGGGTGCACATCAAAGTGTGAAACGGCCAGATGCACTCGCCTTAAACTGAATCTTTAATGCGTTTATGTCGGCGGATGTAATGCGATCGACTGCTGCAGTCCAGTAGACCAATAGAATCATGTACATATATGATTCACATAACAGATTTTCCTTTGCACTGTAATCTAGTTAGTGTTGGGTGATGGGTGACGTATTGGTTATGACGTCATATACTTGAGCGTCAGATCGGACCCATCCTTTGGTCTCTGTGAGACCAAAGAATGGATCAGATCTGACACTCCCCACACTGTAATTAATGCGTAATGCAACCTCAACGTGATCAAACATTTGTTGACATATTTTCAAATTAAGCTAATAATGTTTCGTGAAAAGTCGACATTATTGTTAGTGTCCCATGCATCTATTTTATTTAAAGATGATGGGCATACTATATTATACTTAATGTATTTTCTTCGGCATAGATCAAATATATGTTATTTAAGCCATGAAAAGCCACAAAAACTCACAATGATACTGCTTTAAAGATTTTGTGCTTGAAAATATCAGTCAAATGGAGGAAACCAGTTTTAGCTATGCTCCGCCCATCTTTATCTAAGCTCTACTCACGCTTTGACCGTGTTAGGATCAATCACTCCCCGCACTCTCTAACTGTATCTCCAGAAAAATATACAGGAAAGCTGCTGAATTAGACGTTGAAACTAATTTGACTTCAGCGTTGTTGTTACCATAGTGCCTAGTTACATTAGCTTAAAAATATTCAACAGAAAGTTTATTAATAGTAAAGACATACAATTCATACAAGTTGACGGACAATTACTCGTTTATGATAGACTAAATCGCGTCATTCGTGGCGTAATAAGTTATGACGACATATGATTGACTGAGTAACTGGATTCATCAATTCAAATCAAGTGTGACATCCTCCCTCATCTAGCAGGGAGAATATCAATTTGCATGCCAAAAGAATGCAATTTTTGTCAATTTACGACTGTTAACCTGCAAATGTACATTTCCCAAGAGTACGTTTTGGCTGGCTTTACAATGGAGGAATCCAGTTTTAGTTACGCCCCAACAAACACTAGCTAATCTCCACTCACGTTTTGCCCGTGTTGGGATTAATCGATCGCTGTACTCTTTGAGTCTCAATTTCCAAATACCTATACAAGTAAGCTGTTGAATATTTTGAAACTAAATCTGACTGGGTGCTGTTGCTGCCTATGGTAGAAACAGCGCCCAGTCAAATTAGTTTCAAAATATACAACAGCTGCTTATTATATAGTAAAGCCATACAATACATACAACTCGACGGACTATTAAGCATTGAAACTAAATCTGACTGCGTGCTGTTTCCACCTATCGCAGCAACAGTGCCAAGTCAAAGTAGTTTCAAAATATACAACAGCTGCTTATTATATAGTAAAGACACACAATGCGTACAACTTGACGGACTATTAAGCATTTAAGACGGTATAAATCGAGTCATTCATGACGTAATTGATTATGACTTCATCCTACACACCACGTAATTGATTATGACGGCATATGATTGATGGATACACTGGATTCCTCGAGTAAAGGGTCAATGGTAAACTACATGCATTTGTCCTTGCTTAGTCAGTGTCCATTTAGCAATGAAGCGAAGACTATTTAAAAAAACATTGCCCACTGAAATGACTGACTGTTACCGAGCCAGTTATTTCAGTTGTAAATTTCCAAAAACTGTCCTATTTTGACTTCTTTTTGTGCAAATGGACATTCCTCAGTCCTATTGCACATACCGTTTTTGTCTGGCGTGAAATTACAGGATTAAGTTGACATAAGGCGAGTTAATAAATACTGTCCCTTGTCTGATTGATTTGTGGCTGGTCAACAGTCTAGGATACCGGTTCCTCGTCCACGGTATGGCTAGCAATACCTATTCAGGGGGTCGTAGACTGGGGTCACATTCCTTTGACGACCTGCCTATTTCTCCACGCCATTAATGGTTCGATGAACCATGTTCCGCGCCATTACACTAAGCAATCGGTGCTCCCAATGCCGTTCTCAGCGAGAAATCTCGGCGAGGAACTCCATCTAAAATATTGATTACACGTGCCCTGTCTTCCATCGGAGTCACACAGAGACGAAAGGATGGACCCGATCTGACAGTCAAGTATATGACATCATAACCAATACGTCACACGTAGGGTGACGTCATAATCAGAATGCATATTGAATGACGTATCTAGCTCCGTCATACACCTTGATTAGTCCGTAAGGTGTACGAATTGTATATCTTTACTAGTTAATCCACATTCTCTTGAATACTTCGAAGCAAATTTAACTATGCACTGTTGTTGCCATATGCATCAACCAGCAACAAACAACACCCAGTCAAAGAAGTTAAAAAAAATTCAATAACTTACCCGAATAGCTACCTTGAACACAGTGTTCAGGGAAGTCAGGTTTCAAAGTATACAAGTGATCCAACACGCGGTACGTATGGGCGGAGCGTAGCAGGGAATGGCCGGGGCATAGATAGAAATTGATCACTCAATGAACTAATATTTTCTCTAACTACTCATAATATGAATGTATGTGCAATGTTTGTTGATTCTGACCCATATGATTCTGGAGATATGTCGGATAAATAGGCGTAGGAACAGGGGCTGAGGGTGCGGATGGTGGGGGTGGCGAAGGGGGCGATAGCCCTCCAGGCGTTTCATCTCTCATAATATATAGCGGCCCCTCGGTTTTAGCCCAACCCATACTTCAGCACACCCCAGGTTCAAATACGTTCCAACACCCCTGGGATAACACTCTAATAGATGATCTATCTGGGTTTTCAGGATCTTCGTTACCGGAAAATATGTCAAAACCTCAATTTATATGATAAATAGAATCTCAAACTCGGCCCCATTTAAACTCACTATTTGCAACCTCGTCGAAAAAGACTATTTTGCCCTGGCTAAACTCGGTTGCTAATAGTGATATTAAATGGGACCGAGATTGAAATTCTGTATTCACAAATCCCCTTATGTTACAGGGAATATACTTATAAAACGTGAAATGGCCGGACCACGTCCTGAACAAGTGCACGTCCTCTTCACCCAAACTGATAACTTGTGTCTGACTCGTGCGCGCTCCAGGTCTGTTCTCATCCAGGACCTTTAACCGTTTCATGACGAATCCGGCCAAGACCGACCCCTCCAGTGGTCTTGTGGAATGCCCATGTACAGGCCAAGAGAAGAATATCTTTGGAATTTTACCACTGGAATGACTGGCACGATAGTCGAGCCAGTCATTCCCGTGGTAAAATTTTAAGAATACTCTTCACTTTGCGTGCAAATGGACATTCAGTAAGCACATTTTGCGATTTTCTTGCTGAAATTTAGACATTAAAGGGTTGAAGGTGTTCGTTTGAACCGGTATTTCGTGGGATTTTCATTTCATCTCCGTAAACAAACGTTATGGCTTATGGAAGAGTCTCGAACCCGTCATCGCTCCATAACATTACCACAGAGGCTGATCCAGAGGAGGGTGGTTGGGTGGTGCTTGGGCTGCGCAACCACCAGCTCCATCCCCACCATATGGCAGGGTGTCCTACCACCTCCTGGTGGTCTCTCTCCTCCCAACACATTTCAGCCGATGCGCCAGTAGCGCCACAATTACGACGCATTCTAACACATCCGTACGTCCGTAGCTAATCTCTAGCTAGCTTATATAGGCAACAGCCCACTTGTTTAGAGATTAATTACAATTTTTAAACGCAATAACTATTGACGCTAGTTTTACGAATGTAATCCTTTAATTTCATAATTTGTTTTGAATGATGTAAAGGGCGTATTTGGAAATGTGCTGGGACAATGACCCGAGATCCAAACGCGTATGACAAGATAAATGTGGGTATATCATTTTTTGACCAATTAGTTCAAGAAATGAACACAAAAACATATTAATGACAATAACAGAGTTGGCAATGATCTCTTTAATCTTATATCATTAGTTTATAGTTAATTGTGAAGACATCAACAGCGTCAACGCGAAATTGTCATTTTGGTGTGACGATCTCCCAAATCCGTCATCATTAAAAGCGAATTAAAAGAGTAGTAACGGAACGACCCAACAATTTACACAAATGCTACCCTTCAGCCGAGAGTGATTAGTTTTCAAATATTAAAGTGTTATTAAAAGTTTGATACCCTTTTTCAATTGGCAGAGCCGAAGGTGAACGTTAAATCTAATGTCTCCCTCGTTTAAAGTAATACCTGCGTAACACTCAAGGGTGGTGGTGGTGGGGGACGCTTCTCCAGCCTGGATTTGATGACTATCCATCACAATGGACCTTTCCATTTTTTGCTATGCCCCGCCCATCTCTCGCTAAGCTCCACCCACTCCTCGCTCGTGTTAGGATCGATCGATTTCTGAACTCTCTGACTATCGATTTCAAGAAACTATACAGGTAAGCTGTTGAATAGTTTGAAACTAATTTGACTGGGTGCTGTTGTTGCCTATGGCAGCATCAGTGCCCAGTCAAATTAGTTTCAAAATATTCAACAGCATGTTTATTAAATAGTAAACAATTACAAAGACATACAATTCATACGACGTGTCGGACTCTTCGAGATTTGATGACGGTCTATATGGACGTGACGTAATAATTGTGACGTCATCATACACGCGCTGAGCTGATTATGACGTCATACTAGGTCAGATGATGGATGGATATACTCTGGAAAGGTGAATTCTGATGTTGATATTAACAAAGTTTGTGACCAGTTTGTAGAAAAACACAAACGGCGGCTATTTTGATAAGAGTATAATCTTTAATGTCTACGGTACTAACATTGTTTAACCATATCCAGGCACCGTACTATAAGCTACTGAATATTTTGAAACGTATTTGATATCTTGCTCACCAATAGTTAAATTAGTTTCAAAATATTCAGCAGAGTACTTTTTAAATTGTGAAAAATCTATCTTATTCGGTCTGATGTGTTGATTAAAGGGGCCATTAATTGTGATAGGCCTATATTTTAAACTTATTTGTGTAATTCCACAGGTCTGTTAATAATATAATACTTAATAATAAACTTGGTGTACTTATATTATTCATCACGTGTGTTACGATATTTGAGATCTTTGATCACCTATATCTCAATTTCAAAGCAACCATAAAGGGATTACAAGCTATTGAATATCCTGAAACTAATTAACTATAAGCTGTCGTTGCCTTAGGCAGCAACGCCTTTCAGTCTGAACAGACGTATTAGCTTCCACATATTCAAGAGTACTTTAACATTATACGTTCATTTGGGATCTATCTCATCCACATCCCGCATATATTTTGTGACTACTTAGAATCAAATATGTTACTCATATTTTCTATACTAACTGGACTGAAAGTTGTTGCTGCCTTATTATTGGAAGACATACGTGCAATTGCCCGGGGAAGTAATAGCTTGAAGCTATTGCTGCCCTGGGCCGTTATGATGTAATAGCTTCCAGCACATGGCAGTAACAACCTTGAGTCCAGTTAGGCTAAATAATAATCTGTGATTGTTGGAAATTAATTGTTCTCAGATTTTAAATGCTATGAGCAAATACGTCATTTCTTAGTACCGTCACCACAACGATGTGATCCACCAATGAGAAACCATCAACCTCACCCACCAGAATTTCAAATTATTATTAATTGAGTAATAATTTAATAATTTAGCAACCATCTGAGGGTCCATATTTACCTCTGGAAATTCAGGAGAGGCTGTCTGTGATCCCGTAGATTTCTAGATTTTCCAGGGAGGTCCCCTAAACCTTCCACCTGGTTTGGCTACCGAAGCTCAGGGTCTTTGAGAGGTACCCTTTTTCACACACCCCTGCCATAAAATATTTCTGGATTCGCCCATGCTACGGTCTCTTACACCAAATGAATGCAGTTGCGGCAAACTGTCTTGCACTAGGTAATGAGATAGTATTAACAAAGGGACCATTTAACAAAATAATAAATTAATCAATCACTAGAATAGAATCTCCAGCCCACCACCATAGATGCTGTGCATTCGGGCTGATACCACCCTAGGTTGTTTGAGCAGTTGGTGCCAGCTATCTTTAGCAGTTCTACGGTCAGTGCCACACGCTTTACTTTATCTCCGATTACTTTTGTCAATCTCCTCTCTTGGGATCCAGAATTATGGTTAAAATGTACATTCCAATATGCACTTATACCGTGGCCTACATATTTGACCCTTTACTCTGAAATTCACATTATTTCTAGCCAGCAACAAGAGGATTGGGTGAGGATTTGGCAAGTCTACGTTATTACATGCAGGTGGCATGCTGTTGATAAGCAAACGAACAGACACCCCAACAAACAGAGAGGCAAACAGACGGCATCGAGTCTGGCAGCTCTCCATGGAAACATCCGTAGGCGGAGACTGGGTCGTACTCGGGGTATGATTTCGCGTGTACACTCTCCAAGTACGGTGTCTGGACGAGAGTTCCTGGTAATTCCATTCCATTGTTGCACTAACGATACGTCGCTCACCTACATGAGAAGCCTGAGGCTTAAGTCCTGAAAACACGATGATGATGATGTCAGCTGCACTTGAAACTACACTAAAATGGTAGAATTAATTTAAAAGGCGTTTCCTTGAAACGTCATAGTCAGGAGATGACTTTACACGTTTCCAATGAAATCGGCCAAGTATTTACTGAGTTATTGATGATTGAAGTTTTCCAGACATCATGGATGGGTATGTATTTACAGAAAAACATCCTTGACGCGCAGACAGTATGGTTACGTGGTCAACTTCCTGTACCATCTCATGCTCACTGATTGGACCTTCCATCTGCTAGCATGCCCTTCAGAAACTAAGGCGTCTGAGTATATAAGGAGTAGCTTCAGAAAGCAAGAGTTCAAATCACGCTCGAATCTAAGGCAAGCAGGTGGCTGATGAACAATCAGTGGAAACATAGACAATATCAGTCACTTCTCTTTGCCTCACCCGACCCAGGAGTATAAATAGATACCAGTGTAAATACTGGTGAAGTTACCAATACTTAAGTTGAAAATTGATATATAAACCAGCCTAGATATGGCCTGAATGGGAACTGTATTGGATGCTCGATAGACGTCAATCAAATCAATAACTTCAGTACACATGAACATTTGTATACGTTTTTCGATAGCAATGGACAGGCGGCTGTCTCATTTGAGCTAAGAAGCTGTGGACATGATCTTGTCACCAAAATTAACATTATCTCGTCATAACTTATCCGTACCACGGTTGAAAAGTAGTATAACCGCTCATTTTATAATAGCGCCGAAAAACTGTGCTACCTCGCTTCCGGCCAATCCATTTGCGCCAAAAAGACTGCAAACTCGTTTGCGGTTAAGTCGAAATACCTGTATCACTCAAAAAACGTTTACGATCGAACCGATTCTTCTTAGGCTGAACTTGTTAATACCGTTGCGTCTTTCTTCACTGTTCTGAAGATTGCTTGCCGTGCAGTACCTGAGTTTGCCGCACCGTTTGTCTTATGGCAAACTTAAATTATTTCGCAAATCGTTCGTACTTCTTCGCCGAACACTAATACCACGTCTAACATCATCTGCCTCCTTCGTTCAGCGGACTCGGACCTATTCATGCCGTTAATTCAAGATTCTACAACTGTATTACTTAAATTTTTCCTCTTGTACCAACTTCCGTGCCAATCGTAACTCGGCACATATTTTCACTTTATTGCCCTGTTGACTAGCAGGCCAATTTGAAAGTCAATTGTTTTCCTTTGCATATCTTTTTCTCGCCGACGACTATTAGGTGAGATTACAGTTCATTTGCACCTGTGCACCTACAATAAAGTGGTGCCTAATTCTTAGTTACGCCGACGACTATTAGGCATGATTTTACAGCCAGTTACGGACGAGTTGTAACATGTTGACAGCCTTCTTTTTAGAACTCATATACAATTATATCTTTGCCACCAATCATTATATGTTATATATTGTACTTCGCATACGTCGTTTAAAGTAACATAACAACAACTGCGCACTAACGGTATGAATTCTTGTATATCAACACTCCACACTAGGAACCATTCTTGTACCAAAGACGACTCAAGTTCCCTGCGATCTAACCTAGGTAGTAGCTGAGCTATTTGCGTTAGAACTGTGTCAACAAGCCGAGGCGGTTGCTGTAATAACAGTAGCTAGTTATTGTAAAGCCAGCTTAAGGTGCCATAAATGTCTCGTGGCAAATACCTGCAAAAGAGTCCAAAAAGGGCCACAAAAGCGCCAAAAGAGCCACCAACAACGGTTTCACTTTGTGATTAACTCCAGCCTATCTTCAGCCATAATTATTGCATTTATGTTTACTAAGTCCCTCCTTCGCTTCGGCTGCGCCGTCGCAGAAATCTCTAAAGTTTATCGGTGGACCACATCCTAATGTAGACTCACTACACCTCCCTCTGTATCTCACGATACCACATAGGACAGTAACTTTCTGTCAAAGTAGGAATTCGTTTCGAACTAACGTATTATTAATTATCGGCCTTAGCAGTGAACCTTGGGCAACTTGAACATAAACCTAACTCAGTTCTAAACGCTAACTCCCAGTAATCAGATCTATATGGCTTGACTCCGATACATCGGCTCGTGGCAAAAGACAGGCTAGGCAGACCAACTCTGTGGTGACTTAGATGGTCTGTTAAGAGTTTCTTCGGCCAAGCCATACATAGTTTACGGCGCTTCCAAACGCTTTTGTATTGTCTTATACTTATCTTGTCTTATTTGTGGTTGCATCAGACACTTGGTTAGGAGTTGCTTTTTGGCTCCAGGACCAGTCGCCCTGACAACCTTGTAACGCGTAGTCTGTTTGTTGGGCCTGCTTACTGGTCGAGTCCTATGGGAGGCCAGAGCTATCCTTGGGCAAGCAGACGAAAGCTGTTATAAACGATGGGCTAGGGTGCTAGGCCTCTGTGGCACTAATATCACTGTTCAACAAAAAGCCAGATAGGTTCCTTGAAGGACCGGTAACTACAGCGGAATCTACCTAGCTTAATTAGTTTGGAGATTCAGCCTGCCCAGCATCTACGGAGACGGACCAGCCGTATGCCATAAAACAGCGTACATCTCACATATAAAATACACACAAGCACTTTCCAATTTGTTTTACGCAACTTCGGTTGGACGGACTTATATTGAGGACGGCCCATGCGAGGCATATCTTCTCGCTTCGGCGAAAGCCTTCATGAATAGAAAGAGTTATTTATTTTTGTATGTTCTATACTGCTTATATTAAGCCTTAGCACTGCATTTTTAAAGCAAATTTTACTGGGCGACATTGATCATTGGAGTGTGTGAGAGTGGTAACTCGTTACCCCTCTCTTTGGCGGTGGGGGCGGGGGCGGGTGGTAATCTGCAAATGAGATGCTCTGGGAAGCAATTTCCCGCATTCTGAGTGGCGAAACAACACCATTAACACACTGCGCTCAAAGTCAGATTTACTTGAACTGAAATTGTTAATTATAGTTATCACCAAGGCATACATGTAATTAGTTAAAACCGTTAAGGTGAATTGTCCGCTATAGGTTTGACATACTCAGTAGAGACATTAAGAAAAAAAGTCCATTTAATTTCTTTGTTAAGATACCACAGATTGACTCAAATTGTACTGTCTTTAGCAAAGAATTTCTTGACAAAATCTCGGTTTCGGTACAGTTCTTTATCTGGAACACTGCAACGACGCTCCTTTTTCTGCAAGAACCTTGAAACTGCAGGTCTTAGATCAAAGTGTGCTGTTCCAGTGCTATTAATGGCAATGCACATCTGGCTGTTGAGGCCTCTCTCTCTCTCTCTCTCTCTCTCTCTCTCTCTTTCTCTCTCTCTCTCTCTCTCTCTCTCTCTCTCTCTCTCTCGAAACTAGACTGGTTTTGACCCTTCAAAATAGTATGACATGAAACTGCACGTTCCGACCATTTGTCTTAAGCGACCATTCTTTGTTGGTCCATGCTTAATGTGACGCAGGTGTAATGTGGTCTTTTGAGATGTCATTCATTCTAATTAACACTTTAATGCTTAAACTTTGTCAATAAAATTTCTGTTTCTCATAGAGAAAATGTCAATATCCAGGCAGAATATTTTTTGAAAATGAAATGATTGGCTCAGTCATTTCATTCAAAAACTTTAAAAATAGTCTTACTTTGGTCAGCAAATCGGCAGACAACTGCAGAAATCGGTATTGGCAATAAAGAGTTATTTCATAACTATTACTGACTAAAATTAGATGATATTTAATACACTCACCAATAAAGTGTTGGCAGAAAAGAAGTAAACAGAATATGCTAAACAATACGCAACCATATGATTTACATTGTAATCGTAATTTCAGTACTCAGGGCACAAGCTCCGTAGCCGCCAGGCCGGTGATAATCGTGATTTATAGCGGTGTCTACGGCTTTAACATGATATGGCGATACCTAATGCAACTTTATCTTTTAAACGATGTAGCTGTAATCTGTTGCTGTCTATCAGAGGCTTCAGAGCAACAGTATTTTCAAACGCAGTTTCAAGTTTCAAGTTTATTCAAGTACTCCAAGGTCACAATGTGACATATGGGGATTACAAAATAATAGTTAATTTTTACAGGTCTGAGTGAGATTTACCATTAAAAGATATTATTATTATTATTATTATTATTATTATTATTATTATTATTATTATTATTATTATTATTATTATTATTCATACCAAGCGTATTGCTATCATCAGTGCTATAATATGAATATCATTGGTGTAGATATTCTTGTTATCAACATCGGTGACAGCATTATAGACAAAGACAATATAAACACACTACATATTACACATTATTGATATAAACATTATTACACAATATTTGTATTGAAAATATGTTTACAAAATGGTCAGCTAGGTACCATCCAGATGGATGCCGTAGATAACAGCAAGTTCCCAACTCTGCCTATTAGCTATTGCCTAAGTGCATGTTATAGCTAAACTCTTGTTGATTATTTTGAGAACAAATTTATTTAATGGCGTTTCTGTCACCGACCACAACCACATTCGAGTAAATTATTCTCGAAACATTCAGCATATTTCATAATTAGCTTCATTGAAACAATGTGTTTCTCTTCCCGAGAGTTCATGACGAGTTTAAGTAAAAGTGAAATCAATTTCAGTTAGGCCTATCAGAAAATGGACGGCGTAAATATTGAAGAATGGGGCGGGGCATTACGCAGTCACACCCTCAATCTAAACAATAGTAAACATAGAGCCGTAGCTGCGTGCTATGCTGAGAGTACACATCTCGCCGATCTCGCGAATACCCGTAGGACATCTCACGGGTACCCGAATGTCATACCCTGTCTCAGCGCCTATGACTAGGTATATAAGAATTGCTACTAGGCAACACATGCACATGGCGCACACACGTGTTTAACCCATTCTGTATTATTACACAGAAATACTTCATGAGTAATAAGAGCCCAAATATGTATGTACTCTTAAGTAAAAGTTGAAAATGCCTTGTCGCCCAGTAATTAAAAATTTCATTCACTATGCGACAAACTTTGTTGGCTGGGCGACATAAATGTCGCCCAGTCATATAGTTAAAAAATGCACTGAGCCTTAGGAATCCTTGGTGACCCGCCGTTTTTATTCTTCCTTTATGTATATTGAAGATAGGTAATCTCAGGCGGGATCTCAATCAACTGGGACATATAACTCTCACTAAATTAGCGACTCTAACGTCGGCCTAATCTGACATAACCTAGCCTTTGGCGAGAACCACTAGCAGCGCTGAACTACGACAATATAACCTCCGTATAAACCAGTAAAATCATGTATACTCGGCATACATGACTCACCAATAGTACGGATGAGACGGTGGTATTGAACCATGATGCATGCAGGACTGCTTGCATGGCCTCACTGGAACGTTATCATCCCGCCGATCCCATGGATAAGCTTCTGTATCCTTCAGAGCGTCTGACACCCACCTCCATCGAACAAGAAACTCCGATACCCAATCAGCGAATCAGCTGGAATGATCCGTACAAGAACATTAAATGCTGACATGTACCATTTAGGCCTACACGTTTACGGATTCGATGGAAAACATAGTCCTCCCTGTAGCATTTCCTCTGATCTCCATTAATCAAATATCTCAGAGTAACTTTTTAAAATAGAGATTATTATTTGCATATCATCTTCATCATCGTTGCCTGACAAGCGTGGATCTCCATTGGCCGGATATTGTAAACTAACACTTAAAAGTCATTGTCATCCTCATCATCGGACGAGTGTGTTTCGCCTGTGACCTCTTCTCTTGGAATCCGGTCATCAAGCATCTGTGGCTCTATTACACGGAGGTGTAAATGTAGACGAAAGTATCAGTTTCAGATGTGGCATCCTCCACCCATCAATAAGATATTGTAATTCTGATGAGACTATACACCTGTTCGCGTCATCGACTTTGTGTTCATGAAGATAATCCGAGTCAAATTTGCCATTAGTTATCAAGTTATGCTATAGAGAGGTCGTTGACAAAGTCTAGACGCCCATCAAAATAGCCTGGGGGCAAACTGGAGTACCAAATCTATCTAGTCAACAGTAAAACAACGAGAGAGAGAGAGAGAGAGAGAGTGAGAGGGAGAGGGAGAGGGAGAGAGAGAGAGAGAGAGAGAGAGAGAGAGAGAGAGCGGTCGCATGTGTAAGTTTCACATCGGACAAAGACCCATTGCGTGAACGAGTCACCTTTCAAATTTGCCATCAGTTATCCCGCCCTTGAGGTTCAATATGGAGCATGGGCCCCCGACTCATACGGTATTGTGGGTTGACATCTTTCCCCTGGGACGAGTGAGTAGTTTCAAAGATGCATTTCAATTGACTCTGGATTTGTATGGAATATAATACTACATTGAATAGGGTTTGCCATAGAGTGTCAAAGAAATATTACTCTTTTTTCCGAGACTTTGGCCTCGAAGCCATCAGAATAAGCCTAGTGAACTAATGTGAGTGGAGTATCAAATCTATTTAGTCTAAAAATAAAACGGTGAGACGAGATCGTGCGTGTAAGTAAAATTATCCTCAGTAAATATTAGTAATTTAAACAATACCTTGTGCGGACATTACAATGAAAAATGTTCCAGAGAGAATATAGGTACTGTTTATTAAATAAATATATTGTACAAATGTTGTAAGATGTAGCGGGATGCGGATGGGATAACCCTTCTCACCAGTGTACATATTGCGCGCCTAAGTAAATAAACACCACTTAGTCTATCATCACCGTCCAAATTAATTACCATTGCCTCGTGTTAAACTGCCGTCGAGTCAGCTGCAACAACGGCATAAATCCCAGGTTGGATTTTAAAATATACAGTATCTGCTATTAGAAACACAATTGGTGTATGCACACGTTATTTTAAGATATATGGTTTCAAACCAACCATAAATTATAGACGGATGAATACTTCATCATGACCTCATATTAAAATACAGAACATGGTAAGGAAAGATAGTTTTAGCCAAAGGTTTTCAAATGCAGTTGAGTAAGGCTAGAATGTTTTAAAGTTGCTGTCTGTTACTGTGTTTATTCTCAAAATAAAGTTTTAAGAGGTTCCCATATCTTTTGCGGGTTATATAAGACCTACCATTCAACCACCGGTAAATAATGTTGAATATAATACAATTTATGGGATATGTATCATAAGAAAGTTAATCGTAGGTAATAGTTTGCCCTTTTACATTTTTTGCTACGTTTTGATGACAAGTATCATCTATTGTGGAGAGGAGACAAAATATAAACTTTCTGGACTGAAATTTGGCGCCATACGATGTCCACGAGTGCTTTTTTCGTTAAGTCCCATTCCTACTAAAATATTCTTGAAGAAAATTCTATATGATGGATATATGAATTATGGAAAAAAGTTCTACGTAAAGTTTTCTGCATTATTTTGTAAATTTAATTGCACATAGCGCACTCTTTCGATACCCGATGCTACGGTATAAAAGTCAGTTTACAGTTAAATCAGTGCACTGACTAGTTTGGTGCCAAACCTGGATTTTTCATCTGACCCAAACATTTTTGACTCCCAATGGGTTTTTAAAATCTTCAAACCTTACTGATTAAGAATCTGCAAGATGCCCCTCTGGCACCTTTGAGGAAAAATCCAAGATGGCTGCCAAGATGGACAACAGAATGCGTGATCAGCTATATCTTGCTTTCCTGAACAGCGAGAATATGAACTTTTGCGTATAATAGTAGGTTTTAAGGGCGATAGAGTCAGATTATGTACAATAAAACTAGTTTGAGTTGTCACATGCACCATGGGAGATAACTCTTAATTTAAAATTAGTCAAGATGACTACCAAAATACACAATCAACTATATTTCACTTACTAGAACAGATACAATAATGATTTCGTTGCCTAAATGCATGTTTTCAGTAGAATATGTGTTGGCCTATGTGCATTAAATGTTCTTTTTGAGCCCGCAACATACAAAAGGGAGAGAACTGTCAATGTATTGAGGGTGAAATATAAGAGGAAAACACATATTTAAAACTTTTCACTGACACTGACTCCGTTCAAAACGAACACGGACTTTTGTGGCGAGTCATGTGAGATAGAGCCAGACCCTAAATCTAAAGCGATGCCATAAATCTAAACATTCTAGAACAACACACAGGGGCCAGAAAACATTTAAAAGCAGCAATTCTAGATGTTTGTTCTTAAAGGATAGACAGGTGGTCCAAAGAAGTTCATGTTAGAATACAGGGTGCGATTACTAATTTGTACGCTGTTTATGCACGTGACCACGGTGGCTATCGATGGAGATTTGTGGCTCCAATAAGTTGTCTCGGAGGTCCGAATGTGCATGGGCAGCAAACATCAGGTCAAAGGTGAAAGCATACAAACAAACCACTTTGTGTACTTTCGCTTTGCAATAATCACATAGCCTTTACAGTGCTTTCAACTAAATAAACATTTTGCAAACATCTTGCTTCATAAATATATTATTACTACGTAGTAATCATTGCGTGTTCATAAAAGAAATTTTACATGGTGAGGACAACGCGCAAGAAATACTCCATTTTCGTATAAGTCCTATAGTCAGGCAACCTATGTAGTTTTGATTCCCATTCCACAACATGTCGCCGCGGATATACAGATCATTAAATTTTATAACAAAATCGATTAAAATCTACAAATTAACAGTTTGCAATTATTATTGATTTATATTTAATTAGGCATCCTCGGCGGTGTGCCATCGCCTCCACCCCCGTCCCCACCCCACCCACGCCCGTTCTGGATGTAAGCGGGATTTTGAAATTGTTAATGTTTTGCATTTAGCTCAGCATTCACACAGCATTCGGAATATACTAAAAGAATGCATGGTGGTTGTATTGAGGTCACTTCCTCAATCCAGAGTCAACATTTATACTGACCAAACATCGATCTTTCAGCTGAGGCTTATTGACAATGAGTAGGCATCCGAGCAATATACTTCCACGGAATTCCTGTTCTACAGCATGCACTATGTTGCACATTACAGTAAATCACGACAGACAGATAGATATGATATAAACCGTACCTATATGGTAGCTTGAATATTAGATGTACATGAAAGGTAGCATTTGCTCAGATGAAAATTGGTGTACGAGATTGGTAGGGATTATGCATGTGATGATCATTCATTTACACAAATTTTGGTATATTTCGTAATAACTGTGTTTGCTTGGCATAACCATGGTACATTTATGTAAATGCTGACTAAAGTTGTCACATGCAGACAGAGGAGCAGAAATGACTTACAGCCGCACACCATTATAAGAAATTGGCATCAGCTTTCGGTCCCACAGCTCCCTGCATCAGGGAACTGGTGACGTCTTCTAGCCCGAAGTCTAGTAGAAAGAGCCGACCTACACACCATTACACGTGATAGAGAAAACATGAGCACGCAGAGCCATCGTGCATGTTCAGTTCTGCTTCATCAAGGGCTTCTCTTCCTCCTGTGAAGGTTGCCAAGCCTTCATCTGCATCGACCTCTGCTTCGAAGTCGATCGATTTAATGGAAGAATCGTCTATTTCGACTGCTACTAAAACGCATGACATTATGCACCTGTACTCGCCGAGAGAGATGGCTGATACAGTATCTTCAGCTGCAGTATCTCTCCTGACCAAGTTTAGGGAAATGTTCCGACTATGCTGGCGACCACCTCACCCACAGTAGTGTCCACAACCGTAACTGAATCACTGCCCATCGCTATCCATCCTAGAGATCGACAATCCGATTCACCTCTGCTCATATCTTCAGCGTTAACTGGTCATCCAATCGCCTCTCATGGCATCTATCCATCTCTAGCATCTTCAGATATTATATCAAATCCTGAAGTCTTTTTAGCATAGTGAGCCAGCCTGAAGATACTGGAGTGCCTCCAGACAGAGTGTGGCATCGTGGGAACTGTCACCCGCTCCATGGCAGTGCAAACGAATCTTCATCTTTCTTGTAACCTAAACCACTACATATTACGTCTGAAGATTTCTGCAAGCCCTCTAATTATCGTACTTAATAAGGGCACATTGCAAAACTATAAATGTCTTTTAGTACTGTATATTATTGTATAACTGTCAAAATGTTATGTTATATTGACACTGTTTAGGCACTTAGGAGTACCTAGATATGGAGGAAAGTAGTAATTCACATTAATTGGTAGCCGATACAAACAAGTGTATTAAGGACTAATACAGTTGAAAAGTGGAAACATATCTGCAAGTACTAAAACACAAAACAAAAACAAACCTGGGCCTAAGACCCAGACAAAAAAGCCCAAAAGTATTCCGCCCTTCGTATTATCACTTCCCTCATCCATATTAAAAGAATCTCTCTCGGGATGAAAGCTAGGTGGGAATAGTGTAATGAAATTTGGAGTTGGCCAGCTCTCCACGGAGACATCTGTGGACGGAGACTGGATCATACTAGTGGTATGAGTTCGTGTGTACTCTCTACAAGCAAGGTGGCTGGATGAGGATTCCTGCGAATGGCATACCATCTTTGCACTAACAGGATGCACAACTAAATGTGGCTAACCTACGTGTCAGCTGCACTTAAAACTGCACTAATAATGCAGATATAATTTAAATGGCCTTTCCATGAAACGGTGATGTCAGGAGATGTTTCTGCAGAAATTATGCGATACTGCTTAGTAGCGTCAGTGGGCCAAACCGAACCGGCGGTTAAGCAGTTTATTAAAGAAGAAAGTCATAAGAGTTAGTTTCCTGCGAACGTTATTATTTTGAGAGAACATTCCTCTTCAGTTAGATTAGATTTTCTTGGTTACCGTCAGTCAGCTGCATTTAGCGATGGAGGACTCTGGCAAAGCGGTACCAAAAGTTAGTGAAGATTTCAGAAGTGTCCTACTTTATTTCGGACAGGTGCATGCCCCTCCGTGAATTCGCATTGCTGCTTTACATCCATTAGGGACATAAGTTATTGTACCGCCTCTACATCTTCAACATTCAGAGGCTATCTGGCATGTGGGTCTGCAAGGAACCAGAACGATACTGCCTTCCTTTCCATCTCAGGATAGTCCCTGCATGTGATTCATGGTCATTCCAGAAGTATCTGCCTTGAAATCAAGATTGGGTACATTTCTAGTCAATGGGAAGCTGTGGAAAGTGATCCGGTCCTGTAGCCATTATTCCAGATATCTTTTTCTGAGTGACTTCACAAAGTCGACTGACAAACTGTATTTCCTCATCACACTAAAGGCGCGTGGGACTTTTCTTCAATCATAATCTTCACACAATTGCCTGTTTGAGGGATGGGTGATGTCAAGCCTTTGTGCTCGGCCTGTTAGTGATATTAGTGGATCTATTGGCGCAATCGCTGCTGACGAGAAGTTAAGCAATCAGCAAGGGTGCACAGTTGTTCCGAAGTTGTCCTCATCACCTTGGACTGTCCGGATTTCATCGGGATTTTTGCGTTTCTGTTCGGTGAGTGAACATTCACATTCCTGCAACCCTGACTTATATTAAGTATTTTCTGTATTCTATATTATAATAGTTCGCTAGTTGCCTTTCTCAGAAACTGCTTCTTGGGATATCTCATCATTGACCAAACTGTATAGATCATTCCAGCTGGATCCTCTGCACATTGAGATTTGTCCGGAAGGGCTTCTTTTGCTGGACTGGATCTCTCCATGCTAGCCATATTATAATATTGTCATCTGCTCGGTGAATCTTTGGAATGAATCTACTGCCACTTGAAGAGTTAGGAACTCGATTCAAGGTTCTTGAGTCAAATCGAACAAGTCAAGCTTAAAGTTGGACTTTCCAAAGAGATTAATTCATCATTGATTTTCTTGTCATTTGGACGCTATAACCTAGTCCTCAGTCACTCAAGTGAAGCAGAATGGAAGTCCGTCCGTCCAAGCAGATACTATTACGACGTAACAAGTTTTGCACGTGGAATTCTGGGAATCCTGAATATTGTTGCTTGTTCCATTCCATGACGGCTACTGTTCACATCTTGATCGCCCTCCGAAATAACCAGTCTGCGCCCTTCACCTCAATCTGAGTTCTAAGAACATCTTCGCGAAGTTCGATTGGGAAAACCTAAGTGCCAAGTTCTATTTTACACAAATGTGTTTTATTATTATTTTATTGCTTACAACTGTATGGCGTTAAGTGAGTTGACGAAGGACTCAGTAATTATCCTTTCTTCAATATTTGTTGTTATTCTCTATTTCTTGCCTTTGTGTACCTCTCGACATGATGGATACCCCCTCTGAAAGGTTTGAGTCAGAAGAAGGGTGTTTCTATTACCACGCCCACCCCTAGAGTACCTATGCTCCAACCCAAGTCCAGGGCGTTAGATGCGGAACTGCGGCCGCAACAGTTGAAATACACCCTTTGGGAGGAAATGTACGCTCGACCCCACCGGAACCAAGAGGTTTGCCGCCTCACTACACAGCTAGCAAATGCTTGCAGCCGACCAAGTCCCAGCTACTCCCTATGCGATCCCGAGATCGCCACGCTCTGTCGAGCGGTGGAGGGTACACAGGGCAGATGCGTCTCTAATATCATCATTGTCGGACAAAGGTGGTTCAACAGGCAGCGGCGGCAGAGTATCCGTTCCACACGGCTGAAGTTTGGGGCGGCGGGAATGGGCACGTGGGGGCCCGGCGCGCTACACAATACCCATAACCACCACATTCGATGTGGTGAGCGGGGTGAGCGGGGTGAGCGATAGTGTGTCTATGGTCAATAGAATAGCTCCTCTCCATCTAGAGTATCAACATTATAAGACTAGTTTAACCCCTCCTGTGACAACAGCGCCTCAAAGCGCTCGAAATGATACTCATACTAACCCATTTGCGGTCAAAACATTTCATGAAAACTAAAAAAATATATAATAATTTCTGTAACACAAGATATATTTACAAAAATAGCGTTATGTCCTCAAGATCTCTACAGAAGCCATTTTTGCAGATGCTGTTTTCTGGCAGGCTTGTAAATCAACAGGGTAATGGTCAGGAACATTCAAGTATTTGTCTCGCCAGTGTTGATTCACAGGCCAGGAAGAGGATTTTTAAACACTTTTCACTGAAGTAATTGGCTCGAATACTGAGCCAGTAAATCTAGTGGGATACTTATAAAATACTCTTCTCTTGGTATGAAACTGGACATTCCTCAACACCAATACAGGGATCAATTTGGCAGGCTTGACAATTAAATGGGTTGATTTGACAGAAGATGCGTTGAGCGGATAGTACTCGCATTTCATGTGTTGTATTGCGGTCGTATATTAGGGCGTATGGGTCCCACATCTCCCGCTATTCGGCGCATTCGCATACGCATTCCCATATATCTCTAACACAATTATCGGTATTTGATTTTAACACCGTCTAGTGTCAGCCTACCCTAACTGACCAAAACAACTCTGCAGTGGTCCTGAGGCAGGTATATTCGCAGGCCGAGAGAAGAGTATTTTTGATTATTTACAACTGGAATGACAGGCTCGGTTAGCGAGCCAGTCATTCCTGTGGTAAAATTTCAAAAAATACTCTTCTCTTGGCCTGCAAATGGGCACCGGCTAAGCAAAACCCTAAATTTTCTTTACCGCTACCCCAGTGATGTTCAAGCCGGGCAAAGGAAAATCAGTGGCAAATTTGCAAACATAGTATTCTAAAATAAAGATTTCATGAAAAACGTTGACAATACAAAATTTTTAACTGATAGAAGTATCATTTTGATTGCTTGGAGATGCTGTTGACACATGAAGGGTTAATGTTGAAAACTATCGCCATTTTGTCCCCTCAAGCACTAGATAATGTGTTATATAGGTGGCGATGCAATACATTAGTCATAAAGTAATAGTTATCATGTTGAATATTGTCAAACTAATTTACATAAAGCAGCATCACCGTCCAGTCATATTAATTACCTCACCTGGGCTGAAGGTCTAGTAAGCTTATGCCGTGGCGACCGTCCGTCGTGTGTCCATCCGTCGTCCGTCCATCGTCCGTCGTCCGTCAACTTTTCCTTTAAACGACTTCTTCTCAAGAACCACTGGGCCGATTTCAATTGTATTTGAGAGGAATACCCTTAGGGCATACGGATCCAGGTTTGCTCAAATGAAGCCGATCGGGCAATCTGGCCGGCGGCCATTTTGGATTTCGGCCGATTTTAGGAAATGTCTTTGAAAATCTTCCTCTCCGAAACCGCTTGGGGAATCGATTCAAATCTCATGAAACATCATCTAGGTAAAGAGCTAAGCCAAGTTTGTTCACGAGGACTTGATTGACCAAATGGTTCGGCGGCCATCATGGATGACCCGGTTTTCCCAAATTTGTATTTGTCCATTGTCAATTAACCCTTTCATTTGTCAAGTTTTTAAAGAAGATTCAAATATTTGCTCAGTGAATGACCTTTTGCTGACCAAGAGAACTGTCTTCCTTTGTAAATTTACCACTGGAATTTAGGAAAATAATTTTTAAAGAGTTGACCATTATAGGGTTAATCTTCTGGGAAATATAAAGTTGTGCTTGGTCAGTGCCCATTTACAATCCAAGAGAAGACTATTTTAGAAAATTTACAACTGGAATGACTGGCATGGTAACCGAGCCAGTCATTCCAGTGGTAAATTTTCAAAAATAGTCTTCTCTTGACCTGCAAATAGACACACCTCAAGACTACTGCAGAGGCCATTATACCATTATAACGACAAGTTGACGCAAGAGGAATTAAAGCCTTAAAATCGTTCTTTACCGCCATGATGGAAAGACAAACACGCCATGCATAATGTATCGCTTTCATCGTGTATCACATGACTGCATGGTATACGATAAGGCGAGTTTTCCTTTAAAACGGCACCGCATTTACAAGACATCGTTCCCAGTAGAGGAATCCCATGACTCGCTATCCCCAGCTCATTTCTCGCGAAGCTCAGCCCACTTTGTACTTGCATTTTGAATCAATGTATACACTTTGAACGAAGAATTACCTGAATCACAATTTAAGGTACCTATATAGGTAAGCTGTTGACTATTTAAAAACTAATTTGACTGGGTGATGTTGCTGCCATAGGTCAAATTAGTTTCAAAGTACTCAACCTAATATTTACTAAATAGCAAATCGATCAACGACGTACAATTCGTAAACTTGACGGACTTTTCGAACTTCACGACGGAGATATAGGCACTATATAAATATCATCCGCATGCGTGTAGCCGAGAAACAACGCGTATCGGATGAATTTATAACAATATATGCTATTGTTATGATTGTGACGCCAGCATACATGTGACGTAAATAAGTATGACGTCAGATACTTGAGCGGCATCTCGACTCGTTCTATCCCTTTCAATAAAACCCGTCCACATGATGCCAATATCAACCGAGAAAAAACAACAAAAGCGTACCTTAGCCATACGAATCACAAATACTGTATTATATGATGAGAGAAGTGAACAGTGTATGTTTGTAATTATATATACATGACAATTCTACTCTTATTATGCTGATTGACAAATGTCATATTAGGCCTACTATATGGTAACTAATATACATATACAGTGGATACGTTAACGTCGACCGTTTTAGCTCCTGAGCTACGCGGAATTTGTGTGTATCGTCCAAACTAAACATCGTTACGGTAGGCCATTACTGTCCAAGACAGCGACGGCCGACAGTAACCTGTTTTAAACATTTAACCAATCTTCCATGAGTAGCGATGGATTTTTCCAGTTTATCCATCCAGCATACGATGCCATAAACAACTACGTGACACGTAGGATGACGTCATAACCAATTACAGCACGAATGACTCGATTTAGTCCGTCTTAAAAGATTAATTATCCGATACGTTGTACGAATTGTATGGCTTTACTATTTAATAAACATTCTGTCGAATATTTTGAAACTAATTTGACTGGGTGATTTTGCTGCGTATGGCAGCAAAATCACCCAGTCAAATTAGTTTCAAAATATTCAACAGGTTACCTGTATAGTTTTCTGGAAAACCGGCAGCAACACCACCCTGTCAAATTAGTTTCAAAATACTTAACAGTATGGTTTTCTGGAAATCAGGGAATTCATGGCTCTATCGATTCCAACGCAGACGACGTGTGGGTGGGGATTAGCTAGAGATGGGCGGGGCATAGCTAAAACTGGCAAGGTTCATTACATTCATTGGTAACAGGCGAGGGTGTTAAATCCAATGCAAAGATTTATACACGTTATTGGATTTAATCCTCATTATTTACTTAATTAATTTAAGTATGCAAGCCGTTTGTGTATTATTTATAAATGATGACAGTAAATTAGAATATGTCTGTACATTATATTACAAAACAAACAAGTGCAATACAAATTGCAGACCATCTACCTCTCACTCACACACACTCGCACGCGAACACTCGCACACACTCACACGCACGTCCTCACACACGCACGCACGCGCGCACGTACTCACAAACCCGAATGCACTCCACATTCCCCTTACTGGCCAAGGATGCTGTGTTTCGTGTGTAAATCCATCAACGATATACCATTCGTACACTTGACGGACTTTTAAAATGTCCGTGACGGAGATATATACGTCATTCATTACGCCTTTTGAGTGTGACTTCAGCTTACATGTTACGTCATTGATTGTGACGTCATATACGTGAGTTACAGATCGGAACTATCCATTATTTCTAAGTCGGTATGGATTGCGTTGTCGATCAAGATTGTTGAGAGACTGAAGTTCAAAATATATAAATCGATCCAAACACATCGAAAATGTGGGCGGAACGTGACTAGAAATGGGCGGGGCATAGCTAGAAATGAATCCGTCTGTTTAGCGGTTAGCCATTCTTGTTTCAAGGGCGCCTCGACGACCTCAAAATGATACTTATAACAATTAAAACTTTTGTGGTCAATAGTTATCAAGGAAATTGTAATATTTTCTCAGTGACTGTCCATTTACAGGCGAAGGGAAGTTTATTTTTGTAAATTTACAACAATAGCTTTCCGTCGTCCTACAAATGGAAATTTTCTTGTGGCCACTGCAAACACCGTTTTGGCGTTAATGATTAAGAAAGTCTAAATTTGTACTTGGTTAGTGTCTTTCCAGCGGTAAATTTTCAAAAATAATCTTGTATTGGACTTAATGGACATTCCACCCGACAACTGACCATTATCAGATACAGAAATGGCAACTCCGTGGTCTAGAAGCGGACTAGATATAGCGCGAATACTAACTGAACACAGATATGATAGATGGTAACCCCGTATATATCATACTAACTAATAAGATGACCCGTTCCTAGCTATGCCCCGCCCATCTCTAGCTAAGCTCCGCTCCACGAATCAATTTTGATACGTACGTTGGACCTAAAATTCCCTGGATCAAAATTTCAAAATAAATAAACGTGTAAGCAACATTGGCGGACATCTTTTGCACTTTGTGTTTCCAAATACAAATCTAGATTTGCATCAAGATTACAATGACCTTGACCTCAAAGGTATGGATATCTTTGTGCTGCTCCTACTGGTTAAAGTAACAATGCCAAAGCTTAGTTAAATTACCTTTGCCAATTCTGAAAGAAAGACAAAATGAGCTAAGCAGAAGAACCTTGCTGCTAAAACCTGCATTTTATGCAAATATTACAGTGACTTTTGTCTTCATGACCTCATTATCATTGTACTCCATCCTATTGATATAGGGTAGCATGTCTCCGAGTTTAGTCTCAATAAAGTGAACAAATCCTGGGATAGAAGACGATATCTTGAGCTAAACCACAAACTTAACTGCAAAAATCGAGTTTTATAGCAAGCTCACAGTTACTTTTGACATCAGTATCATTGAGCTCAAATCCCTTGGTATAGGGACGCATGTGTCAAGGGTTGTCTGAATAGGGTGAGCCCATCCAGAGATATAAGATGATATGTTGAGCTAAGCCAAAGCTTATCTGTAAAAAATAGTTTTATAACAAGGTGACCTTTGCCATTACGACCTCGATGCCATTGGGCTCCATCCCTTTGATATAGAGAAGCATATGTGTCAATGATTAGTGCCAATATGGTGAACAAATCCGGAGATATATGACGATATGTTGAGCTGAACCAAAAATGTAATGGTAAAAATAGTTTTATGCCTAGGTGAGAGTAACCTTGACCTTTCAGATCAACATCGTTATGCCTCATCCCTTTTATATACGGAACCAAGTGAGGTCCAAATATGATGAACTAATTCTGAAATGGAAAACGATATGTTGAGCTAAGCAAAAAAACGAATCGTGAAATATTGATTTTTATACCAAGATTACAGCGCTCTTAAATTTTTACCGCATGACATCAAGATCAGTGTGCTCCACCCCGTTGATATAAGGACGCTTGTGTCCAAGTATACTCCCAACAGGGAGAAGACATGCCCCGATATGTCAAAAACTTAAACGAGATTGGACGCCGACAGACAGACAGGCAGACACGCAGCCATGCAGGCAGGCGGGCAGGCAGGCAGATAGGCAGGCATGAAGGCAGTCGGGCAGACAGGCAGGCAAGAAGGCAGGCAGGCAGGCATGGATGTAGGCATGTATGTATGCAGGCAGGCATGCAGGCAGGCAGGCAGGCAGGCAGGCAGACAGACAGACAGACAGACAGACAGACAGACAGACAGACAGACAGACAGACAGACAGACAGACAGGCAGGCAGGTAGGTAGGCAGGCAGGCAGGCAGACAGGCAGACATACAGAGACAGACAGACAAGCATACTGACAGACCCAATCGCTATATTAGCGAAAATTCGCCAATAACAATCAGTCGATGTTAATGTTTTCTCTTCTGTTAAGATCTCCCTCTTTGTACCATTGTTCAGTCTACATTTGGTTGATCTAAACTTAAAACGTTCTTGCATAAATGTATCAAATCTGTGCTTAATCTTCTTTACTGGGCCTTTGTATATTACTTTTATGCGGCAGAGGTAAAATTTTAAGGCCGACCATACACATAGGACTATACTGCACAATATGGTAACAGGAATATGTTACGCAACATGTTTCTAGAAACATGACACCCACACACTCATGCATCATGTGCCGGAAACAAAGTGGGTATCCTACGATTATTTCCATTGCCATCTCTAAACATGGTTTCCCTGCGGTAAAAAGGAGAAACTGCAGATGCACTCATATCATGTGCAATTGCTTCAATTACCGTTATCATCAATATGCATCACGCGGCGACAGCGTAGAGGTTGTCATAGGAGATCTAACAGTCTTCAAAACTGCGATTATTCAGGTACCTGTTCTTATAATGTTCAGATTCAATGTCATAATGACATCTGTGTGACTTGTAAAGGTCGAGTAGTTCCTATGTTGCTTGCTTCCTCCACTCGCAATTCATCTTTTATATCCTCTAAATAAAACATGAATTCATATATTACCTTAAAGTTCGAGTGCTATCATCTCTGATATGACCTAGCAGACATTTTGCCGCACATAATCACTGCAATCCTATTGGTCCACACCCGGGTACGAAAGCAGACACCGCGCAGCATGTTGCTAGAAAATAGAACTGGTCCTATATCTTGAAACTTGTTGCGCAACATCCGCAACAGGAAACATTTTACCATACACTCATGCAGCATGTTGCGCCACCTGTGAGGTGTTGCGCCACCTATTGAGCAACATATTCAAATGTGAATGCCGAACACTACTACACCTCTATTAATGCCATGTATCCTGATTAGCGTGCTGCTCCGTCGTGCACACACTAACCATTTGCAACCGTTACCCGAAAGGACAAAAACACCAACATTCTATACGATTTAATGAGTATTTTGTTGACTGTTCTGAAACTAATTTGTCTGAAAGATGTTGCTGTATATGGCAGAAACGGATTCCTGTCAAATTAGTTTTAAAATATTCAATAGCGTACCTGTATATCGACCTTAAAATTGGGATTCTGAGAAAGCGGTGGTTAAATGGTTAACTTATTGCATAACTCGCGCGGAGACGGTGGAAATGCTATTTGTTTCTCTATAATAGCTGACACACTAATTGCGTTGTACTGGTATGGCGGAAAACTGGCCACATATGCACCCTACGGTGCCATGGACATAGGAACTAACGCAATATGGAACCGAGTCCTTGTAGTGTAAAGTAGATTGCGATGTTCCTCGTTTCGGGGAACCACAAGGCTTTCCTCGTCTCGATTATATAACGTGCATACACTGGACTTTACACAAAAACTATAAGAACAGATTTTCTGTAACCATTTGACATTCATATCAGCAAAAAATGGCCTCTGCAGTGATCTTAAGAAATGTCCAGTTGCAGACCAAGAGAAGGCAATTTTTGAAAATTTACAACTGGATTGACTGGCGCGATAACCGAGCTAGTCATTCCGGTGGTAACTTTTCAGAAATTGCCTTCTCTTCGTCTGAAAATTGATATTTCCTTTGCTAACATTTAAATTTTCTTGTAAAAATGTACGGCTTAACGCGTTAATGGGACAATTATACTATTATTGTGACACTCCAGATGCACTATGCCGGATCCAGCACAAAGATAATTTATCAGTTAAATTAATGAATCAATTATGATAGTGGCAGCCCTCTTAACGAGTTAAGCCAATCATATCAGCTCTTATAGGTTACTGTCAAGCCTCGCATAATTGATGAATCCAATCTGTCACCCCGGTACATGACGACACAATCAACTACGTCGCAGGTAGGCTGACGTCACAAACAAATTACGTAATGAATGAATGATGTATCTAAGTCCGTCATGAACTTTGTAAATGTTCATCTTGTGAGCAAATTGTATGTATTTACTACTTAATAACCATTATGTTGATTATTTTGAAATAATTTGACTGGATGATGTTGCTGCCAGAGGGATAACACCGTGACCTTTCTCCCATAACTGTACTAAACTGTAATGTGCTTGCTTCTTTTCAACAGTACTATGTCAATTGAGGAATCCAGTTTCTCAGTCAATCACATGACGTCATAATCAACTACGTCACATACAGGCTGACGCCATAATCAATCGTGTCATGAATGACGCGATATCGTTCGTTACAATCGCGTAATAGCCCCACAAGTTGTACGAATTGTATGTCTTTATACTATTTAATAAACATTCTGTTGACTATTTTGAAATTAATTTCACTGGACGCTGTTGCTGCAACAGCACCCAGTCAAATTAGTTTCAATATATTCAACAGCTTACCTGTATAGATTTCTGGAAATTGAGATGTAGGGAGTGCAGCTTAGCTAGATAGGGGCGGGGCATAGCTAAAACTGGATTCATCCATTGTTATATATGTGTAAGTAATTGAGATGTTCTCAATTATTTAAGTATACTAAATCTGATTAAATTTAATTTAATTAACATGATGTTTATGTGATCATTCACATACGTTAACTTGCAAGTTCCTAGTACATGTACGTAGCCTGAATTATGTACATTAATATTACATATGTATATCACCCGTGCGCAATCACCTGAATAATCTACAATCAAACAGACTGAAAGTCGTCGCTTACTGTGGTAGCAACGACTATCAGTTAATATGATTTCAAAATAACTATATATAGTGTAACAACAATATTCAACATACCTCATTTATAACTTAATACTACGCTGGATTCCTTGTTTTAGTTTAAAGTAATACATTGTGTTTACAGTGGTGTACAGTATTTTAGGCTGTTCATCTTTAATGGATGGAGTCGATCTGTCACTCAAGTATATGATGTCATAATCAATTACGTCACACGTAGGCTGACGTCACTATCCTAATTGACAGAAAATCATACATCAAGAAGCTGGAAAAGCCTACAAGGTGTATGAATTCTGTCTTTGATTATTTGATGTCTTTTGACTTTCGTGACGGAACTATACGTCATTGCGATTATGTTGCCATCAGCTAACTGGTGACGTAATTGATAATGACGTCAGATAATGGACCTTTCCATTTTTAGCTATGGCCCGCCCATCACTAGCTAAGCTCCACCCACACCCGCGTGTTGGGATTGATCGATCCCCGAATGCCCTAGCTATCAATTTCCTGAAAACTATACAGGGAAGCTGTAGAATATTTTGTAACTAATTTTACTGGGCGCTGTTGCTGCCTATGGCAGCAACAGCGTCCTGTCAAATCAGTTTCAAAATATTCAACAGAATATTTATTTAAAGAGTAAAAGCAAACAATTTGTACAACAACGCATAGACCGTCTTCAAATATGCGTTCGTGACGTACTTATCGACGTCATTCATGACGTCATTCATTATGATGTCATTCTACACATCACGCAGTTCATTATGACGTCATATGATGGATGGGTACTCTGGAAAGGTGAAATAGTTGACGAATCGATTAGGGCAATTAGCCACTTAAATTACCTTTTCTGTTGTAATTGTTGCATCCTATGCATTATCAAAAGGTTGTGACATAAAGAACAGCGTCGTATCACTAAATAAACATAAATCTGCTTATACACGACCAGACCTAAATTGTTAACTACTATGAACTGGGTTCTTCACAAAACCATGACATCATCTTCATGAAGGGCGTTCTCCACAAAACGATGACGTCATATCCATGAAAATGAAGTCGCAGATTTGTTAGTAAAACCCCCAATGTATTGCACACTGGTTTCAGAAGAACTAACAGCAGTATGCGGATTATAAACCGGTGTTATTATGTACATAATACAAAAAAATGTAAATTACTCTGACTATAAATTAAAAGTGCCATTGCACTTAGCTGGGTGCAGTGGTTTCAAGTACACCACATACTCATATAGTTTATCATAAATCCAAAAACAAATCTTATGATACAACGTTAACGCCATGGACATAGTTTATAATACATCTGACATATTGATTTTAATACTATGGTGACGTCATATATATAGTTTATTATATATTTAACATATTGGTTTTAATACTACGGTGACGTCATGTACATATTTTATGATAGATTCAACATATTGGTTTTAATACTATGGTAACACCGTATATATATATATATATATATATATATATATATATATATATATATATATATATATATATATATATATATATATATATATATATATATATATATATATATATATATATATATATATATATATATATATATAATTCAGCATGCCATTATGATCATGAAATGATGAGGTTACATGCAATCACACATATGAATTCAATATTCCCTCATAACGCAGGTTGCTGGCCCAGGACTGGGACAATACCTGGCCGTCTTGACCCGGTATTGGTCCAGTACTGGCCCAGTCACCTACATTATCGAGGTAGTAGTTATTACGAAGTGAGACCACATACATAGTTCAATATAAATTTAACATTCTAATGGCCTGTGTACACCTTAAGACTGAGGGGAGATCAGATCCGTCACTTAAGTATCTGGTGTTATAATTAAATACGTCACATCTTAGCTGATGTCACAGTCAAAATGCCTGACACGAACATCGAAGGATGTCTCGAAAGTGTACGGAGTGTCTATCTTTGGTGAATTTATTATATTATCTAATAAATATTCTGTTGAAACTAATTTGACGCTGAGATGTAGCTTCCATATGACCCCATCAAATTATTTTCAAACAGCTTAGGCTCCTACCTGTAAGCCTTGAAATGCTTTGAAATTTAGATTCTTAGAATTTTTGTATCAAAGGTTCAAATTGACAATAACATATCAACCGAGTCGACAATTATGACATTTGCACGAAATTTAGCGAGTGTAATTTGATGATTTTCGAGGCGGTTGATAATAGTGATATGAAATGGGACCGAATTTGATATTCTATTTATCATATAAACTGATCTTTTGACAGAATTCTCAATAAAGTCGATCCCTGAAAACCGTTTGAAAACACCACTTTGCTGTTCGGTTTTTGTCGCGGTGACGCGTCGCTTGCTAAAGAGTTCTAACCAATGCGCCACACAACTTAATGACAAACTAAACAGCGTAATTTTGGACTGGAAATTACTTTTAATCAAATTTTACTATTTCTGGGTATATCATGCTTATTCCCAGGTTATATATTTATATATATTATAATTATATACAACAAAATCTAGATTAACCACACAGAGTTGTCCGTCTTGTTTACATTTTCGCCGTCACCGTGGCTGGGAAACAGCTACTGTGATACGTGGCATGTGGTATTAGTACTCGTTGTCTAACCAATGAAAATAGTTCTTACGTGCTATCTAGCAAATGGAAATCCTTCGTTGAGTGGTCATATCGAAAAATATGGAACTGGATGAAAAATTTGCTTGTATTATAATTTCTTATATTCCTCACGATGGATTTTCAAACTTGGGGTCTACACAATGGATTGTTTTCAGGCGTTGTGTTATTGACAGAAGTCATACATTGTCAAATTAAATTACACACCTCCAGTCAGCAAAACACATTCAATATAAGTTCATAAAAATTTTCTTTTATCATCGGACAAGGCTGTCCATTGCGGTCGAGTTGATAAAAATACGAATCATGCCATAGCTATGGTTCCCGCGTGAGGTTAAAGTTAATTACGTTTTATGTCTACGGATCCCGTCTGGCGGGTGAATTGACTGGATTCGACGAAATTACGTTTTACCCTAATAACAACGGACCGAGAATTTCCTAATATATCCGATTACCTTGACGAGATGAATAAAGACATTGTATAGTAACTTACTCAGGACGGGAACTGATCTTATTTAGTTAGACAGCGGTAATAATATATCCAACAAGCGGGTATATCCACTGTCGTTGGATAATAGCATATATTGTTTCATAATATTAGAGAATCAGCGAGAATGAGAGTATTTTCCAGGTCAAAATATTCCAGACACAGTTAGAGTGTGGACGCATCCGATCTGTCACTCAAGTAGATTATGTCATACTCGACATCACATGCAGGCTGACGTCACAATCCATAGCGACGTATCCGCCTCAGTCATGAATATTGAAAGGTCCTTTAAGTGTATGACTTGTAGGCCTGTGTGTTTTATGGATTAACTATATAATACAAATTATGTTGAATATTTTGAAAGAAATTTAACCGGGCGCTGTTGTTGCAATAGGTAGCAACAACACCTAGTAAAATTAGTTTCAAAATATTCAACAGCTTACCTATATTATTACATTGGAATTGGGATTATCGGCATTCAGGATTCAAAGTATATAACTGGATACCAACAGACGTAAAAAAGTAGCCGGGGCTTAGCTTAGCTTGACGTAATCTACAAATTGACACTGACTAAGCAATAATTTATATTTGCTAGACGATTAATCCGATAATCACCAAGCCGGTAAATTAAAAAGAACAGTTCGCTTGGCCAGAAAATGGTCATTCACTGAGAAAATATTTGAATTTTCATTTAAAATCATCACAAATGAAAAGGCTAATCGATAAAAGTATCATTTTGAGCGCTTTGACGCGCTGTTGACGCACGAGGGGTTATAAAGGATCGCGTTTCAGATCATCTACATACTATAAGCATATAGTTTGCATATCAAAATTGATGTGGCCTGGTGAAATGTACATCGCATTGATGGCTGATTGATTCGTCGCTCTGATAGCTAACACGTTCGTTATGCGCATTTTGCCAGGTGTACATGCTTCATACGCACATGGCTCGCAGCGAACACTGTACAACAATTAACGAACTAGTCGATAATTTACACCTTTATTTATGTCTTATTGCGCTTCTCTATGCTGATGCCACTATTGATAATGCCAGAAACACCCAGGTCGCTACAAAATGCGTTAGATGTATTCCAGGACCATTGCGAAAAGTGGAAATTGCAGATCAATCATTCAAAAACTAAAATAATAATATTCGAAATACTTAAGAAAATTAACCAACCAAATTTTCAAATAGATGAACATAGCATAGAGGTAGAAGATGAATATTTATTTTGGGTGTACTTTTCAAATATAATGGTAACTTCTTTTCTTGTAGAAAACGAAACATAGCTCAAGGGATTAAAGCAATGTACGCGCGAATACACAAAATTAAAGCGATCGATGTCCCGATAAATTTACAGTGCACACTTTTATGTCTATGGTTATACCAGTTATATTATACGCGTCCGAAATCTGGGGCTTTGAAAACACGAAACTGCTAGAAATTTGCCAAATACGATTTTATAAAATTATATTACAAATGAAGAAGAGTACCCCGAATGTTATTATCTATACAAAGTTAGGTAAATACCCATTAAATATTATAATACAGCGCAATATAATTCGATTTTGGGCGGACATCGTAAATGCTGGATATGGAAAGCTTTCGCCTATTCTTTACTATACCTGCCTACAGTATACGGAGACAAAGAATATCAAGTTTAAATGGATAGAAAAAGTTAAAGAAATACTAACAATAACAGGATTTGATAAGCCTTTAACGCAGAAAACGTAAATAACACTAACATCACTAGGAAGGTAAGAATAGCTTTACAAACTCAATTCAATGAAAAATGTAGAGCGGAAATGTCCAATTTAAGCCGATTACCGTTTTACAATAATGTAATGAGTGATTCAGTTTTTGAAAAATATTTTGTTGTACTGCCATATTGCGATGCTATAAATATGTGCCACTTCGGAACATTAAATCACCAACTAGACATCGAGACCAAGAGATGGGAGGGGATTGATCGAAATGAGCGCATCTGTAATGCATGTAATTGCATAGGTGACGAATTAAACTTTCTTTTTCATTGCACAAAATTTAGCACTGAACGACAAAGACTAATCCCTTCTTACTACCTAACCAATACCTCGATAGAAAAAGCAAAAGGATTTCTTTCAATATACAACAGGCCAGTTCTCCAAAAAATTTGCAAATACCTTTTATATGCCAAGAAAAAATAAGTCACCAGTTCTATTATCGCTGTTATTAATGTAATTAGTATTTATTGGTCTAAACAAATTTTATTTTACCGTTAAAGTGGGAACACTTTAAGACGTATCTTATTAGTGTGATTCCCACTTGAGTTATGTACATTCTACTACTAACAAGAGGCACATACAAAATCATAGGTATAACATGTATACAAATTTACGGCATCATACAGTATATAAGTTAAGGAAATATACTGAGATAGACATATAGAGTGGGAGGGAAAGAGTCTTTCGTGAAGAGTTGGACAAAGATAGAGTTTAGATGGTGGTAGGAAGATGATTGCAGGGATAAAGTGGAAAGAAAAGGAGGCTGGTTTCCGCTGGCGCCTGCCAATGTACTGATTGGTATTGTTTACTAGTGGTTACATCATACGATGGGCGATTATTATAGGAGCACGGGGTCATAGTTCAGTATCAAAACATCATTATTGGGATTTCACTTAGTACGGTAGCTAGTTAGATCATGAGGGTATGTGTGTGCAGACGGCGGGAAAGAATAGATTAAGAACGGACGTGTATTATTTGAAACGTCCAGTATCAGCAATGTATTGGCAGAGGATTGTGGATATTTGCATATTTGTGTTCGGATCGAAATTCTCAATGCCAAAAAGTAATTCTTTAGCTGTAAGCTAGTGGGAGAGACATGAATTAGTGTTAACCCGTTGTTAAATGGTGTCCTTTGATTATTGTATAATGGACAATGGAAAATATAATGATCAGGTGATTCGCTTGGAAATCGACAGGGGCACATACGGGTTTCCGATACGAAATTGTCATTTATGTGGCCATTTAGGCTGCTACAGCCATTAGGGAGTCTAGCAAAGGCGATATTGGCAGGACTTATGCCTGCATAATACCACCTAGATGGGGATTAAGACGGAGACGTGGCTTTCAGCTTGTGCTTGAATTCTGCAAGTGTAGCAGATGATCTGACAGGATCGGGGAGAGCGTTCCACGCGCGTACAGTTGATGGGAAGAATGACCCACTGTAAAGCTCTGTTCGACATCTTGGTGGTGTGTACATTAATTGATTACCGATATGATACGGGTTTGTTCTTTCGAGGGGCCGGAGATAGCTAGATAAAGTGTCACAGGTCATCCAGTTAATTATTTTGTATAGTAGTACAAGTTTCTGCGTTTCGCGTCTTTCAGAAAGTGTTTCCATGCCAGTTTCGATATAGAGGTCCTCAGTTCTGGCGCTGCATGGGAGGCCACTTACAGCCCTTAGTGCATCCTTTTGAATGTTTTCTAGTCTTCCTACGCAGTGTTGTGGAGGGTTATCCCAGACGGGGCTTGCACACTCTAGAAGTGGTCTAGCAAAGCTCGTGTGCATTATTTCGAGGGAGTCTCTATCAAGAATATATTTAAGACCCTTTAGTAACGAGACTGTACTTTGGGCCCTTGCTATCACGTTTTCAACATGTTCAAGCCAGTGACCTTTATTGCTAAACGTTATACCAAGGTGCTTGTGCGAGAGAGATGGTTGGATATCAGAGCCTTTAAAATGTATAGGGAAACCTGTTGGCTGACGGCGTAGGGATATATATAAAGAGGTTGTTTTGGAGGAGTTAAATTTTACAAGCCAAGTTGTTGACCATTGAGATATCGCTTCAAGGTCATGGTTGATTGTTAGAATATGAGCCTCAAGGTTGTCTGATATCACGTAAAGACAGGTGTCGTCAGCAAATAGTCTCAGACTGTTTAAAATATCACCTGGTAAGTCATTGATAAAGACTAGGAATAGCAAGGGCCCAAGGACCGAACCTTGTGGTACACCAGCCTTTAGAGGGGGTGGGGGGGGGATCAGTTCCACTTAGAACTACGTTTTGGTTTCTCATAGGGAGATAATCGTTGAACAAAGCATGGAGATTTCCTGAAATTCGATATTGTTCTAATTTATATATCAGACCGCGGTGCCAGACTCTGTGAAATGCCTTCGAAATGTCGAAAAATAAAAACATGACTTCTTTTTGTTCATCAAGAGCCTGCACTATAGCACCGTGGATATCTAATAATTGATATAGTGTCGAATGAGAAGGGAGAAAACCTGACTGGTATGGCGTTATAAAATCTTTTATGTAGTTGTATGTATGCTTAGATCCATCTTTCCATCACTTTACTAAGGCAGCTTAATAGGGAGATTGGACGGTAGTTGGGAGACGTTGACCGAATAATTAAAGAATTCTGCTAGAATTGGTGCTAGAATCTCTTTGCCCTCTTTCAATAACTTAGGGCTTAGATTGTCAGGGCCGGTCGCGTTGGAAGTGTCTAGATTCGACAGTACGTCCAGAACATCGGTGGTGGTTATTTGTATAGTGTTTAGTGAGTGCTCAGTGTACAGGTGAAAGGTGGGTGGTGGGTGGGTAACTCTACTCCAGTATCATCGATTTGAGCGATACTGGCGAAATAGCTGTTTAGGAGATCGGCTTTTTCAAGGGGTTCGTGGGCAAACGGGGAGTTGTCTACTCTTAGAGGGGGCACTTCCTCGAAATTCGAATTAATATTGTGCAGAAGGGATTTGCATATTTTCCACCACTCTTTTGATGATTTGTTTCCCTTGTTTATTTTAGCCGCTAATTTAGTTTTATGATCCTCTTTGGTGGTTTTGACGAGAGCGTTGGCGTAGTTACGTTGCTTTTTAAAATTTACAACATCGTGATCTAAGTTAGATTTCCGCGACTTTTTAAATCGTTTTTCCCTAACTCTCATCCGTGTTTTATTTTGTTTGATATCCAAGGTTTGTCATTTGGAGTTATCGCTACTGCTTTATTAGGGATACTATAGGTAGCTGCGTTTATGATGTTAGATGTGATGGCATGGCACCAGACATCGACATCGTTGTTATTACCAGGGTTACCCCAGTGCGAATTTTCTAAAAGATTTCGGAATTTAGTCCAGTCCGCATGGCCATGGTTCCAAATGTGTCTTTTGAATGATTTCCGCTTAGGGATAATAGAATTAAGAGTTACATAAGTTGGTGTGTGGTCGCTGCAGAAGGGTGCAAGTATACCACTATTCTGGACTAATTTGGGGTTATTTATAGTTATTGGGTCTAGTAATGTGTTAGAGACAAGGCGCGTCGGCTCCCTTATTAGCTGGGAAAAGCCCGATAAATTTATGATAACATTTAAATAGTGTTTAGATGGGGCAAGAAGGCCATCGTTAAGATCACCGATAATAACAATATTTTTATTTGGGTTTTGGTCGCGACAGTTGTCTAAATTATCCGATATCAGCTGCCATTTACCAATATCGGAATTAGCTGGACGATAGATCGTGCATAAAAGAATGTTCGGCTGGTCATGGATTTCAAGCAAAATCATTTCTACATCGAGACTTTCTACGTCAGTACGCCTAGAGGAAGCAATATTGTCAGATATATAGATGCAAACTCCTCCCCATGCATGATGGCGGTCCCTGCGGTATGGGTTTTGGAAACCTGGTAAATTTATTTATTTATTTACAAACCTCGTGATAATCACTGTATATTTTGTCACTTAGCTCGCTATAATAATTGTTATAAATATGTACCCTCATATGCTACCTCGGTAGCCTGATTGTAATAAACGTGAAACAGAAACTGATACTGAAACTGCCCATTACTTCACCAGGGAAATATTACGCGGGCACACGCCACGCACATACATCGCTTGTATAACTCGTATTATTTCTTGCCTCAATGCGAGAACATAGATTTCGCAAATTTGTATGAGATTTCTGGCCTGGCAACTAAACTGTTAAACGCAACTAGCGTTTAAATAGTGACACATTTACTTACAAATATCTCGCACTGTTTTTACAAATTTACGTTCTACTTGACGAATTCAACTCTGAATATCGCGACTCTCAATTTCGGGGTAAATATGGATGTTCGTTGATGAACATTTTAAAACTAAATTTAATAGGAGCCCGTTGCTGCCAAGGCTATGCAACAACAACTCCCAGTCAAATTAGTTTCAAAATATTCAACATAATATTATTAAATTAAAAATGATTGTTTTGACTTTGGCCACTAGAGTGCTAGAAAATATGATTATAAAAACTATATAATCGTATATGTTTAATTTGCGTACTTTAATACTTTGATGACTAAATTTGGTTAAGAATATGAGAATATCAGTATACTGAATGCCCATTTGCAGGACAAGAGAAGACTATTTGTGGAAGTTTACCATTGGAATAACTGGCTTTCTTACCGAGTCTGTCATTTTCAGGAGTAAATTTTCAAAAAATAGTCTTCTCTTGGCCTGTAAATAGACCTTCCTCAAGACCACTGCAGTGGTAGATTTGGTCGGCTTCATCATTAAAATGTTAATTTAATGAAAAGAAATAAACCATAACATATGATGAATATATTCTGTATATGTATATATATATATATATATATATATATATATATATATATATATATATATATATATATATATATATATATATATATATATATATATATATATATATATATAATTTTTAGTTATTACGTATGACAAGTGATCTGAGCAAAATTGATATGACCTTATTTGTACCAGTATTTCGCCCGATATTCTATATACGTTTCGATTTGGCCTTGTTCTTGGCACCGGACGAAATACTCGTACAAATACGCTCCTTTCTATGGAATTAATGAGCGCAGTTGAGTTTAACGAATACATTACGGACATTAACTGAATGACTGATGCAAGCAACCAAACAATAATCTTAATGAGCAGTAACTCTGGAACTGCTGAATAGTGTTAGCTAATGCTTAGCCACCGACAACTTCCAGTTAAATTGTTTTCAATATATTCAGCGTGTCCAGAGGTAAACTCCACGGAATATGTAGACTACAGATATTCAGCAGGCAGCCGATTAAAGTTAAAAACAGGTCTACAAAGGAAGTATTTTGAACTTTCATCCACGATATCAGTAGCCTCCAAATCACGTGGCATTTCTTAAGAGCACTAAGCTAAATGTTAACCCCTCTTGTGTCAAGACAACTCTTTAGTGGCCAAACTGACCAAAAACAACTTTGCAGTGGTTTTAAGACATGGCTATTTGTGAAGGCCTAGAGCGGAGTATTTTAAAACATTTACCACTAGAATGACTGGAGCCAGTCATTCTAGTGGTAAATTTTCAAAAATACCCTTCTCCCGGCCTGCAAATAGACACTGGCTAAGTAAAAACTTCATTTTCGTTACCATTAACCCTTTAATGGTCAAGCCGGTGAAAATAAATTCAGTGGTAAATTTACAAAAATAGTCTTCTAAAATTAAAATATCTTGAAAAATATTGACCATCACAATGTTTAATTGATATATCAAGTAATATTTTGAGCGATTTGACCCGCTGTTGACACAAGAAGGGTTAAGAGTTTCCTGTCAAATCGCATTCAAAATACTCAGCAGAATACATTTTTGGTTAAATAGCTATTACTGATTAAATGGTCAACACGAATGATCAAATAAGAATGAGTCCAACAATGTAATGTACCGACTCTAGAGAAAGCAAGGATTTCTACAAACCCGCTTCTGGTCTCTGAAGTTAAGGGATCTATTGTTTATATTATTCTTCATGCCTTGCCTAAGATTATTGGTGTATTGCTGCATTGATATTGGCTAGTACATTTCAGTCTTTCCGTTTCCAATTTGCACACACGCGCCTGTGTACCTGTGTACGTGCGGGCGTAGCGATGGTATTCAGAATCGATAAACACTAATAATTTACTACTACTTAACAACAACAACAACAACAACAACAACAACAACAACAACAACAACAACAACAACAACAACAATAATAATAATAATAATAATAATAATAATAATACTAATAATAAGGGCATGTATCGCTGACCTGTAACCTCAGTTTTTAAACGAAGACCATAAAACATCTGAACATTTTAACAGCAAATAGCCTACCGAAAACCCGGAGATCTAAGTTCCAAATGTTAAAATCTTGATTGGAAACATAAACATTTTTGTCAGAAGCTAAAGAATGTATTATTGCTGATGACACCATCGACCTATCTTATTGAAACGTCACAAATTCCTATTAACCAAGCCACAAAAGATACGTTGCTATTTTGGCTGTTACAGGCCATCAATTTACCAATAGTTCAATCTTGATTGGTTTAATATTTGTCATGCTTTGGAGCGATATATAGACCCTAATCATATTTAACAGGTTTCGACCTGATCACTTCAACGGTTCCATAGAACTAGTAATTGTGAAAACTAGGCAAAGCGACTAATCAGTTTCTCTTGAACAATCGTGGCTCAGTTCTTGCACAAGATAAATTCTATTTCAGTTTCATGTCAAATAATGTCTTTTCTAGCAATTCTCAGGCCATTTCTCGTTAGCTCAGCCCTTGCTTTGTGCCTGTTGGGATCGATTTATATACTTTGAGCTCTGAATTCATGGAATCCCAAATATAATTTAACTATACAGACAAGCTGTTGAATAATTTGAAACTAATTTGTCTATGCAGCAACAGCACCCATTCCAATTAGTATCAATATAATCAACAGAATGTTTGCGAAGGAGTAAATCCATCAAAGCCATACAACTCGTATACTTGGCAGGCTATTAAATGTCCATGGTGGAGCTAGATATATCATTCATTATGCAGCGAGATTGTGACGTCAGCCTACAGAGCGCCATCGATTGCGACGTCATATACTTGAGTGAAGGATCGGCTCGATCAAATGGCAATGCAGATTCGGAAATCTTAAAATTTTTCTAGAAATAGCACATATCCTAAGACGACCACGGACTAAGTAGACCAATCAGCTGGTTTTGAACAGCCTGATCGACCAATCGGCCTCGTTCGAACAACCTGATTGACAAATCAGATGCATTTGAACAACCTGGTTGAACAATCAACTCGAAGAATCTGATTCGAAAGTCTCAAATTGGTATTTAATAGATACTGAAAGATGAACATCGCAATTTCGATGTCATTTGAGAGGAGATCACCTAACATACGCCCGTTCGAGGAGTCCAATTTGCCAGCCAAGTCTATGACAGCAGCAACGCGCAGTCAAATTAGTTCCAAAATAGTCAACATGTTTATTAAAGAGTAAAAACATACAATTCGTACAACAACGCTTAGTCAGTCATCAATTAACCGTTCTTGACGAACTTAGCTACACCATTCATGACGCAATTGATTATGACGGCATCATACTCGTTATGTAGGTGATTAAAACGTCATATGATTGACTGGCCTTCTCCATTGACCATTGACATTTTAGAATCATTTAAAAGGGAGGAACGGAACGATACACAAGATGCGACAGAGAGACAGGCATACGACGGATGGTTGCCATTGCGTAAGCTCACTCGGTCTTTCTAGACAGGTGAGATAGGAATAATAATGGTAATATTCAGACAGCGATTCTATGATTTTGTACGTATCCCAGTAACACCTGCTCAGTCCAACGACTCAACTATATATGGACTCAACCGGAATGTCGTCTGGCAAATGTGCCTGTCGGTGCAATCTGCCTGTCATTATGTTCACCATATATTTCAAAATCTCAAACGAGACACATTCTCAACAAATTAACGTATCGCCATAGATTATTCATTGGACACGAAGATCAAGTCCAAATACAAACAATCATTAACAATTTATTGGATATTATAAATATCACGTTGCATATTTTGAAAGTAATTTGACAGGAATCTATTGTTGCCTATGGCAGAAACAGGTTGCTGTTAAATTAGTTTCGAAATATTCAACATCTTATCTATTTCGTTACATTGAAATTGAGATTATGGCAATTCAGGGTTAGAAGAGTTAAAGCCAAAACGCATTGCGTTCGTACCTTGTGTAGGTACTGTATATGCTTTGGTATTCATTACATCGCTTTAGAGTAGAACTCATTTCAGTACTCTCATAGCAGTTTTACGTTATTTACCTGCCATCACCTTGAATGACAAGGTCTCTCCGATCTTATGTAGTGCCTACAATCATGTGAATGTTGGAATACACTATATAGTGAATCGATATCTCGGTTCATAGAGAACAGAAGACTCGGTTAATAGTGAACCAAACACGTAACGCTTTGCCTATGAGTGGTAAATATTAGTCTTACGGGTACCCATCTCGATATACATGGCGAAGTACTCTCTTGACGCCTTACTTGCCAGGTACTCATCCAGAACTACATCTACTCGGTATTCACTGTTCTTTTTGGTTAGTTCTCACATCGGAAACGCAATATACCAATCGTTATATTCAAGGCTCAAATGTGTGTAAACCATACACGCTTTTGGCATTGGATGGAATTATTATTGGCAGTGGCAAACTCGTATGAAATAATATTCAGCCAATACAGCTTTTGAACATAACTGGATATGTCAGTATGAAGCACCCAAAACCTGGCCGATTTAAACCACTGTCAATGTCGCAACATACGACACGGCGTCATGCTATTTAGTTATCTAATATATGCATATAGCCTTATCTAAGAGTGTATCAATTCGCTTTCGAAAATGATTTCCAGTCGGAAAGCCGTTACATAATTGACAGTTATCATCGCGGATTGTGAAAGTCTATTCACATCCACGCATGCACGGAAATTGATGAATCCAGGTTCTCAGTCAATCATATGACGCCATAATCAAGTACGTCACGAGTAGGCTGGTGTCATAATGAATTACGTCATGAATGATGCGATTTAGTCCATCTGAATTGTATGTCTTTACTTTGTAGTAAACATTCTGTTGAGTATTTTGAAACTAATTTAAGTGGGCGCTGCTGCTGTCATAGGAAGCAACAGCAACATATAAAATTAGTTTCAAAATATTCAGCAGCTCTTATCTGTATAGTTTTCTGGAAATTGTGATTCAGGGAGATCGATCCCAATACGGGCCAAGCGTAGGTTGAGCTTAGCTAGAGATGGGCGGGGCAGAGCTAAAACTGGATTCATCTATTCAATCCAAATCATTGACCATTAATTGTATTAGGATAGGCGGATGTTTTAGTGGGGAGTGCTCTATAGGCGTCCTGCTATTCTAGAAAGGGACATGGAATCGATTATTTTCTTCTCGTGATGGAAATGATTTAGTTCGCAATGTTCCTTCAGTAATTTCGGTAATTGACATGAACCACTATAAATATAATTGTAAATGTTTTCCACAATCGCTAAAACACGTATGATTGCTGCTCAAAGTCAATTCCAGTGACATTGACATCAAACATTGTCATCATATACTTGTTTCGAATACGTTTTTGTCACATAAATGTGTTACAAGCAATCAAGTCCCGTACAAATGTGTACAAACACCATCCGTGTGCAAACGACATGGGTCTACATTATTCAACCATGCACCGAAACGTTCACCTACGCCTAATTACTTAGCGCATCAGCAAACAATTATTGGCATATGATTTCTCTCTAGCACGGTCCGCAGCACACCACTATTTTCTACATACGATTCTTATGTAGGCTCGCTATTTTAATGGAGGATTCCAGTTTATCCATCAATCATATGGCGTCATAATCATCTACGTGACATGTAGGGTAACGTCATAATAAATTAGGCCATGAATGGCGTAGCTAAGTTCGTCATGAACGCTTAACTGATGTCTGACCAAGCGTTCTTCTATGAATTGTATGTCTTTGCTATTTAATCAATATTGTGTTGAATACTTTGAAAACAGCATCCAGTCAAATAAGTTTCAAAATAGTTAACAGCTTATGTATATAGTTTTCTGGAAATCGATAGTCAGGGAGTTCTGGGATCGATTGATCCCAACACGGGCGATGCATGGGTGGAAATTAGCTAGAGATGGGCTGGGCATAGCAAAAACTGGATTCGTCCAATGCTTTCTGCTCATTGATTAAAAGGCTTCCCTGCGGTCAGAAATGGTAGCGAAACATTTTTTGGGTCTAGACCGCATCGCATTGTCCTTTTCCTCGCATAATCGACATAATAATGAATATTATATTACACACATACCATCAATATTTGTTCAGTACATATTCTTTGAAGAGCCAGCATAAACAGAATAGCGGTAGCTCAAATAGTTCGAACACTATAGCACTTAACATGTATAGTACCACTAGTCGTTCTGCAAGACAACACTCGCATATAGTACACACTTATCCCAAATTGTACGAGCAGAAACTGTGTAGCACTTATCTCAAATAGTTCATGGACAAACTGTGTAGAAGTTAGTGCACATATATCCATTAAATACTGGTCAATCTAGCACACATACTCTGGCTGTGGAATAGTTAGTACACGGTATTGCGTACTGAGGACATTCACATAACGTACAGCCATGTGTCGTCTTTATTGCAAGCCCAGTACATACTCAGGAAAATTAGTCTATATCGTCGAGTAAAACTATATACGACTTAATCATACACAATCCTCACACATGCGGTGACAGTCTAAACAAGTGCTGTGTAACCCTGTGCTCAAATAGTCCAGGTGCACCATGTAGCGGTTATAGTCTCAGAGGAACCGCTTATAGTCACAAAGGAACCACTTTTAGTCACAGAGCCGTTAGCTCATTGTGTCCCAGTTCAAACTCTGTAAGATTTAGGTTGTTAATGTAGTCACTTATTCTTGATCCTCTTCAACCTTAAGATGAACCTTTTCTGAATTTGTGTCAAAATAAGCCTTTGTGCATGCGATATTGTTCTCATTGCCATTTTTCTCCTTCTGAGGGGACCGGTTGATGATAGATGGCTGCGTTTCCACGTTCGTATACTGTGTGAAGTTACCATTCGCGGATGAATCCCGCCTGCTCTTGAACAGAAATGGTAGTATTTGTCTGAACTCCTTCTTGAAGTTATCGTTCATCCAAGCGTACAGGAATGGGTTGTAGATGATGGAACTCATGGCGATCACGTGTGCCAAGAAGAAGAGTGGTTTCTGGTAGGCCCAATGCTCGAACGCATGGTAGTAGTCAGTCAGGAGGAGGATTACATTCAGAGGCAACCAGCAGCACATGAAAATGGAAACCATGGCAATCAGCATCTTATTGGTCCGTCGCTTCCTCCGCAATTCGACTTCATCACGTTCACGAGATCTGCTCCCACTACCGATCTGTATTTGCGAGCGAATCTTCAGCACGCTTGATACTTTGTAATAGCAAAATGATATGATGCAACAAGGCACGATATACTGTAGTATCAGGCACGTGACAGTAAAGAATTGCCGGGACTGGGGGCGTGGCCAGTTCTCTACACAAAATAGTCCATTTTTGCGCGGATCGTACTTTACATTTTGGTAAATACCGAGTGGAAGTGAAATTGACACGGATATGATCCATATGGCTACAATTAGCATTAGACATACAAACATCTTCATGCGTGGCTTGAACGGGTAAACAATAACAAAGTACCTGTCAATGGCGATGGCAGTGGACGTCAAGGTGGACACATACACGCTGACGCAAAGGATCATGGGGACGATGTGACATAGTGATTCACCAAACGTCCAAGAACCGATGAAATACGCGAGCGGTGTGAAGGGCACAGCCAGGAGGCCCATGACGATATCCGATATGGCGAGATTGGTGATGAACACGTTCGTAATAGTCTGCATATTCCTATTGCGCAACACCACGTATACGACGAGTGGGTTACCGGTAACGCCCAGCATAAACACGACGCTATACAGAGAAATAAAAACTCCTTGTAATGCCGGAGTTCGCATAATTTCATCATCGTCCTCGAGCCACGAAGACGTGTTCTCTAGGCGAGATAATCCTCCCCACACATTGCGTCCATCTGACGCATTCCCAATCCCACCCATGTCTTAAATGATGCTGAAGATAGGCCTAGCTCCGCGTATACAAGAAAACGTGGGAACACGTATACAACGGATCAGCGCTCTAACTTATATGTCTGGTGTACCTCTATGTTCAAAATGTGGCAATGCACAACGCAAGTTATGTACGATAAAATCACAAAACAACATTAAACCGTTGAATAATCCACAACTGTTTGCTAGTAATGTCATGCTCGGGGTTACAGCTACATTGTATCTGAAGGTATCATCAGCAAGAGTATACATTAAATCATCACATTAAGAGGTTATTCTGAATGTCTGGCATTGCTCTAACATTATGTGTTCTCAACTAACCGATTCTGTATCGGTATATGCCAACAGGTCATCTAGAATGCAGGTCTTCGTTAGAATAAACGATGGCCTAGTCGGTGACATACATACACACACACATGGCGAGCGAAACAGAATAAGCTGTGTCCAATATAACAGTCAATATTCGAGTCGTAGTATAAATAAATACTCGGAATCATCCACAGGTTGACTCAGAACAAGAACGTATAGGTTAATGGTAAATGTTTCAGATTAACTAGCCACACTATACACTGTTATATCGTCATGTTCACTGGCAAGATATACAGACAGCTCTCCGTAAAACACGTTCGTTGGCCTACAACGGAATTCCTATCAACACTGGGCTTTCCCCTCGTTATTGATTCCGCGCTGACTGCTGTCTCCGCGTGGCCACGTGATCGCGGTTGACAATCTAGCGTCCCTGCTCCCTATTCTGTGTAGAACGACTTGCCACAGAAGTCTGTCAACCTGTACAGGGAATCTGCAATAAAGAAGAGTACATATCTTTAGATTCATGTATGAGCAATAAGTCAGAGAAATAACAATAATGCGGTTTAAAATCTGCTGCATGTCTACGCCACGCGTCGCTCGCGTGCAAACAAATGTGCACGCGTGTACGCAAGCGCGCTCACCCACGCATGAACACACATACACGCACACTTGACGATGACCAAGCCGGATGCTGCCATCGGAACTCGGCAGAGATATCCGCCGATCGATATATATCGTCATAGCAACCAGGCAAGACATTTGGAAATATGTCCGCTCAAGTCGAATTACGACTCCAACAACAAGAGAATGTGCGGCATCGACGCTCATTGGATAGTGGGAAAGACAGGATAAAGGCTGCGAGTATGATGTGGATTATATATTGTGACAGTGCAGCATTAAATCAAAGCATAACCTGTCAAATGAAGAGACTCGACATCCAGGCCCAGTGCAAAGTGCTCCTCCAACACTTAACTGGCTAAATTTGTTCAAGAAAATAAAAACATTTGCTTATTGAATGTCCAGGTCAAGAGATTATTCTTTTGAAAATATACCTCTTGAATGACTGGTTCGGTTACAGAGGCAGTCATTCAAGTGGCAAATTTTAAGAAAAATGTCCCGTGGCCTGTAAATGTACATTCCTCAAGACCTCAAAGCATAACCTGTCAGCTTACGAGTTAACAATGCAGAGGCCGGTGTTAGCAGACTCAGGCGTTAAAACGTTAACATGGCGTTACACTTGCCATTCTGGTGTCAAAATTTTAATTTTCAAATTAAATTAAAAGATGAACTGGTGTTCATTTTTCAACCAATTAGTGGGAGATGATGCTGTCGTAGACAGCAACATCTTCCAGCAAAATTGTTGAAAAATGTATATCGTTTCTTTGATACTGACACAGTAAAAGATAGATTATTGACATCAAGGTGCTAAGGGTTAACGCTTTGTATCCGAAAGGTCGTTTTCCAAAAGTCGTTTACAAGTTAATGATATTCTGTTGAATATTGTAAGACTAATTTGGCTGGAATCTGTTGCTGCATATGGCAGTAACCGGTTGCTGTCGAATTAGTTTCAATATATCAAGCACCGTACACGTTACTAATGTGCGTGTGCAACGACAAACGGTCGTTATTAGCCTTTCGTGGCGCTGTGTGATGCTGACTCAGGTGCTCGAGTATGGCAGGTTATCTATAATTAGACAAGAAAAGCAGGGAATGCAACTGATGCCGCTGATACTTGTTCATCCGGGTTCATTTGCGAGCACCCGGATTCAAAGGGATAAAGATAGGACATATTTTGAATGCATTGATAAATTCGAAGAAATATATATCCGTTTTTAAAAGGCATGCGTGCGTGCGTTCGGTCGTGCGGTGGTGGGGTGAGCAGGCGGATCGGTCGGGCGGCCGGGGCGTGGCATGAGGGTGGGTGGCTGGTTGGGTGGGGTGGAGTGGTAACGGGCGAGTGGGTGGGCAGGCCGGCAGGCGGACAGGCGTGCAGGCGGGCGGTTGCTAAAATATACAATCCCTTTAGTATATACCTTAATTTGGCTAGAGAAAATGTCTTCCTAAAGCCACGTCAGCTACCGAGTGACATGTTTGATAATGACTTCAGGTGCATGAGTGAAACACTGACTCCTTATACTCATATTATTTTATCCTCATATTGACGCCTAGCATGAATGTATAGTCTATAGTTCTATGTGGAATTCCACATTTCGGTGTTTTCTGGCATACTCTAGACGATTGATGGGTAAGCTCGAATTTCCGGAATCCTGAGGCAGTACCGTGCGACACGAACAGATTGTTATCCCAGACTGTCATTCTTGTAATTATGGTAGAAATCCGTGGATAAGCTATGACGACTTGTTCTGATGGACCAGATGAGGCGCCGGGTGGCTGAGACATTATTACTGATCAAGCCGCAGGCGTTGGGAAGAAAGTTTCTATAGCCAAATTTGGGTATATAGTAAAGCCCGCTGGCCGCCCGCCAGCTCGCCCACACGCCCGTCCACACGCCCGCTCAGTCCCCCACCCCCAGCCTGCTACCCCGCCCCGTCCGCCCCTCCCTCCCTCCGTACCTCTCTTCACCCATCTGTCTGTCCGTCCATCCATCCATTGCGAAATGCCATATATATTGTTGGGGTGCAGGTGCTATCAAAAAGTCAAATATCCTGCAAATTCGGTCCGTCCCGCTATATCTGTTCTGAAGTGGAATTCAATCATATTTCTTGTGTGTGTGTGTGTGTGTGTGTGTGTGTGTGTGTGTGTGTGTGTGTGTGTGTGTGTGTGTGTGTGTGTGTGTGTGTGTGTGTGTGTGTGTGTGTGTGTGTGTGTGTGTGTGTGTGTGTGTGTGTGTGTGTGTGTGTGTGTGTGTGTGTGTGTGTGTGTGTGTGTGTGTGTGTGTGTGTGTGTGTGTGTGTGTGTGTGTGTGTGTGTGTGTGTGTGTGTGTGTGTGTGTGTGTGTGTGTGTGTGTGTGTGTGTGTGTGTGTGTGTGTGTGTGTGTGTGTGTGTGTGTGTGTGTGTGTGTGTGTGTGTGTGTGTGTGTGTGTGTGTGTGTGTGTGTGTGTGTGTGTGTGTGTGTGTGTGTGTGTGTGTGTGTGTGTGTGTGTGTGTGTGTGTGTGTGTGTGTGTGTGTGTGTGTGTGTGTGTGTGTGTGTGTGTGTGTGTGTGTGTGTGTGTGTGTGTGTGTGTGTGTGTGTGTGTGTGTGTGTGTGTGTGTGTGTGTGTGTGTGTGTGTGTGTGTGTGTGTGTGTGTGTGTGTGTGTGTGTGTGTGTGTGTGTGTGTGTGTGTGTGTGTGTGTGTGTGTGTGTGTGTGTGTGTGTGTGTGTGTGTGTGTGTGTGTGTGTGTGTGTGTGTGTGTGTGTGTGTGTGTGTGTGTGTGTGTGTGTGTGTGTGTGTGTGTGTGTGTGTGTGTGTGTGTGTGTGTGTGTGTGTGTGTGTGTGTGTGTGTGTGTGTGTGTGTGTGTGTGTGTGTGTGTGTGTGTGTGTGTGTGTGTGTGTGTGTGTGTGTGTGTGTGTGTGTGTGTGTGTGTGTGTGTGTGTGTGTGTGTGTGTGTGTGTGTGTGTGTGTGTGTGTGTGTGTGTGTGTGTGTGTGTGTGTGTGTGTGTGTGTGTGTGTGTGTGTGTGTGTGTGTGTGTGTGTGTGTGTGTGTGTGTGTGTGTGTGTGTGTGTGTGTGTGTGTGTGTGTGTGTGTGTGTGTGTGTGTGTGTGTGTGTGTGTGTGTGTGTGTGTGTGTGTGTGTGTGTGTGTGTGTGTGTGTGTGTGTGTGTGTGTGTGTGTGTGTGTGTGTGTGTGTGTGTGTGTGTGTGTGTGTGTGTGTGTGTGTGTGTGTGTGTGTGTGTGTGTGTGTGTGTGTGTGTGTGTGTGTGTGTGTGTGTGTGTGTGTGTGTGTGTGTGTGTGTGTGTGTGTGTGTGTGTGTGTGTGTGTGTGTGTGTGTGTGTGTTACGTGGCGGTGTGATGGAAGATCAAACAGCGCACACGCGTGGGAATGTAGGAAACTAGATTTGGTTATGCCGCACCCATCTCTAGATAAGCTCCAATCATATCAGTAATGACGCAGATAGTATCCCTGTATTTCATAGCGAGGCTAAGGAAAATTTCAATGAAAATTGGAATGACCACTGTTGAGGTACATGGTCTACAGAAAAACTTAATAAAATTTTTTTTTTTAATTCAAATTTCAAAACTGTGAAAAAGCATGACACATTTGCCAAAATGAAATTGGTAATGATGTGGATATTACCTCTGTATAGTAAATAACACTGCTGTACAACTTTGTTGATATCCGGTGAGACATTGTTGAAAAGGAATGGTTCATTAAAACATTAACAAAAACAGGAAAAATATTCAAAGTTCAAAACCGTGAAAAAATTGTAAAAATTGACAAAAATGAAATATGTTGAAGTCGGATGAGCAATTGTCGAAAAACAAATTCATTTACAAACCTTAACCAAAAGTACAAATACAGAAAATACATGAAAAAAATTCTAAATCTAAAAGCATGATAAAACAGTAAAAAAATGAAACACCTTGTCATGCAAATTACACCCCTGTAGGCATATAGCATCGATCACTTCTGTAAAGCTTTATTGATTTTCTCATATTCCATTTGTGGACAGGGATCATTATTTTAGGGTTTATCACGAAACTCACTGGCTCTGTTATCGAGCACGTTATTACAGTGGCGAATTCCCCTGGAATGGTCGTGTCTTGGTCTGCAAATGGACGTTTTCAAGACCATTGCAGAAGGAGTTTTGGTTGGTTTGATTGTTGAAGGGTTAAAATGTAATTTATTATTATTACAATCCGCTACATTGATGTATTGATTGTATTGTATCTTTATGCGTACGGGAGACACGTTTATAAAACACATCCTATCGTACTCCCATTTGAACAAAAATAAAAAAGACCCCAAAATTAAATCCGTTGCCATGCAGATTGTATCCCGGTATAGTATAGAACACTTCTGTACAATGTCGATGCGATACGCAGGCGAGACAGAAATGCGTAGGTAACCAAAGCCTGGATTCTAAGTTGCAAGACAGCCCATTTTGTCCAGAGGGAGGTCAAAAGCATTTTGGACCATATTCGGAAAGAAAAAATTTCAAAGCCGAATCATGACCGAAGTAGCCGTGGCAGACGGGTAAATCGTTCTCTATTGTACCATGTATTAACGGAAGCTAGAACAAATTGGATGAGATCTCTTCTGGAAGACCATTCCATTAAGAGACCTATTCAAGAATGTGCTGGCAGACTATCAGTGAAGCAAAATATTGAAAATCGAATGATGCGCAGCTGAGTATCGAAGTTGTACCATGCGTCATCACCTAATCATCCGGGCGCTGACATAAACCGCATATATTATAAATACCCAAACGCCCATCTTCCTCCAGAACTCGTGTTTTACTTGACTGAAATGACTAAATTTCCGAAGTACTTTGCGCGAAGAAAGATGGCTGATAACAAGTATCCATGTGGCGATATGTAGGAAACAATCAGCGCTTCGTATGCCAATACCGTGGTCAATACCTATGGGACGTAAATGCACTTGACGAAAGAAAATCCTCGTGTATTGTATTTTGTGACATTTCAAAGGTGTTTGACAGGGTATGGCACAACGGAGTACTCGTTAAGCTACAGGAAAATGGCCTTGTAGGAAATCTCCTCACATGATTTAGGTGTTATTTATCGTCTAGATATCAATACGTTACACTTAATCAGGATAAATCGCCTCTGAGACTGGAGCTGGGGTTCCCCAGGGTTCGGTGCTCGGCCGTTTTCTATTCCTAATTTATATAAATGATATTTCAAAACATATTCAAAGAATCCTAAGATCTTATGCTGACGATACTGCCCTCTGCTCTGCTGATTCCTCGTTTGAAGAAATAGAGATGATTGAACACAGACCTGACTGTGATATCTGCGTGGGCAAGGCAATGGATAGTGCTACTCAATTCTACCAAGACTAAATCTTACAGTCTCGAACGTAAATAATTTTCAACCACCAACTCTCTTTCTGAATAATACTCTACTACTGGCTGTTCCCAGCAGTAAACACGTTGGAATAACATTTTCAAATGATTTAAAATGGTCCTCCCATATAGAAGCGATAACCAAAAAGGATGGAAATATATTATCAACTGTGCGGCGATTGAAATACACTTTAAGCTGACGCACACTATCCAAAGTTTATATTACATATCTGCACCCCGTTTTAGAATATGGCAGTGAAGTTTGGTATGGTTGCTCGGACCGGGATGCTGATAAGCTTGAAATTATCCAAAATGAGGCAATAACAATAATTACAGGCCTGCCAAAATACACACCATTGATAACACTTTATGAAGAAACTGGCCAAATTTCACTACGCGAAAGGCGCAGACCAAAAAAGGCCTTATCACATTTTACAAATTTGTTAATGCAAACTGTCCAGATTATTTAATAGATATTCTGCCAAAAACGATTGTGAGATGTAGCTGCCTATAATCTCAGAAATCCAGAGAATTTCGTCATTCCCAAGCAGAGGCTTGAGATATTAAAATATCCTTTATCCCGAGCACTATCCAACTGTGGAATAACTTAGACACCACAATCAAAATCATCTCCAACTCTGGCTATCTTTAAGAAAAAGCTTATCAGCTCATATCAGACATCTCCACAGAAAATTCCAGTCTACTTTTCGCTTGGTAAAAGAAAAGATAACATTATTCTGTATAAGCTTAGAAACAAATGCAGCCAACTAAATGCTGATTTACACAGATATCAACTCATAGACCAACCCGATTGCATTCATTGCCATGTACCTGTCATGTACCTGAGACTTCTCATCATTGCCTCCCTCCCTCCCTCCCTCCCACCTCCCTCCCTCCCTCCCCCATCCCTCCTTTCCTGCCTCCCTCCCTCCCTCTCTCTCACTCTCCCACTAAATCGAGTCATTCATGACGTAATTGATTATGACGTCAGCATGCACGTTACGTAGTTGATTATAGCGTCATATGATTGATGGATAAACTGGATTCCTCTACTTGTGAATTACTAATTCAGTTCTTGATGGATACTTGACATATAACAACATCTCATCCATGATCATCTCCCGCGCCTGAACATACTATCACGCCACATGACCCCGAAATTGTTCAACTGCATGTTTATTAAATAGTAGAAACACACAATTATACAACCTGGTGGACTATTAACCATTACCACTCTGATGTCAATATTTTATCCTTTACCAAGTCAATAGCAAAGAAACTGGTGTAAGTTTTTTCAACAATTTTTCTTCGACAGCACCATCTTCCACCAAATTTGTTGAAAACTGTACATCAATTCATCTTTTAATTTAATTTGAAAATTAAAAAATCTGATATAAGTGTGCTAAGGGTTAAGCATTTAATATTCTCACAAACATGAACTTAAAACAACAGCCGGCACAGTGGTGACTTTCCCATACAACGCAACCCTTATCCCCCTGCCCTGTAGCTAAGGGGTGAGGATAGGAGTATTTTACACACTTACAATGGCCAATCACTGAACTAATTTACACATTAGTAACGAAATGACCAATTACTCAATTAATTTCAGTTCTATTTCTAATAATGTATAGCAATTTAGCTGGAATACACAATTAAATTCCAAAAATCCAATTTACGAAAATAGCGGGAGTAAATTTACTCAATTACTGAACCGCTTATTTAGTAGAGCTTTCCTATGATCTAAACAAAATGTCGTCCATGAAATCTGCAATTTCCAATATATTCAACAATTCCTTTTGCGATTGCCGTAAAATTAAGATCAAGCTAATTTAAATGACTGGAATCTGTTACTGCAATAGACGGCAGTTCAGCCCCCAGTCAAATTAGATTCAAAATATCCAAGTGAAAATTCCTTACATTGTAGACAATGGACCTTTCCAGTTTATCCATCAATCACGTGACGTCATAATCAACTACGTAGAGTGTAGGATGACCTCATAATCAATGACGTCATGAATGACGTGGCTAAGTTCGTCACGAACGCTTAATTGATGACGGACTATGCGTTGTTGTTCGAATTGTATGTATTTATTATTTAATAAACGTTCTGTTGAATATTTTCAAACTAATTTGACCCAGTAAAATTAGTTTCAAAATATTCAACAGCTTACATGTATAGTTTACTGGAAATTGATAGTCATGGAGTTCATGAATCAATCGATAATCATCGCAATAGAGACGAAATGTGAGTGGAGTTTAGATAGAGATGGGCGGGGCATAGCTAAAACTGGATTCCCCAGTTTTTACCGCTTGGCTTCCGTTTGAGCTAATGGGTTACAATGGTATACTGTCTATACTGACCTTGTATAATTTGTGCTTTAAACCGTTGAAGAATGAAATCCGAGAATCTCAATATTAAAACAATCATACAGTTAAGAAGATGTAGGGGCCTACACTTTAACATCTGATTTTGAGGAGTACTAACAGCTCTTGGTGAGATTAGTAATGGTTCTTCGCGTAGTTTTGTTCAAGAAAATTTTCATTTTCTCACAGAAAATGTTCATTTGCAGACCACAAGAATACAATTTTTTTGTAAATTTACCACTGGAATGACTGGCTCGGTTATCGAGCTGGTCATTCAAGTGGTAAATTTTCAAAACTGGTCTTCTCTAGGTCCGCGAATGGACATTTTCCAAGACCTTTTTGGCTGATATGAGTTTTAAGTGGTTACGGTAGTTGTTCAAAACCGATTTTACCGTACTGGGGACTTAAAGGGGATCACATGAAGGGTCGCCATCGTTTGCATAAAACACGCAGTTCTATTGTAGAGCCCACATTTAAGCTACTGTATAAAGCTTCCCCCCGACATTTGTATATAAATTCGAGTAAAATGGTGTTAAAAAACGCTATGTTGCTATAATTTTCTGCGAGTTAATTAAACCTATGACGTCATGGGTTGAATCGCATCCGACAAGAACCATAATAACGGCACTCTGAAGACAGGAGTGCGTGCATTTGGATGGTGATATCTCTATCGGTGATAATGCTATCGACATCATTTATATATGTACAGATTGAAGAGATTAAGACGTGTATCACACTATCGCAAATTTATGGAATGTATTTGTTATTTTCACACATTAATTGCCGAACCTTAAGATGGCCATTTTCTATGAAGATACCTGCCAATTACATTAACATTACAAAATCTCAGGAAGTTTTGAGGCTAGTATGAAAACATAAGTACCTAAAGATGGACTGGATGTATGTACAAACTATTTAAACTCTCATATTAATAGATGAAACTTTAATAACATTATCTGCCGTAGCCCCAGTGAGAGCGTTGATTCAATAGTGGCAATTATATTGAATTGCCTATACTATCGCGTCATTCATTTATCTTAAGATCAAAACTTCATGTCAAAATTGGCACCATCAGAGAAATCAGACAAAGGACTGTTAGTATATATTCCTAAACATTTCCGCAAATATAGTTTATATATTCCTAAAACCGCTGAGGAGAATCCCCTTATAAAAACGCAATTCGCAATTTTATTGCGATAGCGTTGGATGACAGCGAGAAAAACGTTCAACTTATGACGTCATACACCTTCATCCGGGAATAGAAATTTAACCCATGTACCACATATTTAAATAACGAAGATAGATATTTCTAATTTGAGCACAGATCTTACAATTATATTTTTGAAAATGTTACGGTCTGTAGATTCATTTTATACACAGTAGTATAGAGGGTCTGGTGATTCCCTTTAAGACTTGGGCGCTGTTACGCCTCCAACTTCTCCGTCAGCGTTTGGATCTAACAATTTCACAATTAATTCAAAATTATATCTAGCGACTGCGATATACAGACTAGCCAATTAACTAGTGCCTCGGTATACAGTTGTGATAATGGTGCTTTTCCGATCAATGCTTAAGAGTAACCACGCACGTACAATACAGCACTGAAATAACGTAACACGTTTACAAGACGAAATAAAACATACCGTTGAATATTTTGAACATGGCTGGATTGGAAGATATTGCAATATCTTCAAAGCAAACTAAGTCACAATACTCAACATAATAGTTCTTACAGCACGTTCAAAATCGTTCAAACTAACATGTTTCTGCTTTTGTTTTGCGAACATGTGATATTATTTCTCAGCTGCACTGTAGCCAATGGATCCAATTAAATTCATTATCAGCGACAACTTTTCCGATCTCAATTAGCCATTTAATTGTGTGGGCTGAAGTGATGCATTTGACGACTGACGCGACTTCGTAATTAATTTGAGCATATATATATATATATATATATATATATATATATATATATATATATATATATATATATATATATATATATATATATATATATAAAATGGATCAACCCTGCACTCTTTGAATCTCAATTTCCAGAAAACTCTACAGGTAAGCTGTTGAAAATTTTGAAACTAATTTGTCTGTGCTGTTGCTGCCTATGACACTTCGTACTACTTACCAGACTATTAAACGTTTAAGTAAGTCGGACTTAAAATCGAGTCATTCGTGACGTAATGTATTATGACGTCAGCCTACATCTGATGTAGTTGATTATGACGTCATGTGATTGACTGAGAAACTGGATTTGTCAATTGTATCAACATTAAACTATTAAAGCCTGCCGGGATATATTTCTTTAAAGGATACCTAATCCCATCTCTTGATAGCTATTCAGGTGATCTAACACGGCGCTCATAAACTATGCAGGTAATTTTAAGCTTTTTATCACGCTGTTAAGGAAAGATATTCAGGCTTTAGTAGTTAAATGTTGGTACATGTCTACACCCAATGATGGCTGTCATGATTTACTTTTCAACCAATCATAAAAAACCTAGTGTGTCTGCCTCGGTATATAAGCGCAGTCATAGAGGCGCCGGCTAGGGGTTGGCAATGCGGTATAAAAGCAATCCTACAGATAAGCTGTTGAATATTTTGAAACCAATTTAAGTGGAAGTTGTTGCTGCCATAGTCAACAACAATTTCCAGTCAAATTAGTTTCAAAATATTCAACGGGATGAGTATTACATAATAAAGAATGTAATGCATTGGCGCTTACATGACATCACACACTATCGCTTGAGGAGACAAAATGGCGGCGTCACTGTTCAACATTTACTCGATATTGCAAAGCAGATAATTCAGGGAATATGACAGAGTATGAATGATATGGAATCTATAAACTATAATCTACTAGTGCAATGCAGCATTTGAGATGAGATTAGTATCGCTTTAACGACAATGACAAAAAGGCTTTAAGTGCATGGTGTAATTTATTAGTGGCATGCTATATCGCCTCACTAGATATTATAAGATGGGATTAGTTTTCCTTTAACAAACCCTGCAGACCAATGGACCTTTCCAGTTTATCCATCCATCAAGTGACATCATAATCAACTACATGACCTGTAGGATGACGTCATAATCAATTACAGCACGAATGGCTCGATTTAGTCCGTCTTAAACGCTGAATAGTCCAGCACGTTGTAGGAATTGTATGTCTTTACTGTTTAATAAACATACTGCTGAATATTTTGAAACTAATTTGACTGGGCCATAGGCAGCAACAGCACCCATTAAAATTTGTTTCAAAATATTCAACAGCTTACCTATATAGTTTTCTGGAAATTGATAGTCAATGCGTTCGGGGATTGATTGATCCCAACACGGGCGATGCGGGGGTGGAGGTTAACTAGGGATGGGTGGGGCAGAGCGGAAGCTGGAAAGGCCCATTACCATACTAATATCGCCTAATTAGGGAAGTGCAGGTGTTATCACATATTTATCTTTTCAACACTACACACCGGATTTGAGACATTATTTACCATACAAGGGAATTTCCGTTGAGAAATTTGACTGGAATCTTCAAGTGCTATTCCTCTCAAAATAGTCAAAAAAGTAATGATAAGAGGTTTCTGGGCTTTCACAATAAGAGCAGCTGGGGTGTTCAAGTAGGTGCTATCTGTACAGATCATTATTTAAATGGCTGCAATTATTTCTTAGTTTGCATGTTATGATATTTTCGAGTCTTTTACTAAATGAATAGCATGTGGTGAATTGGTCTTGCATGTGTTGATAAGTTTTTGTACGATTTGTTTTGAAAACCGAAACTGAGGTAGCTGACTTTAGTGTGTGTGGTGGGGTGAGGGGTGGGGTGGGTGGGGGTGGTGGCCATCAGTGGGCAATAAATGGCATATATACACGTAAACGGACAAATGATAGTCAATACGCATGCGTGCACGCACGTTTTGTTGACAAATTTACGTATTATGTATATGCACATACTTGAATAGCAATCACGTCTTTTATACACGCAGACAGTGCGCCTGACAGGTGTTTAAAAGCCCCGACAATGTGCCCGAAGTGCCAAGATCGTTGACACAGTATGATTTGGATATGTAGGGAATACATCATTATCTACTATGTGTCAATAATTAGTCTTTCAAAAGTACCCGTTTGCCTAAATCTGCGCTTACCTTGTCTTTCCCCCTTTGCGTTTTCATTCCGCAATAGAGACACCCCCGTCTGATAGTAATTGCAGGCGATGGCTATGTAGGATGGACTAATGAGAAACCCGGCACCAACGTCCCCATACCCGTGCACTGTGCACATCACTCAGTATTTACTACCCATACACAATCGACCAACTCCCGTTGATTAGGATATACTAGTCTTAAAGAGCAATTATATAGAACATTCTCAAATTACACGTATGGGACATCCTTGGTTGAGCCACGAGGGATTTACTTCAATGGATTACGGTGACGTTAATTTGGTTGCCGTAATTAGCCGTGCACTGTGTCGGAACAGGAAATGAGCTCAGAATCTGCATGCACATGCCAATGATGGCAAGGTTGAAGGTGGTGTAGTGTATCAGAATAGCATAGGCCACTGAGGACATCTGAATTCAGCACTTCGCGATAAATCTAACAGCATGGGTACATTAATTTTAATGTCCTTCATTATTAGCATAGTACAGGGGTATACTATTTCATCAGGTCAGCAACAGCCATATCTCTGGCCACTGCATGCACACTATAGGACATTCGGTTTCTACCAAGCGCTCAATGCACATGCATTTCAGTGTCAATCTATATTAAATATTCATCTATGTTAATTAACTTACATTATATCTGGCGACGTGGATAACGTTTGTAAGGTTAAAAGCTTGCAAAGTAACATCCTTTAATAACAGCGGGGAATGAAAATTATGTTGTTTATACGGAAAAGTATTTCAGTGCTAGTTTTCTAGAATTAAAGTCAAAGTAACTTAAAGCTTCCGTGAACCAATAAACGGTGTAGTTCAACACAATACTAATCTGACAATTTATAACCAGTTATTGTAACACTTGGACAATACCCATGGCTATAAAAATTGATTTGGTGTTGACAACGGTACCACCCTTCGACGCTAACTCGAACCATGTATCAATGGGTTCTAAATGGAAGGCATGGCGGGATAGGTTTGATATTTATCTGGACGCAGCAGGTGTCACGAGTGACAAGCAAAAACAGACTCTTCTACTCCACCTCGCTGGGGAAAGCGTTCATAAGGTTTTCAGAGGGTTGACAGACGCATGTCAAGATTATAAGACAGCATACGAAAAGTTAGATGAGTATTTTCTGCCGAAGAAATATGTCAGATATGAACGCTTTGTCTTCAAACAAACAGAGCAAGCAAATGGTGAATCGCTGGATCAATTTGTAACGAAATCGAGAACTCTTGCGATTTGTGAGACTTTGACAAGACGGGGGACGCAATAGCGGACCAGGTTTGAGGAAATTCACCTCAACGAGTTTAAAGCGTTGTATATTACGTGATAACGATTCGACACTCACCAGTATTCTTTATAGAGGGCGTGCTATGGAATTAACCAATTCCCAAAATGCGGAATATGCAACACAATTCAGCAAATTACGAGGAGAGAAATATGGTGTCTACTATTGGAGGTAGTAAGAAACACGCACCTCGGGCCCCGTACAGAACCGAATCTGCCAAATCAAACACATGTTTCAACAATGATGGTGTTGGCCACATCCAAATCAGCACTCTTGTCCGGCTCGAGGTAAAACAATGCAAGAATTGTAACAAAATGAACCATTTTGTGAAATGCTATCGAAGCAGCAGCCATAGTAATAGCGCGCAAACATGAACAATAAACGGCAATCTAAGTGAAATAGCCCGCTACATGCAGTATAAGAGTTATCCGTCGCGTACACGGACAGTTAGATTCAGAGGACGAGCATGCATGTTGCAATTCTTAATGGAAATAATAGACAAAGTGACTATGCACTAGCTAGCAATGTCAAATGTCCAAAAGCTACAGTTTCGATAGCTGGGGTAGATATTGACATGCTAATTGACAGTGGTGCTCCCGTTAATTTAACTGATACTCGAGATTGCCTAATGATTAACAAGAACAGCACCGACATACGATTGAAAAACTCGGACTCTCGCATATATGCTTACGGATCAGCAAACCCTTTGTCAGTTCCCGGCAAATTTGAAACTGTCGCAGATCCCATATCTCAAATTTCCCTATCAACATTCTTAGTGGCCCATAAAGGCACAGGATCGGTACTAGGATATAAAACAGCCATAGATCTCGAATTACTAAGCTTGTCGACAGAACATAATAATGGGTTTCATCGGATTAGAAATCCAAATGATCATAAATTGCGTATTCATGTCAAAACCACAAACGGCAACCAAAGCCTACACGATACAATGTGGAACAAGATGACGTCAGAGCAACGCTGAAAGTGGACAATTGTGCGAACCAAAACGTCAAAACAAAGCTGTCACGCGTGTAAGAAAGGGGGTATATCGCGAGGATGCAGGTGGTACATGTGGTAGGAATGCATCACAAGTGAAGAGGATTCCCTCTAGAATTCATAGATGGAGACCGGATTGTGATTCGGAAGAAGCCGACTAGTACTGTATTTGCATTGGTCCGGAAGAAGATCCATTTCATAACATTGGCATCAATTCTTAGGAGGGGGGGGGGGAATGTAGAGTATCAGAATAGCATAAGTAACTGAGGACATATTCCCCACTGCACCATAAATCTAACAGCATGTGTAAATTGAATGTCTTTAATTAGCAACGTAGTGCAGGGGTATCCTATTTTATCAGGTCAACAACAGCCACATCTCTGGACACTGCATGCACAATATAGGAAATTCGGTTTCTATCAAGCGTTCGATGCACATGTATTTCAGTATCAGTCTATATTAAATATTCATCTATGTTTATTAACTTCACAGTGTCTTGTAATAATAACATACATTATAGGTAGCTACACGTAATGAATCTAATGCAAACATGAATCTTCTTCAAACCGAATTCACATTTCCAATCTCAGCTATGCCCCGCCAACATATAGATAAACTCCACCCAAACTTGCCGTGTTGGGATCGATCGAGCCCAGATTGCCCTGACTATCAATTTCCTGAAAACTATGTTGGTAAGTTGTTGAATATTTTGTAACTAATTTGCCTATGGCAACAACAGCGCTCAGTCAAATTATTTTCAAAATATTCAATCGAATATTTATTAAATAGTAAAGACATACAATTCGTACAACAACACGTAGTCCGTCTTCAATTATGCGTTCGTGACATACTTATTTACGTCATTCATGACGTCATAATGGCGTCATCGATTGTGATGTCATTCTATACGTTACGTACTTGATTATGACGTCATATGAAGGATGGATAAACCCGGAAAGGTCCATTCTAACAGAACTAAGGAACTTGTTCATCTTAGAGAGACTTGTGGTTTACAGAGGATAAATGGCCTAGTATGTAAGAATTGACATTTGGTCAGCTTTTGAAAGGTTTTGGTGTATAGAGGGTTAGTTTTGGGGAAGACCCGGGAGGTTTCGCTATATTCACGGATCGAATCTATCAATCATTCACTCACAAATCGACAAAATCCAATCTCAGAGTTTCGTTTCGTTATTAGTTTAAAATAAAGCACGAATTTACTTAAATGTGTGCCATTATACAATGCCAACAAGAAGGTTTCTAAGACAAGATGAATCATTGTAATCTGTTGTTGTTGTCGTCGTCGTCGTCGTCGGCGTCGCCGTTGTTGTTGTTGTTGTTGTTGTTGCTGTGTGCGCGTGTGTGTACGCACGTGCGTGAGTGCGTGCGTGCGTGCGTGCGTGCGCGCGCGCGCGTGCGTGCGTGTGTGTGTGTGTGCGTGTGTGTGTGTTGTTGATTTTATTGGCCGCTCACACCGAGGTGTATGTGAACCATGCCTCTATCTTTCAGGTTCTTCCCCGAAGGGTTGCTCGGACGACGGCTTTACGTCCCCTCCAAAGGACGTGTTATGGGAATGACGCAAAGATTGATCCTATCCATACTAAATTGTCAATTTTCTAAAATGGTTATTTCTGAGACATGTGGACAATATTTTACAGCATGGAATCAGATTGAGTGAGAATAATATTTAAACCATATAATTGCTTTCAGATATAGGACCGCTTACGGAAAGTTTAGCCTACTATTTTCTTTCGCAGATGATTACATACGGACCTAGTAAATAATGTGTTATAAATTTGTCGAGTTACCATCACCACCCAACCCCACCCCACACCCACACCCGACCCTCCTGACAAGTGACGTGATAATTTAACATAGCCAATTCCGACCATGCATTGCTATACTGATTCTAAATATCAAACCATAGGCCAAACATTAGTACAACATGTGCATGTTGTATATTATGTATAACGACTAGAACCCAGCGGCCATTTTGCCACAGTATGGTCAATATCGTCTCTAGGATATATGGCCAGCATGTGCAAACGTTTATATATAATTATAAATATCGGCTGAGTAATTTGCTGCGATTAAATAAGTCAACCATCTGTTACCAAACTGTTATTTTGCCTTTCCTGCGACAACCGTTGTCCACTACCACATGGACGACATTTATATGTACATTGGTTGTAATGTGTTGGGCCTTTGTTGGTACAGCATCTGTACCCGAACTATGATTTTGTTTAAACAATGCAGGCCGTTTTAAGTGTAAATTCACCAATCATGTGACGCTATGATCAGCTACGTCACATGTAGACTGACGTCATAATCAATTGCGTCATGAATGGCGTGACTCAGTACAACATAAACGGTTATAGTCTGTCAAGTTGTACGAATTGTATGCCTTTGCTATTTAATAGACAACCTATTGAGTACTTTTAAACTAATATGACTGAGCGCTGTTGCTGCCATGGGCAGCAACAGCACCCAGTCAAATTAGTTTCAGCTTACATGTATAACATTCTGGAAATTGAGATTCAAGGAGTGCAGAGATCGATCGATCCCAACACGGGCAAAGCGTGGGTGGGGCTTAGCTCGAGATGGACAGAGCATGGCTAAAACTGGATTAATCCATTATCGGTGCAATAAGAAGATCCTGCAAATCTGATAATGGTCTATCTACGTGGGTGATAATCTGTATTTTAGAATACGAGATAGCCCGTCATAGACGTGTTTGCAAACCGCTCCTGACGTATCCCCATACGCTCATTAATATAACCATACCGGCAGAGAATCTTCAGACTGTAATTTCCGGGCAGTGTCAACATTTGATGTACCGGTCGGTGCATTATTAGTTTTAATACGACGGGCGCTAGAGCGCGGTAGGTCCTAATATCATCTTATGCAGCAATTAATACACTGCTTATGCTACGCGCAAGGCCGTTATCAGTGACGTGGCCAGAGAAGTCTGTATGGAGTGTTAAGATATGGGACCATCCAGAATGATCATTTCGTATCGGGGGTTCCCCCCCCACCCACCTCTTCCCGCCCACCCGCCCCGGCCGGCCCAGAAAATTGTGAAATCTAGATCGGCTTCTGCGGTGGTCTTGAGAAATGTCGATTTGCAGACCAAGAGATGACAACTTTTGAAAATTTACCACTAGAATGACTGGCTCGATAACCAAGTCAGTCGTTCTGGTACCAAGTTTTCAAAAACAGTCTTCCCCTGGTCTGCAAATTGACACTTTCTATGAGAAAATTAAAATTTTCTTTGGCAAATTCAAGAGTTAGAGGGTTACACTCTCATCGTTAAGAGATACACATTTACAGTAAATAGTAAAACACTACAATTTAAATTCACAACATTTCAATCAGCACGTATGGCCAGTGGTGTATTGAGCCAGTGGGAGAATCAGATCAACCAACATTGCCGGACCTTTAATGAAGGTATGAGAGATGTTCCGTCATCCCAGGGTAAAGTGGGAGGGGGAGGGGCGACCAGGAATGTTCCCCTGGAGAAATTTTAAATTGTCTTCCCTGAGAAGCCATTCCCCGCATTCTGAGTGCATTTAATGATAGTTTGCATTTTTTATGGAGCCTAAATCCTCTCACACTCGACCAGCATGGGTGATCCGCACATGTACTGTCATGTAGGATATCGCTTCTCGTCAATCGGCTAGAAAACATTGGGTATTGAAATAGTGAAGTTCTATAGGCTACACATGACGTAAGAAATATTATGTTCAATATTTTAAAATGGTATGATTTGGAGAAAAAGAGAGTGTATGGCGCCTCGATAGGATTGTCACATGCACTCTGGCAGGGGCCCGCACCACAGATTGGCCCACTCCCCTCATCACCGAATCTGGCGGATCTGCTAGCTATTAATTAATTGCATATATAATCTCAGGCAAATTAAACATGTGTAGATAACACATATTTAACAAGAGGCCCAAGGGCCTTAACGCTCACCTGGACCATTATCATTTGAACAATTAGCATTTGAACAGACATAATAGTTTTAATTCAGCAGTAACAGGGCATAAAATACAAAATTGGGAATTCAGTACACTCGATATTTAGCGGTAAATTAATGATGAACGCTGACCATACAATCAGATTGAACCTTAGGCTTCATCCAGCTATGACAAAAATCCAATATGGCCATCAAACTCAAAATTTTGATTGTTTCGTGACAACCATGTTTTATCAACGATCATGTTCTCTTGAACAAACTTTAATCACCCTTAGTTATTGGTGAAATTAATTCAGCATTTCCTGAAATGTCATCATGAAAAAAGATGTCCACTGAAACAAGCGGTTAATGAGAATTAGCATTTTAAACGATTTCCAGCAATTTTTCGAACAATTTAAAATGGCTGGCGAACAATTGGCTAATCAAATTTCTGTATACAAGCTCTGAACCATACCACTCTAGGGTCCATTCAGCCGAATTTGCTTGAAATCTGTCAGTGGTTAACGAGGAGTAAGCCTTTAACTGATTTCCAGAAAGTTTCAGAAAATTCAACATGGCCGCCAGAAAAAGTGACCAATACACATTCTGTATACATGTTCTGAAACGTACCAGCCTAATATCTTTTCAAGCCAAGTACGTTGAAGTTGCCCAAGCACTTAATGAGGAGTAGCATTTGAAACGATTTCCTGCCATTTTCCGGAAAATTCAAGACGGCCGCCAAAAAAATTGATCAATCAAAATTATGTGGGCAAGTTATGAAGCATAACACTCTATGGTCCTTCCAACCGAGTTTGCTTGAAATCGTTGTTAATGAGGAGCAGGCTTTTAAATGATTTTCAGAAATTTTCAGAAAATCTAAGATGGCCAGCAGGAAATTAACCAATCAAAATTCTGTATACATGGTCTGAAACCTACAAGCCTAGTATCCTTATAGCCAAGTTTCGTTGAAAATGCCCAAGTAGTTTTTAATTTTAAACAATTTCTGGCCATTTTTCGGACGATTCAAGATGGCCGCCAAAATTGATCAATCAAAATCCTGTATACAAGTTTGGAAGCATATCACGCTAGGGTCCTTCCAACCGAGTTTGCTTGAAATCGGTCAAGTGGTTAATAAGGAGTAGGATTCTAAATGGTTTCCAGAAATTTTCAGAAAATCCAAGATGGCCGCCAGAAAGATGAACCAGTCAAAATTCTGTATAAATGGTCTGAAACCTACCAGCCTAGCATCATTTCATCCAAGTCTGGTTGAAATTGGACAAGCAGTTAATGAGGAGTAGCGTTTTAAACAATTTCTCGCCATTTTCTAGAATATTTAGGATGACTCCCGAAAAAATAGACCAATTAAAATTATGTATAGATGATCTGAAGCGCACTTGCCTAGAGTCCTCCCAATCGAGTTGGCTTGACTCTTCTTCCGAAATTTTTGGGAAATCCAAGATGGGCGACGGAAATATTGACCAATCAGAATTCTCGGTAAATGTGTTGACGCCTACAAGCGTATAATCTCAACCCTATTGCATTATATGCAATAAAATACGTTTAAACTAAAAGCATAGAATTAGTCCACGCAAGTTTCGTTGAAGTCGGGCCATTGCCCGCCAGAAAATTTGACCAATCAAAATTCCGTATAGATGTTCTAGAGATAAAACCACCATAGGATCCCTCCAACCAAATTTTGTTGAAATCCGTCAAAGCACCAATGAGGAGATGCGATTTGACGGACGGACAGACGGATGGCGGATGAACTTACGAACGGGCGACGGACGGACGCCATGGCATAAGCTCACTTAGCCCTTGAGGCCAGGTGAGCTAAAATGCAAATATAGGCACTAAGAACGATTTGCTTTCGTTTCAAAACAATTGTATGAGTAACTGGCAGTGGAACAATTAGACAGCGCAAGCATACGTATAATTCATATTCGTTGTGGGTGATGAAAATTGCTTATTTAATTTCTTAAATGTTATACGGTTTATATTTATGATTCAATCGCAGCATTTTTATGTTTAGCTCACCTGGCCAGAATGCACAAGTGAGCTTATGCCATGGCGACCGTCCGGCGTCTGTCCGGCGTCAGTCCGTCCGTCCATCCGTCCGTCCGTCCGTCCATCAACTTTTTCCTTAAACGACTTCTCAAGAACCACTGGGCCGATTTCAAGTATATTAGGCAGGAAGTATCCTTAGGACATAGGGATCCAAGTTTGTTCAAACAAAGCCTATCGGCCAATTTGGCCGGTGGCCATCTTGGATTTTGGCCGATTTTAGGAAACGTCTTTAAAAATCTTTTTCTTCGAAACCGCTTGGTGGATCGATTCAAAACTCACGAAATATCATATAGGGCAAGAGCTGAACCAAGTTTGTTTGAAGGAACTTGATTGGGCAAATGGTTCAGCGGCCATCTTGGATGACCTAGTTTTCGGGAAAATGACTTGTTCTGAAGAACCGCTGAACGGATCGGGCTGAAATTTTGTGGATATTATTATGGACTAAGGGCCATTAAAGTTTCTGCATGGGAAGTTGATAGATAAAAAAAATGGCCGCCGTGGACCAATCAAATTTTAGCGTGTTTGGCTGCCATATTCAATTTTTTTATTTGATGGATTTTGAAGCCGAAATTGGTTTTCTTAACTCCGCTTACTTGTCAGTCAGCTACCGTATAGCGATGACCCGTCCGTCTTCTGTATGTCCGTCTATCCATCTGTCTGTCCGTCACCAACAATGGCGGCTCATTTTGTTATTTCTTGGCTGATTGACACCAACCTTGGTCACAATGTTAATGTTGGCATATAACATCAGTGTTGTGAAAATAAAACGGATAGGATGTCAAATGCCAGAGTTATCACCCCTTAAATATTTGCAGTGCCACTTTCATAGGGCAAATACAGGTTTGTTCTCACCGTCCACCGATTTATCACCATGTCAGATTTTATTGCCATAGATTAAACTCCAATTAACAGATTAACCTTTCCATCACTCGCTAAATATTTAAGATATGTATTATGTGCTCTGACATTTTGCTCTTAAAAATATTTTGAAATGTATTTGATTCAAAGTTGTTACTACTGCCTTAGGCAGCAATAAAAGTTATTATTATTTTCTAAATCATCTCCAGCTCACCATACCCCCGCTGCTAACTTGGTGATTCACCAGTTGCGCATGTGTTAAATGGATTGTGCGGTGGTGGGGGAATAACCTGCTATAAAGACCACCTACCTGCCTTTAGAGACCATTTTCTAAAATTGTATTTAAACCTCAAGTAGCCGTCTGACTGCTGAATTTTTGCAAACGACATATTCCAATGGGGGGGGGGGTGGCGGTTCTAATACCCAAAACACCTCCTTGGCTACGCCACTGTCCGCTATGTCGTGCAAAGAATAAGGTTTTGGAGCCAACAAAGCACAATTTTGAAGAAATATAGCCATGAGAAAACATGATTTTATAAACAGTATTATTGTGTCGCTGCGATTATGAAATTGGGCAAGTCTTGTCATGCAAAGGACAGGAAAATGTAATTGAATCTTGCAATCTGAAATGCGGGTCGTCCGTGTTACCATTTGAACGCTTCATTCGTAAAGAAAACAGCAATATCAAGTTGCAGACAGCGGGTAGAATAACCTGACATTTATTTGAGAGGAACAGGTTGCTGACGTAACAGTTTCCAATCAAATGAACATTTCCATTCTTAGCTATGCCCCGCCCCCACCCCTCACCACCTCTACACCCCAAACCCCCCCCCCCCCCCCATCCACCTCTAGCTAAGCTCCACCCACACCTCGCTCGTGTTGGGATCAATCGATCTCTCAACTCCATGACTATCAATTTCCAGAAAACTATACAGGTAATTAATCTGGTGAATATTTTGAAACTAATTTGACTGGGTGTTGTTGATGCCCATGGCAGCGATAGCGCCCAGTCAAATTAGTTTCAAAATATTCAACAGCATGCTTATTAAATAGAAGAGCCATACAATTCTTACAACGTGTCGGACCTTTACGAGTTAAAGACAGCCCCGTATAGAATCATTTATGACGTAATGATTATGACGTCATCCTACACGCTGCTTAGCTGATTATGACGTCATATGACGGCATTACTTTGGAAAGGTCCATTGATTTTAAAGTGTTCAACAACATTTATCATATTGCAAAGAAGCTATCAAATCCGACCGTTCGGATTTAGACTGTTTAAATTATGGCACGATTTCAGATGTTGCCAATCCGTATGCCCGGTACCTGTCATTTCGACTCTAGAAATATGAAGATCTGCTACAGCAACTTAGCAGTTGAAACTACAGGAAATCATTATAATTCTTGGAATCATAAGCCATTTCCGATGAAGAGATCCGGGATCTGTTTCTCAAGTATATGATGTCATTGTCAACCATGTCACTTGTTAGCTGATGCACACTCGAAATGTCATATATCAAGTGGCAATTATAGTCCGTCGTGAGTGTTTGAATAGAGGAATCCAGGTTAACTATGCATCGCCCATCTTTAGTTAAGCTCCAGCCACACTTCGCCCGTGTTGGGATTGATCGATCCCTGAACTCCCTTACTATCAATTTTCGGAGGACACAGAGAGCCTTATAATTCGCCCTAATCGGAGCCAGCAAATACAAAGCCAGGAGAGGACGTCGTTGCATAACTCTGCTAAGCGTGCTACGAGGTGACCTCAAGAAAGCAGGACTCGGTACACTCAAGTCATGAATGGACCTGAGAAAGCTTAGGATTTCCGCTGAGGACAAGACACAGTGGACACAAGCGGAGAAGGACTGATTGCAGCTGTATGATCTTTCTATTACTACTACAGCCACAGAATACAGTAATCATACATACATAGCTACGCTGTTGAATAAATTGAAACCAATTTGACATCGTAAAGACTTGCAATTCGTACAACAAAGCTTAGACCGTCAATTTAGCGTTCGGGACGAACTTAGCTACGTCATTTTTTACGTAATTGATTTTGACATCCTCCTCCACGCCACGTAGTTGATTATGACGCCATATGATTGATTGATTGATAAACTGGAATCCTCCATTGTAAATGTCTGTGGTGTACATTATGTTAACTAAATATTCATCAGTTATTTGTATATTTACCTTGAAATTAGAATTCAGTGAATGGATGTATCCAGTTTTAGCCAAGCCCCGCCCATACCTAGCTAAGCTCCGCCCACGCGTTGTGCGTGTTGCGATCGATCTAACCCTGAACTCCTTGAACCTCAATTTACATAATACTATGCAGGTAAGCTGTTGACTATTTTGAAACAAATTTCACTGAGTACTGTTGCTGCCACGCCCAGTCAAATTAGTTTCAAACTATGCAACAGAATGGTTATTGAGTAGTTAAGACCTACAATGCATAGAACTTGACAGACTATCAAGCGTTTCTGACGGATTTAGATACGCCATTCATGACGTTATTGATTGTGACGTGAACATTTACGTGTGACGTATTTGACATATATTTGACTGATAGAATGGATTCATCTATTCAGGGTTCAAAGTGGTCGATGCAAATATAGGCTCCATAGAAATTGTTCGGAGCTTAGCTGGAAATGAGCGTGGATTAGCTAGAAATAGATTCATCTATTATCGACAAAATCTTAGAATCTTTCTGAGAAAAATGGATCTCTATTTTAATAAACAAAAAATGATTACCCAATTATTGATATATTGATGGAAAAACATGTTTTACCACGTCGACAAATGTTTATCGTATGCCGTGCTCTCACTAGAGATTTAACTGAGGTATGGCGTTATTCCTGATTAACTCGCGTTCTCACTAGAGACTTAATTAGGAATAGCTCCATACTGACGCATGCCGTTATTCCTGATTAACTCGCGTTCTCACTAGAGACTTAATCAGGAATAGCTCCATACTGACGCATGCCGTTATTCCTGATTAACTCGCGTTCTCACTAGAGACTTAATCAGGAATAGCTCCATACTGACGCATGCCGTTATTCCTGATTAACTCGCGTTCTCACTAGAGACTTAATCAGGAATAGCTCCATACTGACGCATGCCGTTATTCATGATTAACTCTCTAGCGAGAACACGGTGTTGGTTTGAAAACGTGTCTTTACTCTGAAGGGGATATTCGCCTATCAGACATCAACGACTTTCATGCATGTTGTTCGCACCTTAAGCGAACGCCACGTTTGTTCCATAGGCACCTATCACATTTTCATACTATCAATCTGAAAAGTCGTCATTGTTCACAACCAGTATTATTCTATGTCTTCATAAAATGGCATCTGCCGCCATTGTCATAAAGAGGCACTTACGATGCGGGTCATAATTCCGCCATCTCCCGTCCTATCAGACCCGAGACACATTTACAGAAGGCTAGCTCATAATGTATCAGTAATGTCTTTATTGCCACTCGAAAGGGAAAAAATACGACAATAACCTTGGGATGCTGTTATCCGTGGTTCGTCAGTCATTCTTATTCTCTGAACACATTGTGCTTTGATGAAAAAGTTAACCCATATATTTCGTCACTTCCAATAGTCGAATTCAAAGCGTGGGGTTGTTGGATATTATAGAGATAAACTTGCCCGAAAATCCGTGTTCATCCACAAATATCATATAAATAAATAATAAATAACCAACGCCTATGAGTGCTTTCTCGGATGCATATCCTTAACACGACCTGCACAAATGCGTTGTTCATCGTTTACGCTACTCGCTCGAGTTGTGTACAAACCGCCAAACATAAAATTAATGCCGTGTTCTCACTAGAGACTTAATCAGGACTAGCGCCATACTTCAGTATGGCGTTATTCCTGATTATGTCTCTAATGAGAACACGGCGTTAGAATTTGAAAAATATTACACCCCAGGGCAAGGACAAGGGCAATGGATAGATCAGAGCTGTAACTTAAGTATATGGCGTCACAATGCGTTGCGCTACGTGTAGGCTGATCCCAACGCGGGAAAAACGTGGGTGGAGCTTAGCTAGAAATGGGCGGGACATAGCTAGAAATAAATCATTCTATTAGCCAGAAAACTGATGTATATTTGATCCTATCTCACTAAGCATGATCTACCGCCTATCAGCGTGCCAATGGTCTCAGTACAGCAAGCAATAGAGGAAGTCAGTTTTAGCTATGCCCCACCCATATCTAGCTAAGCTCCATTCATGCTTTGCCCGTGTTGAGATCAATCGATCTATGCACTCTCCGAATCTCAATTCCAAAAAATTAAACAGGTAAGCTGTTGAATATTTTGAAACTAATTTGACTGGGCGCAGTCCAATTAGTTTCAAAATATTCAACAGAATGTTTATTAAATAGCAAAGACATACAATTCGTAGAACTTGACATACTATTAAGCGTTTGTGACGGACTATATCGCGTCATTCCTGATGTAATCGATTATGACGTCAGCCTACACATGACGCAGTTTATTATGCTGTCATATTATTGACTGAGAAACTGGATTCTTCAATTCATCGATTTAAAGTAGCCTTGTTATAGATTAAAGTATTTCTTACTGAAAGAAGGCTTTCATCCGACAAATGCAGCTACATTTCCAATGAGTGCAATACGGTATTGAATAATCTATAGGCGATTGCATCAGTGAAGCGATCGTCCGTAGAAGCTATATTTTATTCAGCAGAGATTGTATTAGACTGGGACTGTGTAATATACAATGTAGTGTTTAAAACCCATCCTCTGCGCGGGTTATATCGTCTCATATTTTCTGAGTGTGGGGCTAATTATCTCGTCGTTCATGCAGCCCAATTACCTCGTATGAGGGAAATATCAAACGTCCTACACACCATATCTAAACCAATCGAATAAAGGCAATATGTCACGTAATTTCACAGAATGGTAAAGATAAATCACGTGAATGTGTGTTCTGCAAATTGAACACAGCTGCCCAGATACGTTATAAACTGCTCACAGCGACCACGTGCTTCTCTAGTACCGCAAGCTATATGGCGGGACAACCTAAGGCCTAGTGCACCGTAACGGCGCTTGTTGGTCGGTCGTAAAACCTGTTCTACGCGACCACCTTATCGGATGCTTGACCAGGAAACCCACATCTAATAGCAAGTCGCTTGTATTAACCATATGAAAGCCGGAGTCCGATACACAAAATTTTAAGTCAATCATGCACAGAGCTGTTGAGTATTTTGAAACTAATTTGATGGGACCGGTTGCTGACATAGGCAGCATCAGCTTCCAGTCAAATTGGTTTCAAAATATTATTTGAAATTGATAGAGGTATGTTGTTGTCATGGGCAATAGCAGCTCACGGTCAATTTACATTCAAAATATCCAATAGCATGATTTTTTACTTTAAGCATTACTTTTCAAGTTGGTATTTCAGATTCTAAATACATGGTTAAGATGGAATGTGTCTATTATGTGGCGTAGATGGCAGCCTTTATGACGGACCAACTAACGCCTATATGGCGCACTCATCGTACTTAACATACGCCCACTTACATAGCTTCGCTGTTGGACGGAGCGGAGTGAGAGGGCAAGGCCCCTGATCTTATATCCGAGTAGAAAGATGCACGTTTGTTTTAGCCAGCAACTAAACTTCATTCACAAACGTCTACGCTCAGAATCTATCCTTCCAACTTTGGACGTCTCGAGCAATCTGGATCTCCAAGTGGAACCAGCTTTGATTAGCAGACTCAATACACACCAGATCATCCTGATCACTCGCCAATCTCAACTTAGACATACACTCATACGCATAAACTTATGACGCCATTGCCAGGTGACGCCTTCTCACACATAGTAGTATATTGAGGCTTGTGGGTGGTCCCTACGAGTGTCCATGCGTGACGTATGTAAGCGAATATAATACTATATCTGACCATCCATTGTGATGTCAGATTGTTATGTCAATGCTATTCGATAATCGATATATGCGTGTCCCCAGTACGTGCTTGTCTTCCATGTTGTCACTTTTTTGTCTTTTGTTGTTATTTCGAGGATGACTGGAAGTTCATCCATAGGCCCCAGGTCTCATAGATTTAAATAATATTTTTAAAACTGAATTTATAGACAAAATTAAATTTGCTGCTCAGTGTGTGTGCGGCATTGCTGATGGTTCCTAGTGTGTTATTGTTAGGCATGTGCGCATGTTGCGGTGGTGCTGTTTCTTGGGGGTAGGATGGCGTGAGCTGGGTGAATAGGGTGGCGTATGAATTTATTGGGTGAAGATATAACTTTAATGCTTAATAGTCCGACACATTGCACGCATTGTACGTCTTTACCATTTAATAAGCATTCTGTTGAAGCTAATTTGACGGGGCGCTGTTGCTGCCATAGCGAGGTGTGGGTGGAGCTTAGCTAGTGATGGGCGGCGCATAGGTAAAACTGGAAAGGTCCATTGGATTGGTAAGGCAGCAATTCCTTCCAATCTAATTATGTTCAAAATATTCAACAACTTTCTGCATAGTCGTCTTGACAATAGAGATACTATCATTTCAATGGTTATTGCAGCGCTTTAACTGTATTTTGACTGACAGTCACTCGGACTATAAGCAAACTGATTGCTAGGTTTACCACCGCCCACAGCTCCGTTTTCTGTCGTCGTGTCGTTTCGTTTATTATCATGATTTTGCCCGTGGTCGCCATGGAGGTAGTGGACAAAATGAAGTGAAATAGCGACGGGTTCCTTCCTGCTCCGAGCGACAACGGTTCGGCATCAAAATTGCTCCAAAACCAACGATGGGAGAGTGAGTGAGTACCGAGTACTAACTCAACGCTTCTAGAACATAAATTCAACACAGAACTGAAAGAGAATAATGAACGCATTCAACTGAATGGAATTCGAGCCCGTAAGCTTTCTCTGTGCATTTCAGTAAACATCATTTAATCCTGGAAGACGACTACCCCGGACTAGAGGGCTTAATAACGGCTTACAAGCTTCTGGCCATCCTGAAAAAGGTCAATCCACTAATTTACGTTGGGACCTGTATCACGCTACAACCAAAGCTTGTGTAATTCTACAGAAGGTAAAAATAAAATAATCGTTATCGCGATGAAATACTGTTGCTGATGACCGCTCTGATAGCAACCTATTTCGTAACTATATAAAGATCAACGTAGCGTAGCTCCGTGATGAAATTAGAAAGTTCGTCACTAAATTGTGCGAAATGTAGGCATATGACCCTTGAAAAATGTACAATTTAAAGGGATGCTAATCTCATCTCAAATGTTGTATTGTTATGATAAATTATGGCTAATATTCCATATCATTCAAATCCTGTCACATTCCCCTACCCGTATCACAATTATCTGATTTGTAATATCGCGTAATTTTGAGCAAGGATCTCCACCATTTTGTCTCCTCTAACGATAATGTGTGATGTAATGTATGTGCGAATGCATTGCATTCTTTATTATGTAATAATTATCTTGTTGAATATATTGAAACTAAATTGACTGGCAGTTGTTTCAGCCAAATTACATTAAAAATATTCAACGGCTTACCTGTATAGATTGCAAGTTATAGATGTCACCTCTATGACTGAGCACATATATCGAGGCAGACACGCTAGGTTTTTTCTGATTGATTGAAAAGTAAATCAGGACCGCCATAATAAGTTGTAGAAATGTACCAACATTTAGCTACTAAAGCCTGAATATCTGTCTTCTGACGGGATGCTAAAATGCTTAAAGTTCCATGCATAGTTTATGAGTGGCCTATTAGATCATCTGCATAGATATCATGAGATGAGGTTAGTTATCTTTTAATAAATATTCTATTGAATATTTTGAAATTTTCAAACTATTCACCAGCCTCTGGGAGCTATCAGTATAGTCACCGTGAAATTTAGATTCCGAGAATGCTGGTGTCAAAATATCAAATCCATTTCAACACGCTTACATAGTGGGCGGAGCTAAAGCCCAACGTACACAACGAACATTTCCCGAATCATTTGTTCTGAAACAAATATTTTATCCAAATGTTCTGCTCGGAAACATTTGTTTCAGTTAAACACTCAACGCGCATCACGAACATTTGGGTAAAACATTTCCCTCTAGTAAATGATTTGGAACAAATGTTGGTAGTGTGCGTTTAGCTATAGCTAGAAACTGGCATAACATAGCTATAAATGGACCACTCTATTGAGCGTGGCGCGTGAAGTTAACTGGAAGGAAGCGAGGCAATAGAACGGGGGATGTTTGTTTTAATGACACGACGCGAATCCAGTAAATTGAAACAAATGACATGTTACAATGGAAAGGGCTGTTTCTAAACTACTTGTCTCTGGATGCAATGCTGTCATTGTACAGGAATAATTAGGATTCCCGAGTTGTTTCTAAAGGCGGCGGGGAATTGATAGAAGCTTCCGTGCAGTAATACGGCTAGTTGGACTCGTTTCGTTCGAGCAGGAAATCGATTTGTATACGTGCATCTGGTGGGTGGCGTAATCTATCTTATCTATTCTGATTGAAAGGAATTGTACACGACGCTGCGATAATAACGCACAATATTGGGCCTGTACTTGGCCAATAACGGGCCCGAATTTGGCCGGGTATTGGCCCAGGACCGGCCCAGTAACATGTGTTAATTGAGTTAGAGATACCGTGACTATGTGACGTAACAAGGCTCTGATTGGCTGAAAGTGATCGGGTGATATATTAGTGTGGTTGTGTATATTGGAAAAGATTATCCTGATTGCCTGCTGGATGTGTATCGATCCTTCTGATTGATCGTGCCAATTATTAGCCCACACATCAAGATGCGCGGCTTATATTGAATTGATATTTGGATAACCCTCATGTTGACAGGAGCACCAGTCATGTTTACATAACTGTAGAGTGTATGCTAATACACGACGAATATTGAGAATAGTGAGAGATTAAGAGAGAGAGAGAGAGAGAGAGAGAGAGAGAGAGAGAGAGAGAGAGAGTGGGGGAGAGGGAGGGAATGAGGCAGTGGGGATAGGGAGAGAGAGATATACAATCAACGCGCAATAATAGCTCGGCTCGGTATCGGCCTAGCATCGGCCCAGTAAGCTACGTTATCAGGGTACATATAGTTAAAATGTGTAATAGGTACACATAGTAATCAGATTTATAAGATATGGACATTGATATTATTTATAGGGGATAGGCTTTTTCATTTTCATTTTACATAGATGATACCGTATAAAGAACGTGTGCGGACGTCGGAGAAACTAACACAAGTTTTAAGAACAAAATCTGTCTGTTATTATCTATGTAAAAATAGAAGGACTTCCACCTTTTCTAAATACGATTCGAGAACTACTAGCTGGTATTTAAAAAAAATAACATGCCGCTATGAAGAAAAGGTCATTGTTTGTGCGGATTTGCTAAGATCTGAACTGGAACGAAAAAATAGTTAATATGAAAATAGCTTGCCTGAAAAGAAGCGATCACATTACTGTAGTGAACCTAGATTATTCCTTTTAACGTTAGCAAGTTAATCTATTGAGATAAATAATTAATCTGTAAACTGTCTTGCCACCATATCAATTGTATAATGTTTATACCCGATGTATCACAAGTATGATCTGGGAGTAATAAATCAATCTGAAATCAGGATCTGGAAATGTCTATCTATCGTGCGAAAAGACCAGAAGCCGGGTTCGTAAGATTTCCCCCCGAATTTAAGCATGCTTGAATCATATAAGTGGTTTGCATTAAACTATATTTATGCTTCTGATATTCACACCACTGATGTAACTAAAATAGGAAAGCATATATCTTTGTGCGATTTCTCTCATAGAAAATGTTCATCTTTTGAAGAAGAAGCAGCATAGACGATAGAACAATATAGGAATTTGAACTCAATCGAACAGTGACACCCGTGGTCGCATTGTCAGCATAAGAGTAGTCAATGGACCTTTCCGGTTTTAGCCATGCTCCGCCCACACCTCGCTCGTGTTGGGATCGATCGATATCTGAACAACCCTGACTATCAATTTCCAAGAAGATAAACAGGTAAACTGTTGAATATTTTGAAACTAATTTGACTGGGTGCTGTTGCTGCCTAAGGCAGCAACAGCGCCCAATCAAATTAGTTTCAAAATATTTAACAGCATGCTTATTAAATAGCAAAGAATTACAAAGACATACAATTCATACAACGTGCCGACTTGATGAGATTTGATGACGGTCTATATGGAACCGTTTGTGACGTATTAATTGTGACGTCATCATACACGCGCTGAGCTGATTATGACGTCATATGAGGCCAGATGATGGATGGATACTCTGGAAAGGTGAATTACTGGAACAACCTACCAGGGAACATCGTATCCGCTCCAACTCTCAATGCTTTCAAAGGAAGACTCTGCATGTACTACTACTACTACTACTACTACTACTACTACTACTACTACTACTACTACTACTACTACTACTACTGCAGCAGCACGCACGCACGCACGCACGCACGCACGCACGCACGCACGCACACACACACACTCACACACACACACACACATATATATATATATATATATATGGATATTATAAAAAGCTGGTGCAAGAATTTAAGGGTAGTTATGGTAAGATAATCCAAAATCCTATGCAATTACGATATTTAGTTCAGCTATGAATGAAATCTTGAGATGAGAATGCTACAGTCGAAGGAATGATTTAATCCTATGTAGGCCCTATGCATGGGAGAATGACAGTGTTCAAGAGTACCATCTTAACTCCTCTTGCGTCAACAGCGCATTAACCCTTACCACGCAGGTGTAAAACTTTTAAATCGTCAAATTAAATTAAAAGATGAACTGGTGTTAATTTTTCAACAAATTTGCTGGGAGACGGGGCTATCGCAGACAGCAACATCTTCCACCAAAATTGTTGAAAAATGTACACCGGTTTCTTTGATGTTGACACAGTAAAAGATAGACTATTGACATCAGAGGGATAAGGGTTAAAGCCCTCAAAATACTATTGATCTCAATTAACCATTTAATTGCCAATACGTTTCAAGGACATTTTGATCTTTACAGCCAAATTTTTGGAAATTTATGACGAAAATGTACAAAAGAATAGATTTCTGTTATCATTCAAATGAACATTCATCAAAAGTGTAATGGTCAATCAAATTCAAATTCTGCTTAGCCAGTGTCCAATTGCAGACCAAGAAGAGTATTTCGAATATTTTGCACTCGTAAATTTTCAAAAATATTCTTCTCTTAGCCTGCAAATGGACATTTCTAAAGATCATCGCAGAGGTAATTTTTTATTAACTTAACCATTAAAGGGTTACATTGACACAAGAGGTGTTAAAGGAAAACTATAATATGAGATGGAATTTTAATGCAGATTCACTACGTTCGTGTTGGGATCGATCGATTTCTGAACTCCCTAACTATCAATGTCTAGAAAACTATACATGTAAGCTGTTGAATAATTTGAAACTAATTTGACTGGGCGCTGTGGCTGCATATGGCATAAACAGCGCCCAGTCAAATTAGTTTCAAAATATTTAACGGCATGTTTATTAAATAGCAGAGACATACACTTCATACAACGTGTCGCGTTAAAGACGGACTATTTAGAATCATCCATGACGGCGTGATAATGACGTCAGCTTACACGTCACTTAGTTGATTATGACGTTATATGATGGATGGAAAAATTGGAAAGGCGCATTTATTGATACCACTCAATGGTGGGTAACTTATTCACCATCCGTCATTAGTAGCATCGCAAATTCCATATGATTACTACCATTGGGCCTATATCTCCGTGTCCTTCCAATGTTGATTTGGCTATAAAAATCACATCTTAGAAATGAATTTACGCAGAAAGGCATAGAATTCTAACTAAATTTAGGTAAAAAGTGCAAAAATTTACTCAAATCCATAATCGCAGTAGATGAACCCGCTTTTAGTATTGCCTCGCCCATCTCTGTCTAAGCTCTAACCCATACTTTGCCCTCGTTGGGATCGACATATATCCCAGAATAACATTTTCAATGTAACGTTACAGGGTGAGCTGTTGAATATTTTGAAACTAATTTAACTGAGTGCAACTGCTTCCTATAGTTTCAATATATTCAACAACATGTTTATTAAATGGCAAAAACATACAATTCGTATAACTGACGCGTTATGTTCAATGTTCATAAACAGTTAAGTCATGCATTACGTATTTCGATTGTGACGTCAGCCTAATTAACCAGCCACGGTGTATAAATTACATTGCCCACCTTCTTGCCAAATCGCTAAATTGACTGCTCACTATCACATCATATGAAGACATGGACTGCTGGCATGATCTTAAGGAATACAGGACACTATACGTTGCAAATTTCATGGATGGGTATGGAACAGTGATTGTCACTGGTGATTGATTATGGCGTCTATGCTTGAGTGACAGTTTGGTATGTTGAGCAGTTGTTGTCGTCACATAGATGTAATAGACGTCCGGTTTCAATCCAGAACTTACTTAAAGAGATGCTAATCTCATCTCAAATGTTGTATTTCACCGGTAGATTATGGATTATATATTCCATAACATTCATATCCTGTCACATTACTCTATCTGTATCACAATTATCTGCTTTGTAATATCTCGTAAATGTTGAACAGTGATCGCCACCATTTTGTCTCCTTAAGCGATAGTGTGTGATGTCATGTAAGTGCCAATGCATTGCATTCTTTATTATGTAATAATCATCTTGTTGAATATTTTGAAACTAATTCGACTGGAAGTTGTTGCTGCCAATGGCAGCAACAACTTCCAGTCAAATTAGTTTCAAAATATTCAACAGCTTACCTGTATGGTTGCTTTTATAACACATTGACAAGCTATAGTTGGCACCTCTACGACTGAGCGCGTATACTGAGGCAGTTTTTTTCCTGATTGGTTGAAAAGTAAGCCATGACAGCCATCATAAGCTGTAGGAATGTACCAACATTTAGCTACTAAAATCTGAATATCTTTCTTTGACGGGATGATAAAAGCATAGAATTCGATGCATAGTTTATGAGTGGCCTATTAGATGATCTGTATCGATATTATGAGATGAGGTTAGTTATCCTGTAATAGGTTAGTCACCCGTTGTAAATAGCGAGTACCGTCACATCAGTCTCTGGGTCCTTTACTCTTTCCTGGTCTTGGCTACCTTTTACAGTAAATAATTGAACAGCGCGCATGTATCCGCTTCCTCTTTTTGACACCCGAAATCCTTCATTCGTCTCTGTTCTACCTGGCACGATTGACAACGTGACAGCCCCCTAGCGAAATGCTACAGCAACATCCATGAGTCCGTCGTCGTTTGCAAACATGCCATGTCTATGTCTGTATTTAGGAATGTAGTCATTAAGAAAGTTGGCTATAGAGCTGTTTTGTTGAAGGACACTGATAGAAGCATCTGCCCTTAGTGTTACAGATCGTTGCCAGATCACCTATTACCCATTTCTCGATCAGCATACCTGACAGACCTGGCATGTGTCCAGACATCAATACCCGCATTTACCGTTTCCAGTTGACTGAAGAGGTTATTGCAGAAACCTTCTGCTAAAACTTGTATGAGAATGGACCTTTTCAGTCTTAGCTATGTCCATCCCATCTCTAACAAACCTCCACCCACAGCTCGCTCGTGTTGGAATTAATCGATCCCTGAACTCCTGCCTATCAGTTTCCAGAAACTATACAGTTATGCTGTTGAATATTTTGAAACTAATTTGACTGGGCACTGTTGCTACCAATAGCAGAAACAGCGCCCATTCAAATTAGTTTCAAAATATTCAGCAGTGTGTTTATTAAATAGCAAAGCCATACAATTCGTACAACGTGTCGGACTATTAAGCGCTTAAGACGGACTAAATGGAGTCATTCATGACGTCACGATTATGACATCATTCTACACGTCATGTAGCTGATTATGACGTCATATGACGTCACATGATGGATGGATAACTTGGCAAAGTCCATTAGAGTGGAAGCCAGAAATGAGAAGTAGGTACATGCGTGATGTGGGAAATTCGAGACTGACTGTTTTGTCACTTACTCTCATTGGAATCATCTCCAGCATTGTACTATCGTACTCCCACTCACATGGCTCCGCTTTGCGGGGACAGGCGTAGAGCAGGAGGGCGAGACCGTGCAATGTGGCGATGCATCTTCAGTGGATGCTGTAATGCTGGGACGGAAAATGTAAACCTCCATCAAATACGAACAAGCATGTGGTCCCTTCGTCGGAGGCGAGTTCAGTAGTAAAACTATACCCCACCCCCACACCCCACCCCTCCCCCATCATTGTGTGAAGCTGTACAGGTAGGCCTAAACGAGATAGAATTATACTATTTTTGCATATGCACATCCCTGTACAACGCATCGTCCACTAACTCGCATTATTTACCACCCTCACTCAGAGTCCCTGAGAGCCGTGGAAAGTCAATATTGTTAATAAGAAGTTATACACAGGGATTTATCACGTGTTGCCATGGCTTTCTCACTTAAATGGATTTACATATCCTGTATTTCCTCGCATACATCCATTAATCAACGTTCTCTGTTGTGTATATTTAGATAAGCGTCATTTTACATCGTAGTGAATGATATTTCATGACGTCATTGTTGCCACCCTCCACTGGTGAGGCGCACCACGATATGTCATTGCAAAAGTTATAGCGTAATTTGCGCAGTTGAGGAATCCAGTTTTAGCTATGCCCAGCCCATCGTAATACATAATGGCACTTATGATATATCAAGAAAGGACTGCAGATTTAATGCAGGTTGGAAAGGATGTTACCCGAGTGTTCAGAGGCTCAACAATAGGTTTTGATGGTTGAGAAGTGGGTGGTTCAGAGTTATTTGACTGGTGTGACAATAAATAAAACTTCTGAGGATGCAGTTGAAAGTGATTATCCCGACATTTTCGTGGAGAGAGGCCGGGAGAGAGAGAGAGAGAGAGGGAGGGAGAGAGGGAGGGAGGGAGGGATTGAGGGAGGGGGAGAGAGAGAGAGAGAGAGAGAGAGAGAGCGAGAGAGAGAGAGCTACATTAAATATCGAGTCTGTTAAGAAACTAGAGGACATCCCGGAACAGATTGTGCCAATTATGACTGAATTCAATCACTTGCGTGTTATCTTTTAGCAATGCTTAAACTCTAGGCAGCAACTACACCCAGTCAAATTAGTTTCAAACTATTCAACAGCTTAACTGTATAGTTTTCTAGAAATTGATAGCCAGGGATTTCAGATATAGTTCTATCCCAATACGAGTGAGGTGTGGATGGAGCTTAGTTAGAGGTGGGCGGTGCATAGCTAAAAATGGAAAATTCCAATGTCAGATGTTTTCCAAGGCAAGAAGTGTTTACAATAAGGTGGTCAATTACACGGCATTATCTGTGGTGTATGCCTCTGCGACCAAGGAACGGGTGGATCGTTGATGCCAGAGGATACCGGACTTACAGTGGTAAACCCAGCAGCCATGAATCGAGATGAATCTCACGCAGTGTAAGTGAGTTATTACCTGAAGCAAAACATGACAAACCCCTTTGACCTAAAGCAGCACCCATATTTTCAGTGGATAAACACATCTCCAGGTTCGCATGCCTCAGATTAAGCAACAAACTACGCTAATATCCGCTAGATTCTGAATCCTGGAATTACCTCAAGCCGTTCAGATTTTGGCACCAAGAACCTCTATGACCACTCCCAAATGACATGGAAACTTTTGAGTATATACCTAAAAAGTCAATCAGGATCAAAGAGCTGCTTAATATTAGCTTGGTATAAGAACTTGTATCTCGACAGGCATTAGCAATTGCTGCCAATAGGGAGCATGTAACCACGGAGCATGTGCCCAGCTTTCCCAGAACAACTATGCCCATGTACCATTCTAATGAAGACGGAACCATAAGAACATGCCAGAACTCAGCCCAAATGCAAAAGCCTGATGAACCTGTCATCAAGTACCATACACTCCCACAGCTACGTATATAGCAGTGTGCCTTTGATATACATTAGAGATACCATGGCAGAATTACACACCATGAAACCGAATGGACCTTTCCAGTTTATCCATCCATCACGTGACGTCACAATCAACCACGTGACATGTAGGATGGCGTCATCATCACTTCTGGCATGAATGACTCGATTTAGTCCGTCTTAAATGCTTAATAGTAAAAATATTCAAGAGCATAACTGTATAGTTTTCTGGAAATTGATAGGCAGGAGTTCAGGGATCGATTGATCACAACACGAACGAGGTGTGAGTGGAGCTTAGCTAGAGATGGGCGGAGCTTAGCTAAGACTGGAAAGGTACAATGTGTTCGTCAGTGGGATGGGCAACAATTATTAGACAGATGATGTGCCTCTCCTATCTGAAATAAACAGTCTGATGTGAAAAAGCATGTGACGCTTCCATCGGATGCGATTTCGGCCGTAAAACTATAACACCCCCTCCCCCAACCACCCCCACCCCACCAGCCCACACACACACACCCCGCCGCACCCATCCCCTGCCGAGGTTATCTGAGCTAACAATTGTTTTCTTTTAATTAATTTTCACCAGCATTCTATTGCAGAAAGAGGATTGGGTCATGGAAGATAAATGTATCTTCCATGATTGGGTGATGTCTGTCCCTGATATAACAATGCCGATTACTAGGCTCGACAATGGATCAACGCCGCCCCAGTAACCTGCTTTATCGGAGACATGTCTATGGAATGTTGTAAAGATATTCTACAGTGAATACCAGAGTGAGAACGACCACAGTGTAGCTGGTATTAATTATTAAAGAGCTGGCACAGACGCCTTGCCATTTAATGGACGGCAGCCATTAGTACAACGTAGAAAATCTGATTGAGTATTATCGGCGTTGTCGGTGTTTCATCTGCTCACTGTGTGTTACCAACATATACCAAAATGGAACGGACTCTAGACAACTCGGCTAAAGGTAGATTATAAAGTATTTAAGGAGGAATTTTGCATATGACCGTACTTACTTAAAATTGATAACCATAATAGCCAAACCCTTACAAAACTGAGAACTGCGAACCATAGACTACGACAGGACACGACGCGACGCCACGCGACATCACGTGTTTTTGTCTCTCAACATAGATTTACAATGCACAGATCATACATGCGCAATGCGAAACGAACGGGGCGCCGCAACATCAACGACGCATAGTCAAAATCAAATTCGGAGCAATTTTTCTACTTGCAGCTGCGGCGAAATCTCAATCCAGCATATCACAAACACTTGTTACCTCTGTAATATCATGGCCAAGCATGCGTGCGTGCGTGCGTGTGCGCCCGCGCGACTACTACTACTACTTACTACTACTACTACTACTACTACTACTACTACTACTACTACTTTTACTACTACTACTACTACTACTACTACTACTACTACTACTACTACTACTACTACTGCTGCTGCTTCTGCTGCTGCTGCTGCTACTACTACTACTACTACTACTACTACTACTACTACTACTACTACTACTACTACTACTACTACTACTACTACGCATTGAATTAATCACGTAGCGCTTGTCTCGTAGTGTACGCATGTCAGCAAAGTAAAAGCCTGTCGTGTCGCATCACTCAGTCGTGTCGTGTCGTGTCGTGTCGTGTCGTGTCGTGTCGTGTCGTGTCGTGTCGTGTCTCGTCGTGTGTGTCTGACCCGGCCTTTACATTGCTAATATGTAATAGTGTCTCCACTAAATAATACTGGTGTATATTACTCTTTTTTGTTGATAATGATTAAACGTTTGACCTGCCTGTGACGCTGCCATTGGAGATATGACTTTATCGCATTTCCGAAGACTCAAAATTAATTATATATTAACCCGACTCCCATCCCAGAATAGTCAGATCAGCGTCCATGCAAATTAGTTTCAAAGTATTCAACAGAATGTGCATTAAATGCTAAAGACATACTATTCGTACAATGTGTCGGACTATTATGTGTTAAAGACGGACTATATGGGGTCATTCATGGCGTCATGATTATGACGTCAGCCTACACGCCACGTAGTTGATTATGACGGCATATGATTGATTGAGGAACTGGATTCATGAATTAGTCACGGTATCATTCTCTTATCATAGCTCTCTCCTGTTTTCGTAAGCGGCTACTAACGATCTATTCTCAGCAAAGCGCAAATCAGTCCAAACTATCGATATCTGTGTTTGAATGCCAATGGAATTAGAGGAGATGAAGTAATGACATCCATTTTTTTTAAAGGGATGTTGTTAATTACTGTTGCAGCCTATTCGGTAACACCGGCTTCAGATTCAACACGAATGGAGGAATCAAGTTTTAGATATTCCCCGCCCATTCCTAGCAAAGCGCCACACATTCTTTAACCGTGGTGAGATCGATCGATCCCTACACTCCGTGAATCACAATTTCCAGAAAACTACACAGGTACCCTGTTGAATATTTTTGAAATTAATTTGACTGGATGTTGTTGCTGCCTAAGGCAGTTGACTGGGTGCTCTTGTTGCCCATGGCAGCAGCAGTGTCCAGTCAAATTAACTTCAAAATATTCAACAGCATGTTTATTAAATAGTAAAGACATACAATTCGTACAACTCGGCGCACTATTAAACGTTTATGACGAACTTAACTACGTTATTCATGACGTAATTGATTATGACGACAGCCTACATGTGACGTAGGTTATTATGACGTCACATGATTGCTTGATAGATTGGATTCATTCAGTATCAAGCCATGTGGACACGAATAACTCGGTGGCAATATCACGGGTAGAATGGTTAAATGTTGGTTATCTCTATCGATCTGCTCTGCGCTATGATGGACATTGTATGGTTTGAAATGCTGACAGGAAGTCCTTGAATCACGGTGGCCAGGAGCGTTTTAAGCTGTCACAGTGGTATTTTGCTCTCCGCTACGGTTGCCGTAAGCAACAAATGTAAGGAATGGAATATGTCGATAATAGCTGTAAGGAGTCTATCGATGCTCTAATGATGTATGTGGGTGGCGGTTTTAATGGCGATCCGTTTGTCGGTCTGTCCGGCCTGTTTCCCAAAATCTCTGATACTTCTGACAAAGCCATCCAACTGCACGACTATAAATACATCGCTCTACAGTACAAGCAGGGGGTCATTCCATTGCGTTCAGGGTGATCAATTCATGAATCCATTTCTGCAGTCAATCATACACCAACTAAGAGACGTGTAGTATGACGTCACAATCATTACGTCATGAATGACTCGATTTAGTCACGCTTAATAGTCCGACACGTTGTACGAATTGTATCTCTTTACTAATTAATAAACATTCTGTCGAATATTTTGAAACTAATTTGACTGGTCGCTGTTTAACAGCTAGAGCTTAACTAGGGATGTGGGTGGCATAGCTAATCAGGAACGGTCCACTGAGTTCATCAATAATCGTCTAACATATATTTAGGCAGTCTAACGATAGAACAATGCATTGGCGTTAGAGGAATCTGGTTTCAGCTACGTGCCGCCATCTCTAGCTAAGCTTCACACACGTTTCGCCCGTGTTGGGATCAATCGATCCCTTCACTCTCTGAATCTCAATTTCCAGAAAACTCTACTGGTAAGCTGTTCAATATTTTGAAACTAATGGCAGCAACAGCGCCCAGTCAGATTAGTTTCAACATATTGAACAGCATGTTTGTTAAATAGTAAAGGCATACAATTCGTACAACTTTTCAGACTATTTAGCGGGCGTGACAGACTATATCGCGTCATTCATGACGTAATGATTATGACTTCAGCCTACTTGTGACGTAGTTGATTATGACCTCATATGATTAACCGAGAAATCTTCCGTGTTAGGATCGGACGATCCCTGCGCCCTCTGAATATCAATTTCCAGGAAACTAGACAGGTAGGCTGTTGAACATTGAAACTAATTTGACTAGGTGCTGTTGCTGCAGTATGTTTATTAAATATTAAAGACATACAATTCGTACAATATCGGTTAGTCCGGCATCAATTAACCTTTCGGGACGAACTTAACTACGTCAATTATGACGTCATCCTACACGCCACGTATTAGATTATGACGTCATATGATTAATAGATAAACTGGAATCATCCATTAAGTTAGTACGCGGTCAGGTACCGTAATTCTGGCTGATTGCAAAGCTCAATGTATTAAAAAACAAGGGATACATAATGCAATCATCCTTATATAGTAGGGCAGATATGTGAAAAGGATAGTCCATTCTGGCAGAAAGCATGAAATTTGGCATATAGGTGGTTTAAGGTATCCTGATCATAATTAGATGCGGTGCCACGTGATTCTACCAAGGGAATCCATTCAAAATGGCGGATTCAAAATGGCCGCCTTCCCAGCGGAAAATTCGCATTACTCAAGCTCTAGACGAAGTAGAGAGATGGGATTAATGTCAAATTAGGGGTTTCATGGGTCAATCGTTATAATTCTACTCACTACAAAACTCTAAATATGTAAATATCAATCCTTCCATAGCGACCACCTGTGTTTGATGTCGAAAGACGGTGGCGCTTTAAGATGTGTTATCTAAAAGATCGATCTCTTGAGAACAAAAGCAATATAGCATCTAGAAATAGTTTAAATTACTTGATTTCTTAATATCGAACCAAGTAATGGTCGTTATAGATACGTTCAATTATCCTATTAGAGTATGCAAGGCTATACATGATGTTTTGATTGTTGAATCATGATTCACAGACGTCACACGCACTGTGCACCGCATGAGCACAACTGTGTACAAGGTAAGTTGAATTTATAGCATTTGCATCTGCCAGTGCAATTACTTTTGCAAGCACATTTCACGAGTTCCCGGCATGCCTTAGATGCGTCTGCAAGCAAACTCCATTGCAATGACCAAGTGTCTCCATCTCAGACCCAACCCCAGTCAGCTGGCGATGACGTTTTTGCATTTGCGTGGAGTGATTGACCCCAAGGATTACCTGCCTGGAACGCAGCACGTTTGGTGTGTTGCAGCAGAGCTTCACTGGTCGGAGGAATGTTTTCTAGCTGCCTGTTGCCAAAAGCGAAAAGCCGTTTTCGTGCCTCATTAACCTTTGACAATGGTGATGTGCGTTTGTACAGGAGTACGACAAACATCTCCAGCGTTTTCATGTCATTGTCACACAGTGACGCCGGGGCATCAGACAGTCTCCTAAATTATGACCTGAATAGATCTGAAGCCCTCCAAACTTCCCATGCTGTCTTCTTGCCAATCCCACAAAATGCAGACACAGTGTCACACCCAGAGACAGCATGCATAAATATCAGTCCTTGTGACGCTTCTGCACCAAAAACTGTTGCAATGCCATGAGCTGATACATAGCGGAAGGTCTTCCCATGGCCAAATGCGACCCAGAGATCACACCCATGAAGAAAGTTTGCTGTCCGTATGGCTAGGACTACGACGTCTGTATCTGTAGCATGAATCATTATTGTTCGATATTCTTGGTGATATTCATGGAAGGCGTGGGGCAACATTCTACCATCTGCTTCATCTTGCATGCATGGCACAAGTTGTGAGACGTCATGCTCTGGCCTCATCAACACGTTTTCCTCACATGTTGTGACGAGTATCTTTCCTTCTGGTAGCTCGAATGACTCCAATGTATATGCGAGAAAGGTGAAGAGGCCTGTTTTGTTTGCATCAACTCGTAGGAAAGTTTTCCACTTTTGACGGAGTCTTGTACTCGATGCAACACGAAGAGCTTCACCATGTCCCCGTAATTCTCTAGCGTGTGTCTTCAAGCTTTCCGCCTTATACACGTCCCATACAACATCCAATCTTTTAACCGTCTGTTGTTGTCTAGCAATGTGTGGGAGGAAGACGTGCTCTGCAAAATCTCCAAATGTGTTCACAACGATGTTTGATTTCTTGGGATCTAGATTATGCATCATAGCTGCTCCGTCAATGATCTTCACTTCAACCTCTGGGCAATCAGCTACACGAGCTACTAATGCTTCCAAACATCCCATCAGATCGGATTTGCTGCCTTGGCGCATTGCGTTGCTCTCAGCAAGTGATGGGGCCATGGATGATTCTCATGCTCAAAGAATGAATCAAGGTCTCCGTCTCTGGATTGGCAGGAAATGTACAGTCTAGAGAATAACTGTACATCTCTCTTCATTGCAACAAGCTTCTTGTTGGTTCTGGTACTCGTCCTCTGTTTTGATTTGAACAAAGCCAAATTATTCTTTTGGATTGGGTCATATACCGATTTTGATGATACAGATAGTCGAACTGCGACGAATGCGTGGTACTGTCTGATGCCTAGTTCTTCTGCTGTTCGGATCGCATTCACTACAGGCTCGGACATAATGACTTTGGTATCTAGAGTCACTAAGTCAAAACTGTCATCTAAAAATGGGTTTCCCATTTCATCGATTGCATCAATAAGACAAATTGTGTTTAAAGCAAACAATTTCTGCTTACTCGGAATCTGCTCATAGTGACAGTTATCACTGATATTTCTGTGTGTATGTATCACTTCGTACTCGCTGATCATCCTTCCTATTTCTGGGCCTGACACCATCCATCGTTTTAAAGCAGCTTCATTTTCTGTTATTCCGATAATTCCACCATCGCCCTTCAGAATAACATTTTGCTGCTCGTGGCTTAGAACTTGTGAGCCGTTTTCTGAGTAACACAGTTTCCTTCAACACATTTCCTATGTACAAGTGGGCATCGGTTCTCAAGTTGCAACAGATCAGCCACATGGATGCTGAGCCATCGTGCATAGTGTACATGATCCAGGGTAAATATCCACGGGATAATCTTGCCCAATGTCTCTACATATAACTGGAAATTGGCCTCTTGCTGAGCTCTCATGTATTGAAGAAACAGCAGCTCTAATTTCAAGACTGAATTCCAGTACTTAAACTGTGGGTGGTCTGTTTCCTTCTGCTGACACCAGTCTTCGAATGGCAGTGTGTCCTCTGAGGCAGCATAGAGAGCAGCGGATGTCACCTGGTGTGCCCATTTCCCTCGTGATGTATGCGAGCCAGTTTGAATGGCATCGGCTCGGCCTTCGGTAGTTACATTAGCTGTTGTCATCACAGCCACCCATCCACTGTTGCTTAACCAGTCTCCCAACGCATTGACACAGGGACCAGTTCGTGTGTACTAAATCCACTGTGGGATCAGATGTCAATTTCACGTTCTTTGACATATTGACTTGAATGCGAGAATATAATAGGTTATTGTCTCTGTCTATAAGCAGAGCACAATACGCGTGCGCGCGATTGCTTTGCAGCTATGTATTCTCCTGATATATTTAAATAGTCAGCGTGAGTTTAGGAAACTACAATAATTATATGGAAATCCGCAACGAAATAATGCTTGGCGAAGCGAGGGGCTGGCATACAATTACTTTTACTGGAGAAAACGTGTAGGCCAATTGTTTTGAGTAGCGAAAACTTGTTTCTAAAATGTTCCGCCCGGAACATGTGTGTACAAACGTTTAGCAATAATACTACTAATTTACAAATGTTACAACAACAACGACGACGACGACGACGACGACGACGACGACGACGACGACGACGACGACGACGACCACCACCACCACCACCACCACCACCACAACAACAACAACAACAACAACAACAACAACAACAACAATAATAATAATAATAATAATAATAATATATTCTTTCAGCATGTTTATCTATTTGGGGTATTGTAATGGGTAAAATCATAACCAGTGGCCCAAGAAACCCTTAATTTGACATCAATTCCAGCCCTCTACTCCATCTAGAACTTGAGTAATGCAGATTTTCCGCTGAGAAGGCGGCCATTTTGAATCCGCCATTTTGAATGGTTCCCTTGGTAGAATCACGTGGCACCGCATCTAATTAAGTTCAGCATACGTGAAGCCACCTATATGCCAAATTTCATGCTTTCTGCCAGAATGGAACATCTTACCTCAAATTTGTTACATATCCGCCCCACTAATAATAATACATTCAAAGAACAACTCGATATAAGTTAGGAATCGAGACCAACCTTTGCAAAGCGGTTCTCACTAACACTAGATATATGATGTATGACAGGCAATCGAACCCACAACCTGAGAGAGCACCTAACATCATATCCCACAAACGCTTCCACCACACCAACGCCGCAAGACTTGGCATTAAACAGGGAATCGATTCAACAACCGGCGAGAGCGCCTAGCACCATAGCCCACAAACACTTCAACCACACCATCGCCGTAACACTTGCGACGTTGGTGTGGTGGAAGCGTTTGTGGGCTATGATGCTAGGCGCTCTCGCCGGTTGTGGGTTTGATTCACTACCAATGCCAAAATACAGTTATGCCACGACTCCTTGTATAACGATATATAAGACAGGTGCCAGCCACTTACTGCATTGCGTACACGATCTGTAGATATTGGGATTATACTGAAGATTAGAAGAATTAGAACATGTGCTAATACGTATGGAATCTGTTGTTGCCATAAACAAAAAGCAATATGCCATTTTGTTACCTTAATTAGGAAAAAGCAAATTCACCATCGTTTCTGGACCATGGATTGACAAATTCACTTAGGTAAGTGGAATGTGATCCGGCGCGGGGAGCTTTGAGTAAGTATCGATTTACAGCAATGATAGGTTTGCCCATAGGCTATCAATCAACAGAGCTATCATCATCATAGGTCGAACGTTTGTCCACCATGTGCCATTTCATAGATCCACCCGCCACTCTGTTTGTCAGCCAGTCTGATGCAATAGCAGTGGGTTGTATTACTATTTCTTGTCTGATTGGCAGTAAGTATAATCAAAATACTGTCTAAAACCCAATGATCCAGCAGTAGGGGCATCTAAGTCCATTCGTATCTAGGTGCCCATTTCCAGCCACGTCCCGCAATCTCTACCTAAGCTCCGCCACACGATTTGCACGTATATGGATTGATTTATATACTTTGAACCGCGAATTCCCGGAATCAGAAACTTAAGGTAACTATACAGGGATGCGTTTGAATATTTTGACACTAATTTGCCTGTGGCTGTTGCTGCCTATAGCGGATGCGGTTGAATATTTTGACACTAATTTGACTGTGACTGTTGCTGCCTATAGATAGACAGGTAATGTTGTAAGTGACTGACACCTGCCTATAGCAGCAACAGCCCTGCGTCAAATCAGTTTTTAAAATATTCATCAGAATGAGTATTAAATAGTAAATTCAGCAATTCCTACAATTTATATACCTGACGGATTTGCGAGCATCTTGTCTGAGTTATAATACGTTATTATGCTAGTAAGCTGTTACATATTTGAAATTAATCTGATCGAGTGCTGTTGCTGCCTATGGCACTAACAGCGGCCACTCAAATTAGTTTCAAAATACTCAACAGACTGTTTAGTAAATAGTAGACATACAATTCGTACAACTTGGCAGACTATTAAGCGTTATAACGGAGTAAATCACGTCATTCATGGCGTATTTGGTTATGACACCTGCCTACGTGACGCTATTGATTATGACGTCATATGATTGATCGATAAACTGGATCCCTCCTTTGTGTGGCGCTTATAGAAGGAAATGGACAGGGCAGTCGCTGGAAATAGATCTCTGTATAGCCAAGGCCTTCCTGTTAGTCCGAGTTCTAAAACTGTCTTATGTTCCTCATATCAGAGGTTTCATATGACAGACTCAGAGAACTCGTATTATCTTTCTGTTTGCCGTGGATTGGACATATATTTATTTCTATAAATTACATGAGCTTGGAATAAATATTTTTTAAGTTATTAACAGCTGGGTCACCTCTCCTCTTGGTACAAATACGACGCTGTTTTTTCTATGGGAGTGTATGAGATTGTCATTTGAATTATTGCAATTCAGCCTATCGTGTACGCGAGCATGTCATACATAATCAAATAAGTGACGTGTATGATAACGTCATAATCATGACAACATGAATGATGTACGAATTGCATTTCTTTGCTATTTAATAAAAATGCGGTTGAATATCTTAAAACTAATTTGAATGGGCGCTGTTGCTGCCATAGGCAGCAACAACAGCCTGTCAAATTGGTTTCAAAATATGTAACAGCTTACCTGTATAGTTTTCTGGAAATTGATAGTCAGGGAGTTTGGCGATCGATCGATCCCAACACGAGCAAGGTGTAGGTGGAGCTTAGCTAGAGATGGCCGGGGTATAGATAAAACTGGAAAGGCCCATTGATTCCTTCACGCTATCTGTACATCAGTATAAAATATGAAAAGATAATTCCTGCAGATGGGGTCAGTGGTCACCCCCGAAAGTTCCTGAAATCTAGATACTCCCAGAGCATCTTTGGGGGTAAATATGGACAATCAGTTGACTATAAACTTAATTCTATTTACCCATAATCTACCATGCTATAGGGATAAGCTGTTGAATATTTTAAAACCAATTTCACTGTGAACGTTTGCTGCCTATTCAACAGAATGTTTAATAAATTGTAAATCCACCGGAATCATACAAGTCAGAAAGTCCTGTGATGGACTTTCGATTTTTCGTGACGGATCTACGCCATTTTGATATGTGAACTCATCCCAGACCCTGGGATAACATGGCGATGAATTAATATTTTTGGACATGGTTTATCAATGCCTTTGTATAATTTTATAGCTGCATATAGTCATGATGCCCACTGCACATATTGGTTTGAACACTTGGCATTTTGGGATAATTGCACGCTTATTGTATACCCTGATCTGTACTGGTAACTACCTACAAGCCATCATTGTCCACGCTCTGGAATGGATCCAGATAGTCTGTGACAATTATCACGACAATTTGACTACGGTGGAACCTGCCAATAAAAGTCGCGTACTGTAGAGGATCCCAACCTAATGGCGTTTCATGATTGCGTTACATGACGTGCGGTTTGACGCCCACCTTCACCCAATACCTACCATCTTGTGAACCTCAAAGAGCAGTTAAAGGCAGCTAATCTGTATTATTAGGATTCCAGTTGCTTTATTGGAAAATTGTGTATGGTTATTAAGGTGAGCAAAACGTGTCTGGATTAGGCGTAACATAATAATTAGGCGATGCGCCAGTTTGTCGAGACGCTGGCGACGGGTAATAAAGGACTCTCACTGGAGTCATTAGCCATACTCATTGATTTCAACTTGATCATCTGTCTGCTTGAATTAAGGATGACGACTGATTTGATATTATTATAGGATAAGGAAGCCTAGTGGATGGCTAGAACCTCCGCCTGTTTCCCTCTCGCCCAATCACATTCCTCTCTATTTACCGCTCGCTCTACACTCGTTGTCGTCGTCGTTGCCCTCCTCCTCCTCCACCTCCTCCCCCTCCTCCTCCTCCTCATCCTCTTCGTCCTCCTCGTCCTCCCCCTCCCCCCTCCTCCTCCTCATCCTCCCTACCCTACTTCTCCTCCCCATCCTCTATGTTCTCTCCAACCAACCCTTACACCATCTCTCTCAATCTCAATCTCTCTCTCTCTCTCTCTCTCTCTCTCTCTCTCTCTCTCTCTCTCTCTCTCTCTCTCTCTCTCTCTCTCTCTCTCGTGTACGCGCGCTCTCCCCACCCCTCTGCCTATGCATCTCTTTCCTTTTTCTAACAATTTCATTATTTCTCCATCGCACTAGACCTCTCCATGTCTACCCGTTCACACCTCCCTTTCACCTCTATCGCTCACTCTACATCACTCCGTCCCTCCCTCCCTCCCACCCTCATTCCCATCTACCCTCCTTCCCCCGCCCCTCCTTCTCTCCTCCCTTCCCCACCGTCTCTCCACCCCCTTCACCCCTCTCTCTCTCTCTCTCTCTCTCTCTCTCTCTCGTTCCGCTTCTAAGTTCTCCCTCTATCGCCCATCTCAAAGTAGCTCAACCCAGCAGGCGACAATCCGGTTAACAGGGTAGACAGATCTGGACAATGTCAACAGATGACGCACACTGTACATGTCAGTAATAAAAACAAATAATACTTAATGTTTAACGTGTACTGCCCAAAATCTGTATTTTTCTTCAATTTTTCGCTGTATCACTTATCCGACAACTTATTTCCGGCTTGGTTAAGCCTATTGAAACAAAACTGGAATACACGGTTGCCTATACGCTGGAGATCGGTATGATGATATTGCGACCACACGGACAAACATCAAGATCACTGTTACTTTGGTACACACATGTTTTCGATGCTGAGATTTTGTGCTTAGCAAAGCTTCTCAGTTTATATTTCAGGATTGGTTAACCCTACTGGGACTAAACTTCGATATACCGTTGCCATAGCTATTAGTAATCCTCATGATGGCATTGCGGTCACATATTCAAGCGTCAGGGTCACTGTTACCTTGAGATAAACTCATCGGCTTAAACGTAATGATGGGTTGATTCTATTGGAACTAACCTTGGATACAATTTGGCTATGCTGTGAGGAATAACGGTAATGGCAGCGAGGTCAAATGTCAAGGCCACTGGCCTCTGAGAGTTTCGTCATCGTGGAGGACGGCGAGCCATTTACTTTGACGGAATTCAGAGTTGAATTTTCCTTTCACTTTAATCTCATTTCAAGAGCAGTATTACACTTAAAGATTATGGATTCCACACCGGTCGATTCTACATGGATAATGAAAAGCATAATTGGCTAAATCATTGGCGAATGATTAAAATTAATTACATTTTCTTGATTGGCTGATTTCTAACTAATTCCAGCATTGAATTATTTGAACTACTTTCATTGGAAGCAGTTGCTGTGTAACAGATACAGCTTCCAGTAAAATGAGTTTCAAAATATCAAACATGTTCCCTGTATGGCTGCTTTTTGCACACGTTCAAACTATATATTGCATCTAGACGACTGGGTGAAAATAGCCATATCATAAATATCTTGTCACATTCCCATATCCGTTTGGCAATCTACGCGATTTGTAACATCGCATCAGGCAGCAACAGCGCCCGGTCAAATTAGTTTCAAAATATTCAATAGATTTCCCTGTACAGTTTACTGGAAATTGATAGTCAAGAAGTTCAGGTTTCGAACACGAATGAGCTGTGGGCGGAACCTGGCTACGAATGGGCGGGTTATAGCTAAAATGGGAAATGTCCATTAGCCCGTTATTCCAGTGGTAAATCTTCATAAATAGCCTTCTCTTGGACTGCAAATAGACGTTCAGTAAACACTTATTTTGATATTTCTTGGCCAAGCTTAGCCATTAAAACGTGTGAACTGGTTCACATAATATTTGTTAGGTAATTATTTCATGATGTCACTCCAGATAACGTTTCACTTAATCTGTGTTTCCAAAGTAGTTATCTTGAAGCGTGTTCCGTATTAACATTTGGACTTCTTTCTCGTTGGTTTGATTAGCTGCAATCGTCTTAAAGAGAATTAAGTAGCAGCTGATTTGCAATTCACTCCACCCCCCTCCCCCCCCCCACACACCTCCCCCCACCCACCCACCCACCCCATCCACCCACCCCACCAATCAGATCATTCCAGTGATAAATTAAAAAAATAACGTTCTCTTAGTCTGCAGGTTCACATTTTCGACGGCAAAATTGAACTTTTCTTGAACAAAATAATTTGAGGGTTAGTCGGTTAGATGGATAATATTGTAATCCTACCAATACCATAACGTCATGCATTGAGCGTGTTAGAAAATCTAGCTTTTCACCCAGATCTATGCGCTTTAGCCGACTCTGAGAAGACATATCGTTACTATGGAATCGTCAGCGAATCCTGATCTCGGATTACTTCCAGGAAATTTCTCTGGAGAATGAATATGCAACGTCACTGCGGTATAATTTACACGCAATCCAGACGGAAAGAATCAATAAGCGACTCTTCATTTGCCATGCGGTGTTGCGTACACCAGCCATAGCGCCTCTTCAAATGACACATTGCTAACGATTAACGCTTTAATGACAAAATTTGTGTCAAGATGATTAAAGTATTTGCTATTTGAATGCCCATTTGCAGTCCAAAAGAAGACAATTCTTGAAAATGTATCACGATAAGCGAGCCATTCCAAAGATAAATTTTCAAAAATCGTCTTCTTTTTGCCTACAAATGGACATTCTTTAAGACCACAGCATAGGCAAGTTTTAGCTGACATCGTCATGAAAGTGTTAAAAAGGTAGCAAACACGGCTACTGCAGTTGTCATGAGAAATGTACATTTCCAGCCCAAGAGAAGAGTATATTTGAGGTTGTATCACGAGAATGACTGGCGCTGTAACCGAGCCAGTCATTCCAGCGGTAAATGTTCCAACGTAATTGTATAAGTCTTCAAGCGTCGCTTGACCTATAGTGACCAGTCGATACAGGCAGCCAACCCGCGCAGTATACTTACACGTACATACATCGTATTTAGCCTGCAGAACGTACCGTACGTTTAAGTCTATAATCTAGTACCGGTATTCCAGAGTTGTTTTTATAAAGATATTATAATAATCTTCTAATAATCTTCTTTTGCTCTGCAAATGCACCTTTTATATGAGAGAATTGAGATTGTGTTGAACAAATTTGACACATTTTACCTATATTGATTACATTTGTCAGATACTTGACTGGCAGATTAAATAATCCAAACCCCACCCACCCCATTGCATAGTTCTCACAATATTTGAGCTAACGATCGATGTTAATAACGAAATTCTTTTTTCGTGTTGGTTTCGTTTTATTTTTCCGGAATTTTCCATGTGTGACACAAATCATCAGTGGATGAATCCACTTGTAGCTAAGCCCCGCCCATCTCTATCTAAACTCCGCCAGTGCCTTGGTTGTGTTCGTATCGATTTAACTGTATTAGATATAAGATTAGGCATTTAGATACTTGTATAGCATACTAATTTATATATATATATATATATATATATATATATATATATATATATATATATATATATATATATATATATATATATATATATATATATATATATATATATATATATATATATATATATATTATATATATATATATATATATATATATATATATATATATATATATATATGTGTGTGTGTGTGTGTGTGTGCGTGCGTGCGTGCGTGCGTGCGTGCGTGCGTGCGTGCGTGCGTGCGTGTGCGTTTAAATGTACACTCAACGGCCTATGGCTTATTGCGGAATACATCATTCAATATCTATATAATTTGAATCATAACTTCCCAGAATCCTAATTTCATGTTAACTATATTGAACTAATTTAACAGGGGGTATTGCAGCGACATCGGCCAGTCAAATTAGTTGCAAAATGAACATAATGTTTATTAAATAAAAGACTTACAGTACGTACAACTGACAGACTATGAGAGCTGCGCGATATACCGATCTCATATCGCAAACCGGTTCAATAATGTGACGGTTTGCAAAACTGCCGTCATCATGCTCAAACCGAAAAACCGAGTTTTCGGTTTAGCCAATACTGATTAATCTTTTTTTCTAAATTACAAATATTGCTGCTAAGTCGGCCTCTGTAGTGGTCTTGAGAGCTGTCAATTTGTATACCTAAAGAAGTATGTTTTGAAAGAATTACCACTGAAATAACTGGCTCAATAATGAAACCAGACACGGGGTAAATTTTTAAAAATAGTCTTCCTTTGTCTGCAAATTCCATAAAGGATTATAAATATATCCATTAAAGGGTTAAAACGCAGAGTCATCTGAAAATATAACGTCAACATTTCCGCTATTTTCTATTCGAACTAAATGAACCTTTCCATTTTAGCTATGCCCCGCCCATCACTGGCTAAGCTCCACCCACACCTCGCCGTGTTGGGATTGATCGATCCCCTAATACCCTAACTAACAATTTCCTGAAAACTATACAGGGAAGCTGTTGAATATTTTGTAACTAATTTGATTGGGCGCTGTTGCTGCCTATTTTTATCTATAGTTTATTTCTGCAAAAAACGAAAACTGGTAATTTTGCCCAAAATGTTTCATGGCGGCCACTTTGAAAAAAAAATCCTATCCAAGTGTGGGAGTGATCCGATCAAAACCAGTTGTAGTAGCACTTCAAACATCCATTTGAAATCCCATACATTTCCTATGGGAGTATTTCCATGCATTGTTGGGGCAAAAGTCTGGCGGCCATTTTGAAAAAAAATGGCCAATGGTAACATCCTCAGCAAGTATGGTAGTGATCCGTTGAAAACTGTAGCTGTAGTATCACTTCAAAGATCAATTTTAAAATTCCCCCATACATTTCCTATGGGACTTTTTGCCCACTCAAAGGTAGGTAGCTCGAAACTGTTGGATGGATCCAAAATAAAAGCAATAACCATCGATTGTGGCATAGGCCCTTGAAGTTGACCATGTTTGGAGCTGATCATCTAGCGGGTAAACAGATCCTAGAAATATGTTAGGTTTCAAGATTGGTAAACATCCTATGAGCAGTCACTGACCGAATATTGCTCCCATGCATTCCCTATGGGACATGTTTGGAACGGAAATAATCAATAGTAGTATAATGTATCCACGTATATGCCAAATATCAAGCATCTGACCAGCCTAGAAATATGAATTATCTTGATTCCAAAAAATTGGGCTTATGCCGGATTAAAAAAAACCCCAGGTTACCGGACCCAAGGTGACATTAATGAATTAAAGTTAAAGGGAGGCAATTTATGCCAAGAAACTGACCAATTTTAGTTTTTGGCATGAATTATTTCTCTTTACCTGTTGAAGTTGATTGAGTTTCTCATGATGTCAAATAATTGTTTTTATTCAGCATTTTCTCAAAAACTGGTCACCGAACTGAAAAGATATTTTGGGCCATCTAGCAAGTATGGTAGTGATCCGTTGTAACTGTAGCTGTAGTATCACTTCAAAGATCAATTTTGAAATTCCCCATACATTTCCTATGGGACCTTTTGCCCACTCAAAGGTGGGTAGCTCGAAAGCCGTTGGATGGATCCAAAATAAAAGCAATAACCATCGATTGTGGCATAGGCCCTTGAAGTTGACCAAGTTTGGAGCTGATCATCTAGCGGGTCAACAGATCCTAGAAATATGTTATGTTTCAAGATGATCTGGTAAAAATCCTAGGAGCAGTCACTGACCGAATATTGCTCCCATACATTTCCTATGGGGACATGGTGGGCACGGAAATGCAGAGTTCTGAATGGTTAACATGTTCGCTAACGATTTTATTTTATTAATCAATGGTAGTATAATACATGTACGTATATGCCAAATTTCAGCCATCTGACTGCCATAGAAATATGAAGTATCTTGATTCAAAAAAATTCGTCTTATGTCGGGGTTTCTCCAAATTTGGTCACCGTATCCAAAAAATCTTTTGGGTGGAGATGCGGATCAACATATGCTAGAAGTCTGTGAAGTTTCAAGATGATTGAGGAAAACTCTAGGAGTAGTCGATGTCAGAATATTGCTCCCATACGTTTCCTATGGGACTTTTCCCCCGCGGAAATGCGGATATCTTGGAAACCATACACCCGATCGAGGCTAAAAGTAACAGCGAACTAGGTTTCAACAGGTAGTACAAGTTGACCAAGTTTGAAGTTGATCAGATCAAAACCGTAGGAGGAGATAGGTTGCGAAAATCCTTGAGAATAATATTAATAATAATAATAATAATAATAATAATAATAATAATAATAATAATAATAATAATAATAATAATAATAATAATAATAAGAAGAAGAAGAAGAAGAAGAAGAAGAAGAAGAAGAAGAAGAAGAATAAAGATCCTGAGAAAAAACAATAATCTGCAATAGATCGCAGATTAATAAGAATAAAGATCCTGAGAAAAAACCAATAATACGCGATAGATCGCAGATTAATTATTGTTAGTCGGTAAGAAGCTAGATTTTAACAATTACAGGCGCAATCAGAAATTATTGGTTTGATTGACGTCTATCGAGTCCTTAATTCCAGGTCCCATTCAGGCTGGTTTGTATTTCAGTATATTATTGGTGACTTCCTCAGTTTTACACTGGTACTCATAGGTGGAGAGAGGTAGTGAGGAGTGAAGGAGATTGCCTATCTTTCTACCGATTGCTCATCGGCCACTTCATCGCCTGGTAGTCGAGCGGGATTTGAACCTCGTCGGGCTGATCACCAGTCGATCATGCTAACACCGCCGTATTTGGGTCAAAGGTTCCAGACAACACACGTATAGTTGCTATATGATTATCTAAAACAAATATTACATACAATAATGGTGCACACTCATCCCTAGCCCCACCCACCCCATAAAACCGATACATGGTTCAAACCGGTTTGAAAATTGACACAGTCACTGGTTTGGCATTATTCCATACCGCGCAGCCTTATATACTATCCCAGGTTTATGACGGACTTAGTTACGCCATTCATTAAGCATGTCTATTGTGACGTCAGTCTACATATGACGTAATTGTTTATGGCGTCATTTACTTGACTGACAAATCGGATTAATCAATTTCTCGAAGAGCATTATGAACAAGGCCTATATGCGTTATCCTGAGATTCAAGATACTCGGTATTGATGTCATCTGCACACTCATATATATATATATATATATCTATCTATAGGCCTACAGTATTACGTACTCAACGAAGGGCATACGTGTACTGTGTAGTCTGTAGACTATTTAGAAATAAACCGCTTAAATATTCCCGCCATCTAAGCCAGCTAGTGAGATTTATCTTGAAATATTTAGCGGCTGCTTATTTTAGATGTCTGGACCTTTCTTGATATACGTGAAATACGGACGTAGCTATGCAGGTTGAGTGTACCGATACCGGGCAAAATTACTTAAATATGGCCGTGTGGTGATTTATTACACCAGGGAAGATGGCGTCTAGGGATAGCCATAGACTAAATTAAAATCAGCAAATAAATGGATCGATTCTTAACTATGTCTGGCCATATTAGCCAAGCTCCGCCAACATTTAACGTGTGTTGGAATCGATTTGGAACATTGAAGACTGGATTCACAGAACCTAAATTCTATGACCATGGAAGCTGCTGAATATTTTGAGATTAATTTGACTGGAGGCTGTTGCTACCTATGGCACCAAGAGATCATAGTCAAATAAGTTTCAGAGTAAGACCAATTCAAAAGAATGTTTATTAGCTTCTAAATTCATTAATCCGTTAACGTCCATCACTGCCATAAACGGTTTCTGCAGTGGTCTTGGAAAATGTCCATTTGCAGATCAAGAGAAGATTATTTTTTGATATTTTATCACTGGAATGACTGGCTCGATATCCGAGCCAATCATTCCAGTGGTAAATTTTCAAAAATAGTCTCCTCTTCGTCTGGAAATGGACATTTTCAGTGAGAAAATTGACACTTTCTTGAACAATTCGAGGGTTAAAGAGTTAGAGACGTCCACTTTTTGACGGACTTTGATTTCCCGAAAAAGCTACACAATTTTGAGTGTGCTGTTAGATAACGCGTGACGTAATTTATTATGACGTCAGATACTTGAGCGAGAGATCTTATCACTCTATTACACTGGCACGTCATTGATTTTATAATATACAACAAGAGAGGGGTTGGTTAATTGAAACATTTTAAATGTAAACAGATTCAAACGAAATATTAACTATTGCAACTTTGACAACTTATTAATCGTTATTCAATTACATGGAACGAAAACGTGTATGGCTAAACCATATATGAGCAAACCATTTTAAGAATGGATGATGTAACGAAGCCGGCGAATCCTCTAAAAAGGAACCTAATCATGAATTTGCTTCTACTGAGGACATTGTGTTACAAGGAGATTCCCCTCAAAATGCCAGTGTCACTCAGACTACGGGTGAACAAACAAACTTGTCAAGAGTAAACGAAAAAACTGCCATTCTGCAGCCACAAATTTGTTGGTATGTTTCAACCGCGAGTTCAAAAAATAATTTCCCTTTAAGCTTAGCTCCAAGAGAGCGGATATTCCGCCATGTCAATGCTCGTGTATATAGCATCGATGTCGAGCGTAATCAAGCGTGAATTGTGGAGGTATCAAGATCTCAGTGACCCGCGATAGAAGGTCATTTTCAAGAAACTGAAATGTCTATTCGCAATTGGTTGTAGGTGATAATCAATGATTTCACTGATCCTATAGGATACAGAACCACAATCCGATATTATAGGTCGTCCTGGTGGTATCATAGGGTCTGACCAAGAATCAATAGGTTTATGAATTTTAGGCAACAATTAAATGTACGTGGTTTTGAGTCTCGTTTCGCAACGAAGTATTTAAACTGTTTTTGCGTTAAACTCATGTTATCAACCACATTTTGGAGAATTTATACTTTGCCAGAGCGGTTCGTCTAATTTTTGGTAATGTTTCAGATTACTCAGTTGAAGATGCGCTTTGCGCATGTAGTCTTTAAGCATAATTACAGCATCAGATCCCGTATCAGAAGGTTTAATGACAATGTCGTTGTTTTTACGCAGTCCTGTTAAGGCTTGGCGTTCCTCATGTGACACATTTTTATGACTTTTCGGAAATTCAATATTTTCAATACGTTTTTAAAATCATTTTTATCCTGTCAGAGATCGCTGGGTCGACTAATTTTGAGTCTGGTGCCAAGCCAGGTTTTTTTTCCAAAGAATGGCAGAATATTACTTTTCGCGTTTCGAAAAAAGTCGGCTAATTTGACACAATTAGCAAATTCAAGAATTTCCATCCGGAGACATTATCTAAAAGTGTATATTTTGGGCCTTGGTGTTGGTAGAAATGTTAGGCCACGACTGAGTAGGTCTATTGATTTTTCTGCTTCAGATAATGTAGAGCCAGTGAGATTAACAATATCACTACCCAGCCAGATACCGGGGTGGTTAGTACCCTGAACCTCAGTTAGTTTAAATTAAGAAAAGTTAACCAGCTATAATACATTGTGTTAGCAGTTTCCTCACTCCAATGGAGATTATCCTGGACCATCTCAAATTCAGCAATTGGTAGACTAGGGATGACAAGAGTTCAGTTTAGTGAAGTCCACCTTGGAATTTGGAAATCTTGATCGAATGGTACTGAATAGTAGCTGGACTCGTTAAGCAGTTAAATACATACGTTCATCCTTGTCCTTTATGCCAATGTTTACAATCATTTTCTCTGACTGATAGGAGTCCATTTATTTCTTGACAATCGTCCTAGGGTGGCGCAATTTTGCCCTTGGATAGCAGGCTATCTGGGTGTCTGAATGTGGCTCTACATTTATACGGCTTAGATTGGAGGAACTAAGGATCAGGATTTTTTCGCCAAGAGAGGAAGCCGTCATTCATTTTTGTGATCTACGTCATGCCGAAATGTCCAGGAAGAATTTCCTTCTAAGGGTGTAGTTTTCTTGCGCTTATTTCGAGAATTGGTGCTGTTTCTACATGATGTAGGAGTGAACGTTTGTTGAGGTAGTTTGGTCTCTGGCATTGGGGTTCTGAGACCGTTTTGAGTCAGAGGTGTTGATCTGGTCCTTAGACCAGATTTTCTGTCAACATGTGCTCTCTGTGGAAGGCGAAGGAATTCATCTGGAGACAGTGGAGGGGGGGGGGGTCTCTGGTAAACGTATCTTACTTGGATCCACATGGGTTGATTTGGTTCTTGGGCCAGATTTCTAGTTAGCATCTACTCTCCGTGGAAGGGGAGGGATTTCCTCTGGAGACAAGGGTGGTGGGGATTCTAGTAGAGGAATCTGAAGTGCGTCCATAGGAGAGTCTAATATGAATATTGGCGATGTCCGGTGGAGGGGGGCGGGCGGGTATTAGTTGGGGACTAACAATACCCTCTTTGAAACAAGTGGGTTTTTTAACAATGATTTAAAAGGTTCTAGTTTTGAACAGTTTCTTATATGAGATGGAAGGCCTAATGAATTGATAGAATGCTTCTATTGATTTGACGTGAAGTTTCCTGTCAGAGATAGCTTTTGGCCATCTAATGGCCCTCGATTTTACCTTACCTAATTCATGTTTTAGTGTCTCCTGAGCTATGATAATTTCGAACATGACGGTGCCTACACTGAAATTGTAATGGTCTATCATAGCTCGAAAGAGGGAATTTGCTCAATCAAAGTTAACATTCTTAATAGCATTTAGTATCTCTATATTCAGCATAGCTGGCTTAACGAAACGGCATAGTTCGCTCACCCTCCTGCTCAGGCCGGTTGGCAGGGTGTTGGTGCTCAAATTGTTGGTTAGGACACCTATGCGGTGAAAACATTGTATTATCATATAATAGCACTTGAATAGTCGAGCCTGTTGAGGAGACGGAATGCTGTCCTCATGCATGCCATTCCGTCTCTTGCCCTTGCTCGTTCTAGCCATGGTGATATTATGCTCTAACAAATGATAAAAAACACAACTAATTTAACAACAACTGAACCAGTCTACACATCTAAGCAAGGGAGATAATCAACCTATAGCCAATCACTATTTGTCCAGTTTAAATTAAAAGGATGCTCTTAAATCTAAAAACTAAATCTTGAGTGATGAATATTAAACCTACAACTAAGCCTACATAAAACTACACGCGTACAAGACTACAAGCGTACGAAATTTACAAGTCTACACAATTTAGCCATACATGAAATGGAAGACGACAGATTAATAGCATTTTAATATTTAAACATACAATCAAAACAATAATAGTAATATATATATATATATATCACAATTTGAAATTTGATAATGAATACCGTCGTATACCATAGTAAACTTCTTCAGGGCCTTGAGAACAAATCGATGGATGGATTGATGGATGGGTGGTGGGTGGGTGGGTTGTTGGTTGGGTGGGTGGGTGGGTAGTGGTTGGTTGGGCGGTTGGGTGGTTGTGTAGTTGGGTGGTTGGATAGATAGATAGATAGATAGATAGATAGATAGATAGATAGATAGATAGATAGATAAATAGATAGATAGATAGATAGATAGATAGATAGATAGATAGATAGATAGATAGATAGATAGATGGATGGATGGATGGATGGATGGATGGATGGATGGATGGATCGATGGATGGATGGATGGATGGATGGATATATAGATAGATAGATAGATAGTCGATAGGTAGATAGATCTTCGTGCAATGAATAATGCTTTACAGCAAATCCGATTCAAACTACTGATGCAATAAATCTATAAAGGCTTCGCAGACCTTGATTTCCGCAGTGCTTTCATTCAAATTGAGATGAATACAGTGTCAAAGACGTTTAACGAGCGCCCTATAAATGACAAATTATTGAGATACAAGAGAATGGTGATGGACCCTCTTCTCCGATAAAGCAGATTACTGGGTTAACTTGCGTTATCAGTGTTACCGTTCCATGTGAATGTATGGATGGTATTGCGCTTCCACCCTTTCATCTAAATCATCTGCTCCAATTCTGATTTTATGCCATCATTGGCAAAATAGACAGAGCGGTGCATAAGCTTTCAAAGAGGAATATTTGTTTGGGAAGGCGAATATGCGCAGGGGTTCCACTACCTTAGAAATACGTTCATCAATGATTTGATGATTGAATTCTTTTACCTTCGATGCCTATGTTTTTCCATGCGGATGCCACTACATTCGGCTTAGTATCATTACCTCTGTAGGCCCACCGCAAAAGCAATATCCTCGTAAAGCAGTTATAGATGTCAGAATTGCATGTCTTCCCGCTCACTATGATGTAGACTATTGATATCCTATATAACATTTGCAAGAAAAATAACACTCTCCCATTGCAGACAATTGTTATTGTATTTACAGTTTTATTGCTGAAATATTCGATGAATGACACGTTTTATTAACATCTGCTCCACAATGGACCGTTCCAGTTTTAACCCCGCCCATCTCTAGTCAAGCAACACCAACGCTTCGCCGTGTTGGGATCAATCGATCCCCAAACGCCCTGATGATCAATTTCCTGAAATCTATATAGGCAAGCTGTTGAATATTTTGTAACTAATTTGACTGGGTGCTGTTGTTGCCTATGACGTCATATATAATGGATGCATACACTGGAAAGGTCAATCGTTTATCAATTGATTCTGATGCAAAGCAAGTGTAGAATTAGTGAAGCAAACTTAAATTGATGTAGTGCAGAGTGTAGCGCTTGGCGAGCCTTAGCATGTAGGTGCTATCGGGGATGTAGAGAGTGAAGATGGTAGAGTTGGAGGCGCAATGGGAGAGACTTTAGATTGTAGTGAGTGTCGGGTTGGTGTTGGGGGTAAAGAGTGTAAAGGGTAGTGAGTGTCAGAGTGGGGGTAGAGAGAATAGAGGGTAGTGAGTGGCCGGGGTGGGATGTGTAGAGAGTGTAGAGTACGGTGAGTGTTAGGGTTGAGTGAGGACAGAGCGTGTAATGGGTACTGAGTGCGAGGGGTGCTGTTAGCAGTGCAGCTTAATTAGAAGTGCAAAGCGTAGATTTTGAAGGAGAGTTCCAAGAGCGGAAGATCCGGTTGGATGTGCCGAGGGAAGAGTTTTAAGTGCAAAAGTGTAGATTTGAAACTGCAGAGTTCGAAGTGCAAATGGTTGAAGTGGACAATGATCAAGCCTGCATAACGGGACAATATTATGTGTTAGGTGTTACAAGATGGGCTTCATGTCGATGTGTCGTCGGATGACTCTCATATGACATAGGTAAACTCGAATGTCGAAGATGTGAATCATGATGTGACTCTATTAGCATCTATCTCGCAAACATGAACATTGAACCTATTCAATATTCAGATACCGCATAATTATGCTTATAGCACCAAGATCCTGCGGGAGCTAACCTTTAAATATTAGTCACTGTCACGAGAAATTCCAATGAAACGAGCGTCAACCCAGATAACGCAGCTTACTAGGCCGATGCAGGGACGATACCGTGCCTATACTTTCAGCATCGGCCCGGTATCAGCCCAGAAAGCTGCGTTATCAGGGAAGAGACCAGACATGCAGCCCTATACGACTATCAAGATATCAAGATAACGACTTTCTGCTTAAGATTTGAATGATTTTTTTTTTGCTTAACCATGCATCAGGCTCGGTCAATTATATATGATCTAATTGCCCTCTATGAGGCAGCTGACCATGGTCTTCGCTAAAACATATATTTTCTGTACAGAAGAAAATTGTCAAAACACACGATCCTAGCAGTCTATGATGCAATCATCCAGAAAATATGTGTCAGCCACCAGACCATTATGACTTCCTGTGCCTGTGGGTGTCGTATAGTGCGGTCTCAATATCGATACACTGTTTGGTTGGCAGTAATAGAAGAATTAGACTTATTTTATTGTCCGTTCTTTCCATTCACTCTATTCCGCAAGAGTACCCTACCAACACGTCTGACTAGCTTGGCACGCTCTTCCAAGGTTGATTGTTGGAACGTGGGCGTCTGGCGTGTGGGCGGGGTGTATCTGTCGTCTCGATGCCTGTGTCAATTTCTGGGTCTTACCGATCTCGCCGGCTATTTTCCTGTTTATCATTCATCTTTGCTTTGGGCATTTGTCTCTCCAGTGTGCCTGTCCTTCTGTTTGCTCGTCTGGTTTCCTGCGAGCGTGTAAGCAACGGTGGTTCCTCATGTAGCAAAGTCCATATTAGATTACTGTGTTGTCTTAAGCATACATTGTTATACGTTTTCTGTGGGTGAAGGCAATCACTAAGACCAGCAAACTGTGCTGCTTTGGGAGTTTAGAGGGGCGTTGGTGTTATCTGACATTTCAGGGATTCGCCTTTACGATCTAAATAATCTCGTCCACTTAGCCGCTGTTTCTGTGAGATCGAATCAATTGAATGAAATATCAGCTCATTTCAGCCATTTGATCCCGATCTGCTGAATTAAAAAAATACTTTACGATTCAATAATATTATGTTGAATATAATTGAACACAATTTGACTGAAAGGTGTTGCTGCCCTCTAGCAGCAACACGTTCCTTTGAAATTAGTTTCAAAACGTGTACCAGCTTACCTCTATAGTTACCTTGAAATTGAGATTCTGGTCGGATTTCGGGGTTCAACTGGTTAACAATTTGAAACACAATGGAAAGAAATGTACAATGTTAGAACTACTACGTTGAATATTTTGAAACCTAATTCGTTTATTATAGAAGGTGTTTACGTCTAACGCATCTACAGAGTTCCCTGTAAAGTTAACATCACACTATTTAACAATATAGGGGCTACATGTATTCGCCTCTTTAATTTGAGATTAGTGGACTTTAGAGATCAACGCGTCAACGAACTTAAACACAGTTTAATGTCCTCTCAACCCCGCCGGCATGTCGGCCAGTCGGCTCGCCATACTGGCAGCCTATTCGCCCGCCCGCCCGTCCACCCACCCACCCGCCCACCCACCCACCCAACCGCACGCGCGCACGTACACAAGCAAGCACGCACGCGCGCACTCACGCACGCAATTCATGCACGCACGCGCACACGCACGCGCCAGCGTTGCAGCCTGCAGGGAGCGAGCGAGCGAGCAGCTTCCAAAACAACCCCGCACCACCCTTTCAAATTTGTGAAGTGTACTTTTTAAAATACTCAAGCTCCAAGATAAAATGTCCAGAAATGCATGAGAGGCTCTTTCGTCTAGACATCAGTCCGAACCTCCCGTCTAGTCCTATGCCACCCCACACCCTCTCCCTCCCCACTCCTTGTCGCCAGGACCGCGCTACGGCGCTGAATACGCACGTATGCACGTATGTACCGCGGCACGCACGCCGGTCGACTGACACGAATGCTATACAACCCCACCCACCATGCCCCCACGTTAGGTTACGCATGCCAGCGCTATCCGTCGCGAACGATGTATTACTACAATAGATATTGCCAAGCAGAGATGACCTGACAATCTGGGTAAGCGCGTATTTTTATTACTGTTAAGATGTTCTAAAATGAAAGATGCTGATGAATATTCATGAAACGCGAAATAAAGAATCAACAAGTACACATATTGATGCAAGGCATCAATGGTAAATAGCGTGGCCGGAGATTATTATAATTCAAGTTGAGCTTCAAATTCATTTTTATATATAATATACAATTTGCAATAGCACAACAGGTTCTCCACCAAAGACAGTGACTTGACAACATATTTGCAGGACAGAGAGAAGTGTGTTTATTTTGTTATATTAAGATTCAATGTTACATTGGTTCTTACTATCATTTACAGTTTCTTACCTGTGCCATGTAGTACTGATGGTGATTGTGATCGTGATAATGATAGTTTCTTGGTAGTGTCATATGCTTCAGATGGCTGTAATCGCATCAACCTTGGATAGGATTAGCTATGGGCTATTGGAAGAAGCAGATTATATTTTCGGGCCCTCCGGCCATCTTTCCATCCATCTTGTTGACGATATGTGTAAATTCTGGGGTTTTTGTTTGATAATTCACATTCTATACGGAGCTAAATTATAGTATATATAGAAAGATTTTCACATTATTGCAAGAAATATTTGATAATAGAATCGTGCAATATCTAGTGAGTTCTAGATGGTATTATGTTCGAAAGCCTGTTTATAAACCGAGTACCGAGATTCTGATACAGAATATATAGTAAATTATGACCATTTGAAAGCTGTAAACTGTGACTAAATTGCATGTTTCGAAATTACTCCATTGTAGAAATTGTTAAAATTCTATACTTTATTAGCGCATTCATATATATCTAGCTAAACATATCGGTGTAATTCTGGAGCCGAACCTATGACAAGCGATATGCCAGGACATACTGACATCTAACCGATTGTGGCTAATGTGAACCAACTATCTATCAATGGGGATATATTGCGAATAATTAACCACATGGACATACTTGGGAATTATGATATTATTTGATATTAGAATTGTGCAATATTTCGTACAGCACTAGTACATAATAACAGATATTGAGTTCTATATGGCTAGATGTTCGAAAAATGATTACAAAGAGAGTACATAGATATCGGTATGCAAATTATTAGCATCTGGCAACTTTTGGTCATTACTAAGTTGTGTATTATAAAATTATTTTATGGTGGAATTTTAAAATATCAATATCTTATTAGCTTATTCTTTTTTCTATCTGACATTTTGGGGACGAACCTATCACAGACAGTATGTGTACTACGAAATTACTTGATGGTAGACATTTTTAAGCTTGATACTTCATTAGCGTATTCATATACTGAACTGGCCATATGTATGAATTTAGAACCGAATAGGGGGCCTAACCTATTGCAGACAGTATGGTACTGAAAATCACTGATCTGTCGAAATTTAAGCCAATTTTTGGTATAGAGTTGCGGACTACGGCACTATTTCATTGTAGAATTTGATTTAATTATGAATATAGCTAGCAATGATATGATATCATATTGTTTACAGCTGAGAGGAAATATTGGATGAATTATACTTTTTAGTTAGATTGCTTTTTAAACAGATGGGTCACGGCGATTCCGAAAAGATATGGGTCGTATTATACACAGTCATAATTTTTCACAGTGTATGTAGTGCAAATTAGGGTAAGTTTTAGTCTGGTCAAATGAAGAAACTAGTGTTGTTCGACCCACTGCCTAATAGTGATAATATATACCTAAAGCATTGTATGTGGTATAATATAGACTGCTGTGTTTCCACACATAATTGACTTGTAATAGAATACTATTGGTACAATATAGACCACGGTGGCTTTCCGCACATCTATTTGTAATGCAATATATACATATATTAATATGTTGGGTACAGCACAGATCGGTGTGATTCCACACACAATCTGTTATGTATGATTACTGTATTCTGTGGCTGTAGTAGCAGAAACATCCTACAGCTGCAATCAGTTCTTCTTCGCTTTTGCCCAATGTGTTTTGTCCTTAGCCGAAGTCCTTAGCTTCCTCAAGTCCATTTTTTACTTGGGTGTACCAAGTCCTGCTTTCTTGAGGTCACCTCCTAGCACACTTAGCAGATTTATGCAGTGGCGTCATCTCCTGGCTTTGTATTTGCTGGCTCCGAGTAGGGCGAATTCGAAGGCTCTCTGTGCTCATGTCTCTTTTGGCATCCTTAGCGCATGGCCAAACATGGACCATCTTTGCAGGGCGACTTTTACAGACAGAGGTGATGTATTCCACATCTTGCATAGTGCGTCTTTGGAAATTATGCTGTCTGGCCATCGGTGTCCAGTGATAGTGCATAGGTGTTTGTGGTGGCAGGCGTCGAATTTGTCTAGAGCTGCCTTCGAAGCTTTTAGATTAAATTGTGTACTATGATATTACTTCATGGTATACATCTTTTAAACTCATTACTTCATTAACGTATTCATATACATATGTAAACATATGGCTGCCATTTTGGGGTCGAAGCCATTACATGCAATATGCCGGGACATATCAAAACTATCGTAATGTGGTGAATGTGATGAATCTGAACCAACTATCTTACACTCGTGGCATATGTTGATTATATAACTACATACTATGAAATTATTTGGTGGTAGAATCATGAAATATTCCGTACAACACTATAAAGAGTTCTATATGGAAAGATGTTCGAAAGCAAAGTGCAAACAGGTTATGCAGATATTGGTACTTGAAATAGTAAATTATTGACATCTGATAACTGTTGGACGCAACTAAATTACATATTGCGAGATTACTTTATGGTGGACTATTTTTAAACTTGACATTTTAAAAGTGCATTCATTTACCTATCTAAACGCATCAGTGGAATTTTGGGACAGAATCTATTGCAGACAGTAGCATACTGAAAACCGTGGATCTGACAAATTACTTCGCTGTTGAATTTCTTTTGAATTGGCAATATTATGTGTCTGAAATACTGGGGCCGAATATATTACAGACAGTAGGGCACGAAAAGCATGAATCAGATACAATTTTCACAAGTTTTCAGTATGGATTTGCATACTATGAAACTACTTCATCTAGAACCTTTTTATATAGCTAGCATAATCAAACTCAAGTCCATGTGGATGAAAATCTGGAGCTGAGCATAACCTACAGACACTAGGGCAGTGAAGAATGTGAATTGGCTAAAATTTCAGCTAATTTTCAGTATGAAATTGTGTACAACGAATTAGATTACTTCATGGAAAACATTTTTTAACTCAATAATTCATTAGCATATTCAAATACATGTCTAATCATATGGGTGAAATTTCTTGACCGAACACATTGCAGGCATTATTAACTTAGCACATTCATACCCTTTCTGTTGATTTCTGTATTTAAACCACCTGCTACAATGTTATTGACAGCCGTTTTGACTGGAAATTCGGAACATCAGTTATCTATCCATAGTGCTAAATAATTGCATGCATAGCTCTTTTCCCAGTGAAGGATTAATGACAATAAATTACTTATGAAAGTCATACATACATTATTTTTAGCGAATTTTGTCTACTTTGTCATGCTCTACAATATTATTATACATGTTTTACTGTGAAAATTTACTGCACATATCATGACTAGTAAAATGTGTCCACGATATTAAAATCATTGCCCCGACGCCCTACGAGACATAACAATGGAAACGTATGGGCTATCTCAAATGTTTTAGTGTTTTATGCTATAATACATACAGGGAAAATGAAACAGACACAGTACCTGGTATTGTCGTCATAATATATTAAACATTTACTGTCTAAATTTGGTAAAGATTGTTAAAATATTTATATATCGAATGTCCATTTGCAGGCCAAGAGAAGGCTGTTTTTGCAGATTTGCCACTGGGATCTGGAATGACTGTCTCGAGAGTCATTCCAGTGGTAAATTATCAAAAGATGTCCCCTCCTGGCATGCAATTTGACATTGCTCACAATCCCTTGCACAAAATGGCAGCGCCTATAGGCAATGGACCTTTCCAGTTTTAGCTAGGTCCTGCGCACCTCTAGCTAAGCTCCACCCACACTGTAAGCAGCAAAATATTTATCAGCTTACCTACAATATTTGAGCGCTCTTGCTAAAATATGTGTTCACTTATTACCAGTGATTCGAACGCTTAGGCTACATTTTACAGCTCATAAATAAGTTAATATACCCACAAAACATAAGCAGAAATTCTGTCTTGTTTTGCAACCATTTTACTTTATTTTTTAGATGTTTTATACCATCGATTCGGCGGTTTTACAGTACAGCTCATGCATGTATATAAGTTACTATATTAACAAAGAAAAAGATAAATTCTACCTTGTTTTAAAAACGTTCTAATTTATTTTTTAGGTCTTCTATACCAAACGGTGTCAGGTTTCGAGGAAACTGAGATGTTGAAAAACTCGCTTTAACCATTATCTTGCTGGTTTCAAAGGCCTAGTTGTTTCACGGCCAGTACAAGAAAGATTTGTGTAGATTATGTTAGCAATAATGCTGAAAGTTGTCTACACATGTGCAGGAATGGCTTGCGCAGCAGTTTCCAAAATAAATAGAAGTTATCATATATTTATATGTACAGAAATATGTGTAATTTCAGCAATGTATGAGTTAGGTTTTAACACATCTCTGTAATTCTTAACGTCTCTCCGTATTACCGTAATTTCCCAATTTCTTTTTTTACCGTAGTTTTGTAGTTCCGTATTTTGCATGCTATTTAAGCAGAATTTCTATTCCAATTACCAATAAAAGATTTACTTACTTTTGAGGGCTATATACACAGCTAATCGTCTGTGTCAGATGGAAGTCAGTCAGTCGGCTGGCCGCCATAGTGAGCGTATGCGAATGAGCGATCTAGCCAATATATATCCTAAATCTATGGTTACAATCTAAAAATAAAGATGCACACAATCTCTCTCTCTCTCTCTCTCTCTCTCTCTCTCTCTCTCTCTCTCTCTCTCTCTCTCTCTCTCTAGTTAGCGGTTGGAGACCACAATCCACAGCACAAAATGGCCGCGCCTATGCGCACTTCTAGACACAATCACATATATGCGTGGCCGCTCGAGCGGTCACGCAATGAAAAATAAGTTCAAACCTGAATCAATAAGATGAAATTCACCGTTCCAGAGTATCCATCTATCATCTGACGTCATATCACGTCATAATTGGCTAAGCAGCGTGTAGGATGACGCTATAATCATTATGTCATGAATGATTCTATATGGCCCATCTTTAACTCTTAATAGTCCGACACGTTGTACGAATTGCATGCCTCTAGTATTTAATAAACATGCTGTTGAATATTCTGAAACTACCATAGGCAGTAACAACGCTCCAGTCAAATTAGCTCAAAAAATATTCAATAGCTTACCTGTATAGTTTTCTAGAAATTGATAGTCAGAGAGTTCGGAGATCGATCGATCCTACCACTGACGTGTTGTGGGTGGAGCTTAGATTGTGATATGCAGGGCATAGCTAAAACTGGAAAGGTCGATTACACTTTTCACTGTATTGTTGTGCGCATTGGTAAGTACTTTCAGTAGTAAAGGTCCCCAGTGACAAGGATAATATAATGTAGACTGATAAGCTCTCGCCTCCGTACATAAACATTTTGTAATGGCCTCAGTGGAAAACTAGATATCTAAGCGTATATAAATGTGTTGTCGCCTTTGAAAGAAATTTGATAGAAATATCACAATATCACCAATAAAAATGCAATAAAATAACGCACTGATAGCGTGTGCAAGTAAATGGTACACCCGATATTTTACCCGCATTCTGCATACCTGTTTTCAGTTCCGCGTTCCGTATTCTGAACCCCGCATGCCAGGTAAACCCAGCTTTAGGCAACCAAATAATATGTAGGTTCGTTTTTGCCATCTCAAATCGGGTTCACTAAATCCTACCTCACGTAAAATATCAAAATCAACTCTTGTGAGATCCTCTTTCTATGTGTGTATGGTAAGGGGTTATTTATTTTAATAACAAATCTGATTTTTTTAAAGTATTGCTCTAACCCCTGAGAGATTCTATTAGAAAGAGTTTGCATAAGTCAAAGATCGCCTAGCGGGAAGCGACACCACCGTACTCGCATTCAACGCGCTGTCGTGGTAACGAGCGATATTGGAATATGTATGCGCCATATACTAGCAGACAATCGTGGAAGAGTCTCATGTTTACTAGCAATGATATGCGGGGGGGGGGGGGGATAATATAAAGAACCCATTAAGCTGCGTTTACCTGGCACGCCGATTGCGGAAAGCGGATTGTGGAAACGGAACGCGGAATATAGTTCAGATCACTCGATATATGTTCCATCATCCATTTACCTGTACGCGGTAAGCGGTATGCAGAACGCGGAATGGCGGGATGCAGAAAGACTGATCGCTCGGTGTAGCGATTTTTCCGGATGGAAAAGGAAAAGATTCCATTGCGGAATAGAGCAGATGTAACCTAGCAACGAAATGGTAATCCAAGTAGTTAAAGCTAATTCATCGTCTAAAATTATAAGAACTAATTTGTCGAAAAAATTACATGTTGTTAGATTAGGTCAAGATATCATCTTGAAAGTAGTCATCAGTATCCGCCCATTTTGGATCTACATCTCTCGCCTCCGTACATACACATTTTGTAATGGCCTCAGTGCAAAACTAGATATCTAAGCATATATAAATGTGTTGTCGCCTTTGAAAGAAGCTTGATAGTAATATCGCAATATCACCAATAAAAATGCAATACAATAATGCAATGATACCACGTGCAGGTAAATGGTACACACGATATTTTACTCGCATTCCGCATATCTGCTTTCCATTCCGCATTCAGCATTCTGCACCCCATGTGCCAGGTAAACGCAGCTTTAGGCAACCAAACAATATGTAGGTTCACTTTTGCCATTCAACGCGCTGTCATGGTAACGAGCGATATTGGAATATGTATGCGCCATCAATCCGACAATCACGGAAGAGTCCGATGTTTACTAACAGTGATATGCGGGGAATAATATAAAAAACCCATTAGGCAACCAAATAATATGTAGGTTCGCTTTGACCATCTCAAATCGGGTTCACTAAATCCTGACTCACGTACAATATCAAAATCAACTCTTGTGAGATCCTCTTTCTATGTCTGTATGGTAAGTGGTTATTTATTTTAATAACAAATCTGATTTTTTGAAGTATTGCTCTAATCCCTGAGAGATTCTATTAGAGAGAGTTTGCATAAGTCAAAGATCGCATAGCGAGAAGCGACACCACCGTACTCGCATTCAACGCGCTGTCGTGGTAACGAGCGATATTGGAATATGTATGCGCCATATACTAGCGGACAATCGCTGAAGAGGCTCATGTTTACTAACAGTGCTATGCGGGGAATAATATAGAACCCATTAGGCAACCAAATAATATGTAGGTTCCCTTTTGCCATCTCAAATCGGGTTCACTAAATCCTGCCTCACATAAAATATCAAAACGCTTTGGGATTGAGCAGAATAGCGGTAGCTACGGCACATCTGGAAGAATTCACCTGATTCAACTGTCCATGATTGCCCCCAGAGTGCCCGCGTTCGCTACTACCGTGTATAGGCTACGCGAGCGCCGTCTGTCCGCTATCATCTATATTTTTCTATAATGAACTGTGGCTTCAATTCTGACATTGGCCTTTAGTCCAGCGGAGACCATGGTATATAACGAGCGGTGTAATGTTCCGCCCTCGCGAACAATGCCATTTTCAAAGTGAGAATCTGATAACGTTGACGAGCGAGAATGAGGCGATATATCCGGACAAATCAGCGCTAAATTACTCAAATATTTTGCTAAGTGGATATTCAACAGTGTCTGGATTCTCTCCAGTAAAGACGGTGATCAATCATGATTTGTAATTAGGTAGTAGACACCTACTGCACTATGAAATTGAGTGCACGATCACTGGCAATCAATAGAAATCCACGTCAACCATCGCGTTGTATTAGTCAGCATATATATATATATATTCTCATCGCGCTCTGGCAATGACTCTATGTACCTGACTTTGTCTTTAAAGCGCTCAAAATACTATTTATTTCGATTAAGCATTTAGACGTCGATACCTTTCAAGGAAATTTTGATTTTTGCAGCCCAAAAGAATATTTCTATATATTTATAACGAAAATTTACACAAAAAATTGATTTCTGTTATCCTTCAAATGGACAGTCATCAAAAGGGTAATGGTCAATAAAATTCAAATTTCTGCTTAGCCAGTGTCCAATTACAGAGCAAGAAGAGTATTCTTGAAAATTTACTGCTGAAATGACTGGCTCGGTTATCGAGCCAGTGATTTCAGTGGTAAAATTTTCAAAAAATATTATTCTCTTAACCTACAAATGGACATTTCTCAAGATCCCTGCAGAGGTCGTTTTTTTTACCAACTTGACCATTAAAGGGTTAAGTTGACACTAGAGGGGTTAAACTAGCACTGGCGTGTGGGTAATGCATGTAAAGTGACAAACAGTTGGGCGAACGTATGCATTATGGAAAAGTTTTATATTTTATGATTCTTACAGCTAAATTGGACACATCTACTTTTAGCTATGTCCCGCCCATCTCTAGCTAACCTACGCCCAGGATGTTCCCGTGTTGGAATTGATCGAACCCTGAATTACAAGATTCCCAATATCAAGGTAACTATACAGGCTGTTGAATATTTTGAAACTAATTTTACAGGGTGATGTTTGCTGTCGCACGTTTCTTAAGTAGCAAAGACATACAATTCGTACACTTGACGGACTATTAAGCGTTCATGACAGACTTAGGTACGTCATCATTACATATTTTGATTGTGACGTCAGTCTACACGTGACGTAGCAATTCATTATTATGTCATATACCTGAGTGACGGATTGGTTTCATCCATTATGTCCTGTGACTTTGTTTGCGGGCAAGTCGTTTAGAAGTTCCAGAGCTACTAGTAAAGTAGGGGCCTATGTATGATTACTGTATTCTGCGGCTGTAGTAGTACAAACATCCTACAGCTGCAATCAGTCCTTTTTCGCTTTTACCCACTGTGTCTTGTCCTCAGCCGAAATCCTTAGCTTCCTCGGGTCCATTCTTGAGTTGAGTGTACCGAGTCATGCTTTCTTGAGGTCACCTCGTAGCACGCTTAGCAGATTTATGCAATGACGTCCTCTCCCGGCTTTGTATTTGCTGGCTCCGAGTACGGCGAATTCCAAGGCTCTCTGTGCTGGTGTCTCTTCTGGCATCCTTAGCCCATGGCCAAACATGGAGCATCTTTGCTGGGCGACTTTTACAGACAGCGGCGACATATTACACATCTTGCATAGTGGATCGTTGGAAATTATGCTGTCTGGCCATCGGTGTCCAGTGATGATGCGTAGGCGTTTGCGGTAGCAGGCATCGAGTTTGTCTAGAGCTGCCTTTGGAGCTGCCCAGCTGTTACAGTTAAACAGCATCAAGGATACACAGGTTGCATTGTATAAACGTAGCCTCTTTATCAAGGGCATCTTTGGGCTACGAATCCAAAGCTTCCATAAGGACTGGAAAGCTATGTTCTCCATGACGCAGCGTGCAGAAATGTCAGCAGTACTGCAAAGCAGTGAGCCCAGGATTTTACTTTTCCTCCGTCGTTCGGCGCTACGAAGTGGGTCGTCATTTTCTATAGTTTCATGCCGTGTCGATAGGTATATGTGGGCGAACTCTGTTTTGGATTCATTCATAAAGAGATTCTCAATTTTTAGTTTGCTTGCAGCTATTGGGAGAAGTTCGTCAAGTGGTTTCTTTTCCTTGTCTATGAAGTCCACATCGTCGGCATATTCCATCTCTAGCGGCATGCCCAGTATTGACACGGGGGGGGGGGGGGAGGTGTGTGTGTGTGTGTGTGTGTGTGTGTGTGTGTGTGTGTGTGTGTGTGTGTGTGTGTGTGTGTGTGTGTGTGTGTGTTTGTCTTGTGGAACTTTCCCGCCCAGATTTCAGTGCGGCAGCAAGGTAGCAGGTGAAAAGCACCGGAGATAGACCATCTCCCTCTGGGGAGCCAATTGATGCCGTAGTCTCACTAGTCGTAGCTCATCTTCATTGCAACTGGCCTGGCGTAGTACATCTAGGATCATTGACTGTTTAATTGTGTCGAAGGCTCGTGACATGTTAATGCCCATTTTGTGGAAGTCACAGTGTTTGGACATGACTACCGAGACAAGCATGCGTTGAGCCCATACATGTCTGCGCAGCTGCGTCCACGTTTGAAGCCACTTTGACATGATCCGGTGAAGTAATCAATCTTGGCTCGGATGTGGCATAGAGTAACATTGGATAGGATTTTCCGTATGCTATTGAGGAGCACAATGGGCCACAGATTGGCTGGGGCCCAGGTGGCTTCTTGGGCGTGGGTAGTGCGATAAGGGTGCCTTGGCCTACAACGTCGATGGGAAGGTGGTGCATAAAATCTGAATTGATTAGGTGCGTGATCGGTTTTGAGATAATGCCATCCGCATATTTGAATAGTTCATTGCTCATGCCATCAGGTCCAGAGGCACTACAATTTTTCAGGGCTTTAAGTGCCTTCTCAAATTCTGCTGTTTTAGTTGGTGTTAGTAATGGCCTGGGTTCTCCTGAGAACGGGTGCAAGGGCTCATCATCGTTGTCAGTGAACTGTTCCTTGAACCATTCTCGGATCGCCTCGGCTTTTCCTTTGTCAGTCCCGATAAAGTATTATGGCTCGGGCTGCCCGAAACATTTTGTAACGGTCATTAGGTAGCAGTGATTTCATCTGCTAGGGAGTCTGCCTGTTGAATAGCAATATCTTTTAAGTGTTCGCTATTGTGGCACAGAATAATATTGCGCTCCCGGCGTAGTTTGGTGCGGTCTTCACTTTGGCCACTTTCATAGATGTGCAGCCATAATGCTTTCTGCTCTGCGGACAGTTTTACTATTAGAGGGTCGTCAGCATACCTAGTTTGGTTGTTTTGAAGAACACATATAGTGCTGGTAGCGGATGATTCCTTAGATTTAAGTATTTTGGTACGGGCTTCGTTTAGATCGGAGCTGACATCGATCTTAGATATCTTTTCCCCGAGGGCTTTTTTGTATAACATTTGAGTGTCAGTGTCGCTGATGAGCTTGGGTAGGTTGTAGGTGACTCTACCCTCTTGCCTGGTATGGTGTATATATATTAGGTAGAGATCGTTCATCTGTTGAGGTCTGTGCCTCCATACGAACGAGGGTTCCTGTGTAAGGGGTTTGCTTCTGTCCTGCATAGTATGAAATCTATTTGGTTGAAGACAGCTGTTGTAGCCTTAGAACTTTTTGGGGCTTTGCGATCAGTAATGTGTCCAGTCCATGTTGCCCGGTGCTGGCATGGGTGTTTGAAAGCCGTATTTGTGACAAATGGGCCATTGGAACTAAGGAATGCTACCAGTGTATCTCCATTGCCGCTGCGTGTGCCCTCTTCATAGGATCCCATTCATAAGCCCAGTCCTGAACTTTTGTCCACAATTCCGAGTTTACCCAGCTTTGAGTTGAAATCTCCACACACGAACAGTTGCCATCTAGCTGGGATTCTAATGGCGGAGCTCAGTTCTGCGTGGAAGGAATCTAATATTGCTGGATTCTCTTTGACTTTTTCGGTAGTTGGGCCGTATGCGTTGACAATTCGACAATTAGTGGTGGTGTGTTTTCGCGTAGGCATAGTCAGGTCGATGACTGCAACGCGATCACTGACGTATCCAAAACTAATGACATGATCCAAGACCCTTGGTCCGATTACGAAGCCTAGGCCCCGGTATGTGGCCTGTTTTTGCTCCATGAGCACTAGCTTATGGCCTGTCTGTAGTTGCTACTCTGAGTGTTTAGCTACTTTAGTCTCTTGAATGCATGCAATATCGATGTTATCGTGGTCACAGTCTGCACCTAAGGTTTGCCTCTTTGATGTTGCACTCAGACCACGTATATACCACGTAACTATGGTAAGTTCCTAGGAAGATTGCGTCGTCCGAGGATGTCGAGCACAGTTTCTAGTTTGAAGAAGGGTAGACATAATCAGAGTTGCCTCTGTATGCGGATGTCAGCCGCGCAATCCTTGCTGACTTAGTTTCTCTACAAAGTTGGTACCTACGGAGGAGACCGGCGGGAAGGTGTCATATTTCTCCCCAGGGCCTCTACTTATGCTCATATATGTTATGCAAGTATATGGGCCTATACTTATACTCATATATGTTGAAGCACTGCTGCTAGTTAGTAAACACTTTCATGACCTGACTAAACGTGCGAACCAGAGAAAATAGGAAAATACCCGGAACCATCCTTCCATTAATATCTTTAAAGCACCCACATGCACACACAAGACTAAATGTAGGAATCCAATCGTCCAATCAAGGATCTGACGTGATAATCACAATACGTCGCGTGTTAGATGACGTCACAATCAAATGACGTGTGTCCGACACAACATGGTAAACATTCGACTGAATTGTATGCCATTGGTGAATTTACAATTTAATATACATTCTGTTAAAAAAATTTGAATCTATTTTGCCATGGAGCTAGTGTTGCATAGGAAGCAACGCCTACAAGTAAAATTAGTTTTAAAATGTTCAACTAACTTAGCTATATACTTACTTTGTAATGGCATATTCTAGTTTATCCATCAAACACATGACGTCATAATCAACCACGTGACACGTAGGATAACGCCCTAATGAAATACGTCATAAATGGCGTAGCTAGGTTCGTCGCCAACGCTTAATGGATGACGGACTAAGCGCTGTTGTACGAATTGTACGTCTTTACTATTTAATAAGCATGGTGTTGAATATTTTGAAACTAATTTGACTGGGGCGCTGTTGCACCCAGTCAAATTAGTTTCAAAGTATTCAACAGCTTACCTGTATAGTTTTCTAGAAATTGATTAGTAGGGCGTTCAGGGATCGCTCGATCCCAAAACGGGCGTAGTGTGGGTGGAGCTTACCTACAGATGGGCGGGGCATAGCCAAAGTGGGGTTCCTCCACTGGGATTATGGGCATTCAGTGATCAAAGTGTTAAAATCGAACAAAGTGGGCGGAGCTTAGCTAGACATGGGCCACTATATTTACTACAAATGTGCTGCAAAATGATGTCGTATATCCCACGTCTATAATTAGACCAACTCGATTCGATTTCCATTCGAACCAGGATAGTTGAATTGCCAACGAGATTGAAATTAGAAGGGTTAAAATAAATTATAGTCGCCAAACAATTGCATAGTCACGTGTATATTTACCTAGTTATTGAAAGGGAATCGAACCCACAACCGACGAAAGCGTCAAGCATCGTACCCCACCAACGCTTCCCCCACACCAACGCCGCATGACTTGCGGCATTGGCGTGGTGGATGTGTTTGTTGGCTATGATACTTGGCGCTTTTGTCGGTTGCGGGTTCGATTCCCTGTCAATGCAAACATACCGTAATGTCAGGTGGACTTGTATAACTATTTACCTTGTTCTTTCAGCAGATGTTCATATATTTAAACAAGAACAATCAGAGATTGGACATTCGTTTTCAGATTGTCCGGATTTTTTTTTACGGATTTTCCAAATTTATGGACCAGGTGTCAAAAAGGTGTCAAAACCTATTATATGGTTACAGCCTTTCTCGTGTTAAGAACTGCGCCAAATCGGAACAATACAAAATATTAGTGGTCAGAGATATGGATATGATTCGAGCCTGACCAAGGTCTAGAAATCCTTTTGCATGGCATGTTCCTTGGTTGTGTTAAAACGTGGACCAAATTGGATAAGCAGATTTTTATATGTAAGACCTGACGCACGCCCTCACATCCACGCACGCACGCACGCACGCACGCACGCACGCACGCACGCACGCACGCACGCACGCACGCACGCACGCACGCACGCACGCACGCACGCACGCACGCACGCACGCTCACGTACATACGCATGCACGCACGAACGCACGCGCGCGAGCACACACGCTCGCACGCACACACACACACACACACACGTGCACGGACGCACGCGGATCATCCAGACTTCCCGATTGTCCGACTGCCCGCCTGCCTGGCCACCCGGCCGGCTAGTCAACCGCACAGCCATCTGTCGCACGCACACACACACGCACGCACGCACGTACGCATGCATGCACTCACGCACCCACGTACGCACACACTCACGCCCGCCCGCACTCACGCACACATATGCATGGATGCACGGGCCATCCAGACTGCCCCCTGTCCAGCTATCCGGCCGGCCATCCGCCCAGCCACCTGCCTCTCGCACGCACGCACGCATGCACGCACGCACACACGGTGAGGGTAGAAAACATTCAGTTGTAGGTCAATTCCCTTACCATCACCACCCACCTTCCCCATCCTTCCATTATTGGCTGTGATCCCGTATTGGGAAAACATTCGTAAATTTCAATTAGGTTTCCACAGAAATCACATACTCTAGCAAACATTGATCTCGCGACCTTTCCATCAGTTGCTGGCCATACAGCGACTCCGTAATATTCACCATTTCCAGTGGCACTGCCTTCCCTAATGCAAGCGAACATTCCAGTTTCAGAATAATAATGTTCATATATTTAAACAAGAGCAATCAGAGATAGAAGACCGGTTTATGATTACTGATTACTACCCCCGATAACGCAGCTTACTGGACAGACTCTAGGCCGATACCGGGCCGATACTGAAAGTATCGGTCCGGTATCGGCCCAGTATCGGCCCAGTATCGGCCCAGTAAGCTGTGGCATCTGGGCAGTGGCCTGACAGTAAGCTCGTAACGGCTTCTTATTCAGTCGAACGCATAAGTGTTTGACGGAATAACAGGCCCTTGCGCGCGTATTTCCAGACCACCGGTAATAAGTAATCATAAACCATCGAAATGAAATTCGCAAACGCTGAAGACATATGGCGCGGTATCGATCCTTGATTAAAAACCCAAAAGAAACAACAGGCCAAGAGGGCAACTTGCTTCCTAATAATATAGGATCTCAAATGATGAGCTGTTTTGAAGAAGGCTGACATTTACCGAGATCAATCGGCATGTGTGAACGCCTACAGACAGGCTTAATTGAAAGTGGCCACGATTACAGGGGACTTAAGGAGCGCATGGCACAGATGGCATACACAGACAGACGTGACGTTATTCATTTCTATCAAAGGGTAAAGTAGGGAAAAAAATTGATTCTCGTATTAACAAACTTTATCAACAAACTTGTATGCCATACCTGCCTGCTGTTCTACGATGAATCCTCAGCCGACATTATTTGAATCTAATTCTGCGTATTAACGTATTAACGACTGCTGTTGTCCAAAGGAGAACTCGTGGGAGAAAACAAATTGTTTTTAATCCATTTGGCCATCCAATATTTAATTCTCACAATGTACGTTTACGATAGACATTGAATTCCACTGTAAAAATTAGACAATTGAAGAATCCGGTTTCAGAGGCAGCAACAGCACCCAGGCAAATTAGTCTGGAAATTTAAATTCAGAAACTGAAGGGATCCATTGATCCCAACTCGGGAAAAGCGTGGGCGTAGCTTAGCTAGAGATGGTCGGGCATAGCTAAAACAGGATTCATCCATTGTCCATCTCCGGATGTCATTAATCCAGGATGTACAGCGTCTCTATAGATTGTACCTTTCTTCGACTTCGCCCTCAATCATGAACGTTACGAGGTTTTCTGGTGGCCGTTTCCAGTCATGGTATTTGGCTAGCTTTTCGCGTTTTAATGCTAAGACCAGGTCATTCTATTCTTGCTGACGCAAGCACTTGTTTTGCGCTCGACCAAGCTGATGCGCAACATGCGACGCCACACCAACATTTCAAAAGCATGTAATCGTTTTTCATTCCAATGTTTGAGTGCCCAAATGTCTGCGCCATAATCTTTAATCCGAACCACATACTCATCCATTGCAGCTCATTTGCTTGATTCCGCAATTCAACTTCTGGCATGGCAATAAGTGATGTATCATCAATATAACGGATGCTCCATATAGCTCTCACTTCAATGACACAGTCTGTTTGTTCTGGTAGAGTTGCTCTACATAAATTTAAAACGCATTGGTGACAAGACGCAGCCCTGGCGGACTCCCTGTTCAAATGGGAATTGGTCAGCGTGCACTCATGCTAACCGTATGCCATCAGTTGCGTGATTGTACAGCTTTGTGACTAGCCATTTGGGATCTACAATACGAATTACCATTGTCAAAAACACGTAAACATAATTCAAATGATTTACCGGCAATGCCGGCCTGGCATGGATCGATTGGTCCAAAACTGTGGCTCAATTATATAACGTCATAATGAAATACCTCACTTTGTAGCCGACGGCGCAATCAAAACAGCATAATCACTAGATCCGCCACGAATGTGGCAATGGAGGAAGCCAGTTGTAGCTAGGCGCCGCCCATCTCTAGCTAAGCTCCACGCACACTTCAACCGTGTTGGGATCGATAGATCCCTGAACTCCCTGACTATCAATTTCCAGAAAACTATACGGGTAGTCTGTTTAACTATAGCTGTTGAACAGCACCCAGTTAAATTAGATTCAAAATATTCAAAATCATGTTTATTAAACAGTAGCGCGTTCGCGCAACAACGATCAATTAAGCGTTCGTGAGGAACTTATCTGCGCCATTCAAGACACCATTTATTATGACGTCATCCTCCGCGTCACGCAGTTGATTATGACGTCATAAGATTGATGGATAAACTGGACAGGGTCATTGCCTGCTGTGTTTTACGGTTCGACAAGCATTGGCAAGTCACACAGTACAGGCTGACAACTCATTTTGCCGTCAGCTGAACGGCCATTATTCGGCTAATGAGAGGATGATTAAATGTGCTATCATCCCCACCCCATCCCAGCTCCACCCCTATCATCTCATCCATCATCCATACCATTCCCGGCTTTACTATAGTATTAGTGAAAATAGCTTTTCCAATACGAGCCTTCTGTGCAGTAAATGCCATTCTGAAGTACGTTTATGTATTTGAGCCAACGCGCGATTATTCGCTCGCCATCCCAGACGGATTACTTATTGAGCCAATATTTACGATCTATCCTATAAAGTAATGTGGTTTGGGCATATTATACGTGCATTAATTAACCATTGAACAAGGAAAGATACTAATAACGATGTCAAAAAATCGGCCAAATAGTCTCGAGAAAGTTACTGATCGCGAAGTGCTTGGCGCCTCAAGAATATAGAGCTCTTGCGAACATTGAACCTCGTAAAGCCAAACGCAAGGCGTTATGTATGGATCCGCTCTGCCAGTCAAATCATCTTCCCGGAGTATCCATCTATTATCTGACGCCATATGACGTCATAATCAGCTAAGCGGCGTGAATGATAACGTCATAATAATTACGTCATAAATGATTCCATTTGATCTGTCTTTATCTCTTAATAGTCCGACACGTTGTACGAGTTTTATGTCTCTACTATCTAATAAACATGCTGCTGAATACTTTGAAACTAATTTGACTGGACGCTGTTGCTGCCATGGGCAGCAACACCACCCAGTCAAATTAGTTCCGAAATATTCAATAGTTTATCTGTATAGTTTTCTGGAAATTGATAGTTACGGAGTTCAGAGGTCGGTCGATCGCAACACGAACTAAAAATGGAATGGTCCGTTATCTGATGTTAGAGGCTAATACAAGTCACGAGCAAAATGACGTGGCTCCGTCACAAAGTTCGAATTGTATTAATATAGGCCTGCGATTAGCCCGCATTTGTCACCAAGTTCTCAAGTTTCCTGACGGAGCTACGCCAATTTAAGTGTGGCGAGGCATGGAGGATTTCAGTTTATCCATCAATCATATGACGTCATAATAAACTACGTGGCTTGTGGATTGACGTCATAGTCGATTACGTCATGAATGACGTAGATAAGTTCGTCGTTAACGTTTTAGGTGATGTTGTTCTAATTTGACTGGGCGCTGTTGCTGCCATACCACCGAGTCCAATTGATTTCAACATATACAACACTTTACCTGTATAGTTGTCTGGAAATTGAGATTCAGAGAGTGCTGGGATTGGTTGATGACAACACGGGCACCGCGTGGGTAGAGCTTAGCTAGAGGTTGGCGGTGGTTCAGCTAAATAAAAAACCTGGATTCCTCGATTGATTATGATGTTACATACTTGAGTGACAGATCGCCTCCCTCCATTATACCTTCGTCATGTGACAACGTGATATATACGCGACACACAATCAAGGCCTCCGTTTTTGTTTTATGGGAGATTTCTAATTAAGGATAAATCCCTTTATAGTGCTTCGCACGCAACGGTGGATTTACATATAAATTGCGAAGAATATGGTCAATCACATGTTGGTAAAACATAGATTGCTTGATAACATCCACACAGCGCGTTCTATACCATACGTGTCACCGCAGGACCGGTGATTAACTTTTACGAACATCCATGGACCAATTCTCCCCGCATTCGTATTGTTTTACAGTCGAACGACATAACTAGTACTGTTGTAATTAACGGACTGACTTGTTCCGACAGAAATTGGCGAAGAACCAGCGTGTGTTTAATAATAAACGCTGACACGGATATTGGCAGAGGAACGTAAAAGGGGAAGACTCATGAATTTACCAACCTAATTTCGTCTTCTAGTGGCGTGATTTATGTTTTACTCAATGATGAAGAATACTGTCGAGATCATAAACCAGCCCGCCTAGTTGCTTATCGACGCGACTACACTACAGGGTGTATATTATTGGCACTCGTCCGGAGGTGGTTTGATGTTTGGCAATGACTATAAATCGTGTTTGACAGAAAAATGGCTGCGAAATAAATAAAAAATTAATTCCAATCTAAATGATGATCTCAATTGAACAGATTGCACGACACGCTCCGCCGTAAAACAGATAATTAAGTATTTATAACAGGAGGTAGCGAAATTCTGTAGGTTTACGAAAACAACTAGAACGGTGATTGTAATAGATTTTAAAACCAGCTTTGCTGAATGCTTTTAGAACTATCAGTTTAATACTATCAATACCGCCACCACTGACCTGTAGTCCATTCCACCGTGCCCAAAACAAGCTTGAGAACATAATTTCATTCAGACTTCAAATCAATGGAACCAATGTGTCACTCAATATCTGAGGTCATAGTCAATCACGTTACTTCTTAAGTGGCATCGCAATCGAATTAGCGTCTGCCTGTCACGCAATGTTCTGTCACGAAATCTGTCTGGATTGTATATCTTTGATTAATTTATTAATCAAGAAATACTATGTTGAATATTTTGAAACAACTTTGATTCAGAGCTTTTGTTGCCATTGGCCAGTATTCAGCAGTATACCTGGATAGCTACCATGAATTTGGCATTCCTGGAAGTCAGGATCCAAAGTGTTAAAATAGATTCAGATACGTGGACAAAGTGGGCGGAGCTTAGCTAGAAATGGGGGGGGGGGGGCATAGATAGAAATTCAACCCTCTATAGAATTACAGTATCTGGATTACGAGGAATATGATTGTTTCTATAGGCTTAGGCGCAATACCCTTACGTTCCCACCCATAGATGATTGGGGGAGACGAACTGGGTATTGGGACACTCTCATTTATACACGCCACGCGTTGACAGTGCGCAGTGGGAATGGACCAGTTTATCCATCCATCATATGACGTCATAATCAACTACGTGACGTGCAGAAAGACGTCATAATAAATTTCAGCATGAATGACTCGATTTAGTTCATCCAAAGCGCTTCATAGTCCGACGCATTGTACGAATTGCTTGTTTTTGCCATTTACTAAACATGCTGTTGAACATAGCGATAAACAAACAGATGATTGAGCCACCAACTATTCTTCCAAAACTTGCAGCATTTTTCGATGTTATGGCAATAGTCCTGTTTATGGAAATACCAAATTCAGCTAAGACATGTATAGACAAGCTATGGATAAGTATGTGTCGAGGTTGTCTTGCAAAAGGTACACGAGCATAATGAGGTACACCTTATAGTTAATGCGCACACTGTTTCAAATTCAGTAAAGAGTATGCCACGAGATCGGCATAAAGGAAAACAAAAGGAAAATGGTCTATTATGTCACTAACTGGACATGAGTTACGAAACCTTCAGTACAACAGTTCATTTCGCGCACCAACAATTAAAGACGAATTGACAGTGTACCTGGCCAAAAATACGTTCGCATGTTCCATGAGTAACGACGCGATCTCTATAGTAATGTAGTTGAAAACTCCCTTTTCAAACAACATTACTGCCGACAAAATGCTGCGACGAATGAGCTGACACCAAGCTTAAATTTCCTGCTATAAATGCAAGAGGACGACGAGCAACAGTCATCCTTGTTCACGCTCTACGTGATACGTTCAAGAAACTGTGTTATGCAACATCCTTTGTAACCGGAACTATAGAACAAAAACTATCAATTCCCTGCAGCCTATCTGTAGAGATATAGAACCCGAGAAAGCAGCAGCTCTTCCAGGGTTTCGTGATATTTCAAAAGCAGATCAGACAGGTTAGTTCGCAGCACAATGTAAGCCTACCCACTGTCACGAACATCTTGTAACGCACCAGATAGTTTTGCAGACGTCGGAAGCAATGGTCAGTTAGCTTGAGATACAACAAGTTTCAGTCGAACATTATAAATTGTTCTTTATATGAACGAAGTCGCAAACTGACCAACATTTTCGCACTACTTTGGCGTCTATTCTCAAAGAGGCAGTGAGAGGGTGGTGAGTCGATGAATCCAGTTTTAGCTGTGCACCGCCCATCTCTAGATAGGCTCCACCCACGCTTTGCCCATGTTGCAATCAATCGATCCCTGCACGCTCTGAATCCCAAATTCCAGAAACTATAATGGTAAGCTGTTAAATATTATGGCAACATCACCGTCCAGTCAAATTACTTTTCAAACAGAAGGTGTATTAAATAGTACAGACATATACTTCGTACAACGTGACGGACTATTAAGCGTTTAAGACGGACTAAATCGAGTCATTCATGACGTAATTGCTTATAACGTTATCTTACACGTGATGGAGTTGATTATGACGTCATATGACTAACTGAGAAACTGGATTCATCAGTTTATCAACTACAAGATCTGTCTTGAATCAAGAACTGTGCCAACTACCGAACTACAGTTTGATGACAAAGTGATTGTACGACAGTACTGACCGATGCAACTGATTGCCGGATGAACCTTCAATGCGGGTCACCCGGCACATTGTCCAATCACACAGTCAATCACACCTTATGCTATGGCACAGCTTATAAAGAGTGCGTGTAAGAAAAGTATGTGTGATGGAAATTCTTGCTCTTGCACATCACATAGTCTAGCGTGTCCTGACTTGACCTTTCCCGTTTATCCATCCATCGTATAACGTCATATGACGTCATAATCTACTACGTGACGTATATCATGACGTCATAACCAATTACAGTATGAACGACTCGATTTAGTTCGTCTTAAATGCATAATAGTCCGACACGTTGTACGAATTGTATGTCTTTACTATTTAATAAACATTCTGGCTAATATTTTGAATGAAACTAATTTGAAACAAATTAGTTTCAAAATATTCAACAGCTTATGTTTGTAGTTTTCTGGAAATTAATAGTCAGGGAGTTCAAGGATCGGTCGATCCCAACACAGGCGAAGTGTGGGTGGAGCTTAGCTAGAGATGGACGGACATAGGTAAAACAGGAAATGCCAATGGATCTTTCCATTTTTAGCCATTCCCCGCCCATCTCTATCTAACCTCCACCAATACCTCGCTGGTGTTGGGATCGACCGATCTCTGAACTTCCTGACCATCAAGTTCCAAAAAACTACACAGGTAAGCTGTTGAATATTTTGAAACTAATTTGACTGGGTGCATAAATATGGTTTTTATTTGAATATAACACTAGCATACGAATGGTTACACTTGAACATAACACATGAATTGCGATAGAGATGAAAGCTTTCTTAAAGTAAATCTCACTTTATCTTATACTAACCATTCATGTGATAGAATTTGCCACTCATAATCCATCCCCGACATTTTTAGCTTTTTATCACGCCAACAACGAAACATATTCCGGCTTTAGTAACTAAATATTGCTACATTTCTACAGCCTATGATGGCTGTCATGATTTACTTTTCAACCAATGAGAAAAAACCTAGCGTGTTTGCCTCGGTATATAATCTTAGTCATAGAGGTGCACGCTATCGTTTCGCAAAGCGGTATAAAAGCAATCATACAGGTAAGCTGTTGAATATTTTGAAACTAATTTGACTGGAAGTTGTTGCTGCCATAGCCAGCAACAACCTCTAGTCAACTTAGTTTCAAAATATTCAACGAGATGAGTATTACATAATACAGAATGTAATGCATTTGCACTTATATGACATCACACACTATCGCTTGAGGATACAAAATCGTGGCGCTAACTGTTCAACATTTACGCGATGTTACAAAGCAGATAATTGTGATATAGATAAAGGACTTGACAGGATATGAATAATATGGAATCTATACACCATAATCAATCGGTGCAGTATAACATTTGAGATGAAATTAAGTCCCTTTAACGATGCCTATATGCATATTTCGCAGTGTGTTGGAGCTAAGAAAATATGTCTATAAGTTACATTCATAATGACGAGTTCCATGACCATTTGGGCGAATATAATCGGCCATATTCTGCAGAAACTATATCAGTTCATCAATAGGTAAGTAATTTGTTAACATCAGTATAGATGCAATGGAATCATTAAACCGCGCGGTATTGTCAAATAGGTGTTCCCATCCGGAAAATCCCCAAGGGCTATATTATTCGTCGTACGGATAGCAGGTTTGATTAACAGAATATCTGCCAAATTTGGTATTGATCGGTTAATAAATAACATACCTATTCAGAATGAAACTTTTCAGGTTATCCATCCATCAAATGACGTTAGAATCAACTGCGTGGCGTGTAGGACGACGTCATAATCAATTATAGCATGAATCATTTGATTTAGTCCGCCTTAAACGCTTAATACGCCGACCCGTTGTATGAATTGTATATCTTTGCTATTAAAATAGGCAGCAACAATGCCCAGTTAAATTAGTTTCAAAATATTCAACAGCTTACCTGTATAGTCTTCTTGAAATTGATAGTCAGGTAGTTCAGTGATCGATCCCAACACCAGCGAGGTATGGGTGGAGCTTAGCTAGAGATGGGCGGGGGCATATCTAAAACTGGAAAGGTTCATTGTCCCATATTGGCACATTATCCAAATATATTAGTGCGTTTTGGGTTATCGTACATTCATCTGAACTAAATTCAGAGTTTCGTAAAATATCCTCAGAAGACAATGTCAGTAATGTCGTTTTTCTTCATCGGAATATACCACTGAAGAGGATCAACGCCGATAGCTACGTGTAACAAGCAAGGCCACCAGAATGGGTGAATCCAGTTTCTCAGTCAATCATATGACGAAATTAGCAACTACGTAACGTGTAGGCTGGCGTCATAATCAATTGCGCCATGAATGAATTTAGTCTGTTTTAAATGCGTAACTCTTAGCACTCTGTGGTAAAAATTTTAAATTTTCAAATTAAATTAAAAGATGAGCTGTTGTTCATTTTAAACAACTTTGGTGGAAGATGGTGCTGTCATAGACAGCAACATCGTCCACCAAAATTGTTTAAAAATCTGCACCAGTTTCTTTGCTACTGGCACCGTAAAAAGATAGAATGTTGACATCAGAGTGGTACGGGTTAATAGTTCATCAGCTTGTAAATTATATGTCTTTACTATTTAATAAACATGCTGTTAAATATTTTGAAACTAATTTGACTGCGCGATGCCGCTGCCAAAGACAGCAACGGCACCGAGTACAATTGTAATTAAATAGGCAGCAACAGCGTCCAGTCAATAGCTTACCTGTAGAGTTTTCTAGAAATTGATAGTCAGGAGGGTCAGGGATCGATCGATCCAAACACGGGCGAAATGTGGGTGGAGCCCAGCTAAAGATGGGAGAGCATAGCAAAAACTGGATTCTTCCATTGATTCACATGTAGGTCATCCCTACTGCGCTGTCAACAATGCTAGATTAGTAGCTTATAAAAAAATAAGGCGTTTAGAAATTCAATTCGTGGGCTGATGGTTAACGTGCTCAAATAAAATATTCATGGCTCCAGTGCTGTACATACGCACTACAGACAAGAATAAATAAGTAATTAATCGGTGCACAGCATTGGATAACACGTCCCGTCACAGTGTCAGGCGGCTCCCTTGTTGACTATGGGATTTTGTCGATAAGAACTTAATCTCCCAAATGCTGATATACGTCTCTCTGAATTGGCAACATTTGACCAAACTGTGTTGTACGTACCCAGCTTGTAAATTGCTTAATGCGTAGGGTTGGAGTTACGCAATACTGGAATCCGTTCTCTCATGCTTTATGCATTTATTCTGCCAAAGTGATTGTTGATAAGCTTAATTTCTCGTTATTCTTCTCACGCCTGTCTTTTCAAAATCCCACCAGACAAACGGACATTTCATTCGCTTTCGTGAAGGTATTATACTGAATTCGATATTGGCGCTCACGTTGGTCAACGGCGTTGGATCCAATTAATATCGAATTCGTAATGGGCGTGACCGTTGGTCACTGGTGGATAGGACCACTATCGAAAGCGTTATCGGCGCGTGCGTTGTTTAAAGGCGCAATAGAATAATATCAAATTGTACTTTGCGCCGATTTGAAACAATTATACAAATTTCTCATTCCTCGTATACAATAATAGTTTTCATAGTAAAACGGTATTAAAATTGTTTTGTAGAATGCAGGGTGAAAAGCGTTAACGTAATAAAAATGACTTGAAATACTATGAATAATTATTTCACTGTGGCCATTCATTTGATAACATAGGACTTATTGGAAGTCATTGACCACAGTAAATGCAACATGGAACAACACAGTAATGTTTCTCTCAGTCGGATCTTTAAAGTATCGCCATCAATTGGGACCAACATGCGAATGATTGGTCTACGTGTTCCGGATATGTCTGTGAAAATGAATCCAGTAACGCATGTAGGGATGAGCTGTGAGACGGACCATTCACTGGTGCGGGTGTTGGTGGGTGGGTGGGTGGGTGGGTGGGTGGGTGGTTTGGTCTGTGGCGGGCGGGCGGGTGTGTGTTGGGGTGAGTGGGCGAGTGGCGGGCGGGCTGGCAGGAGGGTGGGCGAATGGTTAGTGTGTGTGTGTGTGTGTGTGTGTGTGTGCGTGCGTGCGTGCGTGCGTGCGTGCGTGCGTGCGTGCGTGCGTGCGTGCGTGCGTGCGTGCGTGCGTGCGTGCGTGTGTGTGTGTGGTGGGGTGGGTGGGTACGTGGTGGGTTGGAGTGTGGTTGGGTGGTTGTGTGGTTGATTGGCTGGTTGGTTGGTTGGGTGGGTTGGTGAACATTTTGAAACTAATTTGATGGTGGGTGGTCGGGTGGGGCCGTGGGGGTTGAGCAGATGACCAGCAACAGCACACATTCAATTTACTTTCAAAACTAGCGATACAATTGATGAATCCAGTTTTAGCTATGCCCCGCCCATCTATAGCTAAGCTTCACCCACGCATTGCCTGTGTTGGAATCGATCGATCCCCGCACTCCCTGACGCCCAATTTCCAGAAAAGTATATAGGTAAGCTGTTGAATATTTTGAAACTAATTTGACTGGGCGCTGTTGCTGCCATGGGTGAGATATGGATTGGTGGCTGGGTGCGTGGGTGGGTGGGAGCGTGGTTGATGGATGGATAGATAGATGGATGGTGACACATATTTCTAAACGGTGATAGCATATGCAATCAAGACATTTGACAGCAGGCTAGATTATTACTCTATAAGTTTCCATTTAAATGTCCCAAAGCCAATTTTTGAAGATTTACCTGGAAATGACTGGCTCAATAACCGAGGTAGTCATTCCTCGATCATTAGAGATCTATTATAAAATAAGATTACCTGTGCAAGGTATGTCACTGATTATTATTAACATCGCCAATATGTGCATGGGTGCATACGGTTCAGTTCAGTTTTCTTTATTACACACAGGCCATCCTTTACGCGTGTGCATGCAGAAGGTCATTACCTCTGTTAAACAGGTACTTAAAGTTGTCATCTATTTCTATAACACACGAGGAGGCACCGGTTTACTTGTGTGTTTGTCCAAACCATATTCACTTTATCTTTATCTTCTCGCTGGATAATCTCATTCAGTGCATCGAATCTATTACAGGCAAGCTGTTTCAATGGGATCATGCGGCAGCTTGGGTGAGTCTATTTAGGTTATATCGAAAAACATAAATCCTATTTCGAATCGATGCTTTAGCGATGTTTTCTATCCGTCACCACACATGTTACTGGGCCGGTAATGGGATAATAACGGGTCATAATGGCACTGTACAGAGAAATAAATCCAATCTGGCAGTCAGTTATAAGACGTCATAATCAAATACAGACACGTGTAGACTGACGTCTCAATAAAAATACGACATATATGCCGTATCCAAGTTCGTCACCCACTCTATAGTGCGTCAAGTGTACGCAATTATATGCAATTATTATTAAACATCGAAAATGTACAATTTTAACCATTTTACTTTAAAGCATTCTTCTCAAGTAGGGTGTATATGAAATCGAGAAATTGCGCTGTATGTTAAGTCAGGTGTTAGTTAAGTTGTATGTTAAGTCAGGTGTCAATCAGTGATATTTTAGGCGTAGTCTACTAAAGCGAGTGCTACGTACGTGGTATGGACAGTTAGCTGTAACTAAGTGAGGTTAGACTTGGAATGCATTACTAACAGTTGGGTGGAGGGGGTGTAAAGGAATGCTAAGTTCTGGCATACTCAGAATATATGCAGCACATCGGCTACAATCAAAGAGAAATGTGCGATAAGTCTGCGCATCGTATGAATGTGTTGTGATCTTGAAAGATAGCTATGCCCCTCTCATAAACGACCCACTGTCATGGGGGAAAGCCGATCTTTTAACAACACAGGCTAATTCATCTAACAGTTTGAATGGATGAATTCAGCTTTAGCTATGCCACGCCCATCTCTAGCTAAGCTCCACCCACGCTTTTCCCGTGTTGGGATAAATCGACCCCTGCACTCCCCGAATATCAATTTCTCAATTTCCATAAAACTTTACGTGCAAGCTGTTGAATATTTTGAAACTAATTTGACTGGGTACTGTTGCTGCTTATGGTTGCTTAATGTGTGTTAAATAGTAAAGTCATACAATTAGTACAACCTGATATACTAGTAAGCGCTTATACCGGACTAAATCACGCCATTCATTACGTACTTGATTTTGACGTCAGCCTACACGCGACGTAGTTGATTATGACGTCATATGATTGACTGAGTGACTGGATTCCTCCATTGTAACAAAAATGCAATAGATAGGTTCGTTTCTAGATATTCCTCTCATATTTCTGGTTAACCTACGCACACTTTATAGTTTATAAGTTGGAATTAATTTGAAACTTTGAAAGCAGATTTCCCAGAAAGTAAATTTCAAGGTAATTATACAAATAATATGTTGAATATTTGAAACTAATTTGATGGTAGGTGCGTGGGGTGGGCCGTGGGCGTGGTGCGGAGGATCAGCAACAGCTCTCATTCAATTTACTTTCAAAATATTCAACAACATGTCTATTAAATTGTAAATTCATCAGGGATTGATTGTGACGTCAGCTAACTAGCGATGCAATTGATGAATCCAGTTTTAGCTACGCCCCGCCCATCTCTAGCTAAGCTCTACACACGCATTGCTCGTGTTGGTATCGAATCGGAATTTGGCAGCAACAACGTCCAGTCAAATTAGATTCGAAATATTCAACAGTATGTTTATTAAATAACAAAGACACACAATTCGTACAACAACGCTTAGTCTGTCATCAATTAAGCGTTCGCCACGACCTTAGCTACGTCATTCGTGACGTAATTGATTATGACGTCAGCCTACATGTGACGTTGTTGATTCTGACGTCATATGATTGCTTGATAAACTGGATTCACCATTTGATTATGCCGTCGTCAGATACTTGAGTGACAGACCGGATCCACGTATTGCATAAATATTAGGCCTATGCGAAGCACGTTATAATTTATTCTTTGAAATTTGGCCATACCTGTTGGATGCTAATCGCTAATAATCATAAGCATATCCATCCAATTGCATCTTCTCTCACATCAGACACACCTGTAGATGCTTCTCAAAGGCAATTCTTCAAGGAAAGCTGAAATACAGATAATAACGATTTCCTTTATTTGAAGATTTACTGCATTTTCAGTCATATTGGTTTTAAACTCTTCTGCGGTGTTTAAGAATGCCCAATTGCAGGAAATTTTCCCGTCTATCTAAGTTCCACCCACACCTCGTCCGTGTTGGCATCGATTGGTCTCTGAACAATCTGAGTATCAATTTCCAGAAAACTATATACAAGTAATCTGTTGAGTATTTTGAAACTAATTCGACTGGGCGCTGTTGCTGCCTATGGCAGCAACAGCGCCCAGTCGAATTAGTTTCAAAATATTCAACATAATATTTATTAAATGATAAAGACATACAATTCACACAACGTCTCCTCCGACTATTAAGCGTTAAAGACGGGCTATATCGTGTCATTTATGACGTTATGATTATGACGTCAACCTACACGTTCCGTAGTTGATTATGACGTGGTATGACCTCATGGGATGGATGTATAAATTTAGAAAAGTCCATTCCTGGCTCTGTCAACAGAGCCTGTACTGTCATTCCATTGGCAACTCTAACCCTGTCTTGCAAATGACCACTGACTAAGTCAAAAGGTTTCATTGCCTTAACCGCTGCCACATTACGGGCCATGCTGGCGATCAACGGTCTCCGTAGAGGTATTGGGAAATATCTAATTGGTGGCCAAAAGAAAGCTATTGTTGCAATTTCCACTGGGAAATTTACCGAATTAGTCTTCTCGTGTTCTGGAAATAGATGAGTCACTGATCTAACATGTCAATTCTCTTGAAAAAAAACCCCATACCATTATTGGGTTAAACATTATGACTACATTTTGTCACGAAAGCCGAAATATGTGCCTATAAAATGTCCATATGCAAGTCAAGATATACACCTGTGCAAAAGTTAAGCACCAGCAAAAACAATAGAACGTAGAAACATGATGGTACAACTAGGCTGCCATACTTTTTGTCCCCGCGTTAGCTGACATAATTCCAAGTACGAAATGCACATGCATGCATGACTTCACGCCGCTTGATGTCCGTGCGTGGCGGGAAACAGCACACGTGTTCAGTTATGTAAAAGTCCAGTTTGAGGTGTAGAACATTACATACGGATTTAGGCGACAAGATTAGGAATTTTGTGTTCATGACCGTGGTTTATTTGTACAGAGAGAATTAGCTCTTGATTGTGAACCGCTATGGCAAGACGAAGGTTAAGTGATCGTGTGAAATGGCAAATCATAGGCATGCATACCACTGGTATGTCATGCAGAGAGATTGGCAGACAGCTGAACATTAACCATACTGTAATCAGTCGTTTGATTGCAAAACATGGGCAAACTAACGAGGTGAAGGACAGGCCTAGATCTGGAAGACCGAAGAAGACTACTGCCCGTGATGATCGAGCCCTAGTACGCCTTGTTAGGAGATCTCCATTCACCAACAGCAGAGTGCTCAGCCAGCAATGGGAAATGCGCAATAGAGTGTCAATGTCTACCGTCAAAAGGAGACTGTATGCTGCTGGCATGAAAGCTATGAGACCTGTCAGACGTCCTCTCCTCACTGCACACCACAAAGAGGAGCGTCTGAGGTGGTGCAACGAAAGAAGACACTGGAACATGAGATCCTGGAGACGGGTACACTGGTCCGATGAAAGTCGGTTCCTGCTTCATGCCACAGATGGTCGAACTCGTGTATGGAGGTCCAGACGCACGGCGTACGACCAACGTAACATCATGGAAGAAGGTCCATTTGGTGGAGGTTCCGTTATGATATGGGGGTGCATCTCATTTGATTGTAAGCTGGATCTGTTGACTGTACCTGGAACACTAAATGGACAAAGATATCAAGATTCCATACTGGATAGAGTTGTTGTCCCTCATTTTGTAAATCATGCACCTGGAACCCACCCTATATTCATGGATGACAACGCCCGACCACATCGTGCTAGAGCTGTGCATGAATACCTCCGCCAGAATGCCATCGAAACCCTACCATGGCCAGCAAGGAGCCCTGACATGAACCCTATTGAGCATATCTGGGACATTCTGGGAAACATGGTGAGAAGGAGGGATCCTCCTGTGCAGAACCTACAGGAATTAACAGACGCACTCCATCTTGAATGGCAACGAATACCACAATGGCGTATCAGTCGGTTGGTGACCAGCATGAGACGTCGTGTCCAGGCCGTCATCCAGGCACAAGGTGGATATACCCGGTATTAATAATGACAGTCTCAAACTCGTGCACAGATGTTAAACTTCGTTTTCAGACACCATTAATGAAAATCTAGCCACGTGTGTCAACTGTAGGGCAATAGTTGTCAGTTGTGTCAACGTAACCATATTCAGGCCTCGTTTTCAAGTTCAAACAAAAACATACAGTGTTTCCCCACCATCATAATCAGCATTCCTCTAGTTGCATTATTACCTCTTGCACTAAGATGGATGGGTACATAAATGTTTATGCTATTGCTTTCTTCATAGCACATGAATATACCCTCGCATGTGCGTAAAAATAGGGTGGTGCTTAACTTTTGCACAGGTGTATATAATAGTCTTTTTTTTAAATTTACAACTGGAATGACTGGCTCGATTATCGGTGTATTTTGGTGTCTAAAATCCAACAGCAACAGCTTTTAGCAACAGTTGTTTAAAATAGACATTTTTTACACACACTTCAATAATTCTGGTTCCACTGGTGCAATCTTCTCAACACTTGGGTGAAAGCTTGTTCATGTGGTCCCAAGAACACATGCCAATTTGGGGTTTAACCCCGACCAGCAACAGCTGTTAACAACAGTTTTCAAAATAGACATTTTACGCAATCTTCAATAACTGGTTCTACTCCTGCAATCTGCTCCAAACTTGGGCGACAGCTTGCCCGTGTGGTCCCCTAGACGTAGGCAATTTTATTGTCAATACCTAAAACGCAACAGCAACAGCTTTCAGCAACGTTGTTTTAAAAAAAGACATTTTGACCTTACGGTGGTCGACTGAAAATATATCAATGACGCGTGTTATTGGACAAATTTGATCTTGTTAATGATACACAGGTCCCCAAACATAAATAGGATTTAATTCCTATTTTTCTATTCGTTTGACCTTTCTCCGTAGGTTCCTAGTTTGATTACAATGCCACGTAGGAATTGACTAAAATATGGCCTTCGTCACGACGTTGCATCAACACTTCTAACATCATAACATGACAAGTACCAAGGCCATTGCAACGATCAATTGAACTGGCAACTAACAGCTATACTCTCTCGCGCGCGACAAAGCGAGCACTTTTATCTCATCTTATGAACTGACTCTAAATACCAAAGCAGCATCGTTCATAGATTAAACCATAATCATTTAGAATATATATATATATATATTGATATACATTTTATATGTAGGATGTACGCCCCCATGCAATGAACGAATCCATTTATATCCATTCTACGCCCATTTCTATCTAAGCCTCGACCACTTTGTATACGTATTTAAATCGTTTTTAACCCTCCAACCCTCGAATTTATTCAAGAAAATTATAGAAAATGTTAATTTACAGACCAAGAGAAGACTGTTTTTGAAAATTTACCACTGGAATGACTGGCTCGGTTATTGAGCCAGTCATTCCAGTGGTAAATTTTCAAAAATAGTCTTCATTTGGCCTGCAAATGAACATTTCTCAAAATCAATGCAGAAGCCATCTTTGGCTGATATGAATGTTAAAGGGATAACGTGTTGAAATCCGAATTCCCCAGAATCCTAGTAATCATGGTGACTATACGGGTAAGCTATTAGCTATTTTGAAACTAATTTGCCTCCAAGACAAATCAGTTCCAAATATTTAACGGAATGTTTATTCAATAGTATATTAATCAGATTCATGCAATTCAGACACTTTCGCGACGGACCATCGCCGCTTTCGTTAGGCGCGACAATAACAAATTGGAATATGGGACGTGCGCCGCTTACACACGGGTCAAATTGGTTATTGGCACGTATACATATACAATCTCGCGTACCCAAATTGCGTCTTCTGGGTCTAACTCAAATTTGCATATGGGATGCGCATCGTTTACAAACTGGCCCGTACCCAATAAATTGCCACATGGGCCTGCGCCGTTTACAAACGGTCGCGCCAATTGCAAATTCGCATATGGGATTTGCGCCGTTCACACATGAATGCTCTGATAAAAAAATTATCATATGGGACTGCGCAGTTTACAAACGAGGCAAATGGGTTATTGGCACGTTACATATACTTCTGTATATATTTCTGGATCAAAATCCTCATGACTCAACAATGTCTTAACCTCTCTTGTGCCACGGCGGCCATAACGGAGCAATATCCATCCAGCTCAAGAGAAGACTGTATTTGAAAGGTTATTATTGGAATGACTGGCTCGATAAATAAGTCAATCATGTCAGTGTTAAATATAAAACATCGTCTGGTCTTGACATAAAATGGATACTGACTATGTAAAAAATCCGATGTTCTTGAATTTTGATGATTTTCGTGGTCAAGCCAGCCAAAGACTGCGTCCGCTGTGGTCATAAGAAGTATCGATTTTGCAGGACAACAGACAGCCATATATGTTATTAAATTGATGAATCCAGTATGTCGGTCAATTATATGGCGTCGTAATCAACTACGTCACATGACACTGACGTCATAATCAATTACGTCAGGAATAACGCGATTTAGTCGGTCATAAACGTGTAATAGTCCGCCAAGTTGTAAGAAATGTAAGTCTATACTATTTAACAAACACTCAGCAAAAGCAACCGGTCAAATTAGTTTCAAAATATTCAACAGCATGTTTATTAAGTAGTAAAGACATACAATTGGTACAACAACGCTTAGCCCGTCGTCATCAAGTATGCGTTCGTGACGTACTTATCTAGGGGATTCATGACATCATAGATTATGATTATGACGTCATATGATGGATAGATAAACTGGAAACGACAATTCATCCATATACCACGTGTGTTTTCTGTATATGAAACATAACCAAATCTGTCACATGGAAACATTAATATTGAATCCAATTGATGAATCTAATCTGCCTGTTAAGTATATGGTGACATAATCAATAGACCTTTCCTGTTTACCCATCCATCATATGATGTCATAATAAACTACGTAACGTGCAGGATGACGTCATACTCCATGGCGTAGTTAAGTACGTCGGGAGCGTATAAGTGGTGACGGGCTAAGCGTTCCTGTACGAATTGTATGTCTTTACTATCTAATAAACATTTTGTTGAATATGTTAAAACTAATTTGACACAGGCAGCAACAGCAACATTTAGTTTCAAAACATTCAACAGCTTACCTGTATAGTTTTCTGGAAAGTGAGATTCAGAGAGACCAGGGATCGATTGATCCCAACACGGACAAAGCGTGGGTGGAGCTTAGCTAGAAATGGACGGGGCATAGTTAAAACTGGAAAGGTACATTACGTCACGTGTAACCTGACGTCACATTCATAATTGACAGGAATATCCCGTCATAGCCATGGAATAGTTCGTCAAGTGTACGAATTGTAAGTCTTTGATGGATTTACAATTTATTAACACTTTGTGGAATTTTTTGGAACTGATTTGACTGGGTGTTGTTGCTGCCTACCTTTTATTTAAATTGCAAAATTATTAAAGACAAACAGTTCGTACACGTGCCGGGCGTTTCAAAGTTCATGCTAGATACGCCACTATGTATTGTGGCAACAGCCTACAAGCGAAGAAATTGTGTATGACGTCATTATACTTGAGTGACAGACCGGATCCCTCAATTATGCCATCTTTAATGGAGGGCTCCGAGTAGTCACAGGGGTATCTAACGTCATGATCAATTATGTCACATGTTAGCTTACGTCACAATCAAAATAACGTAGTTCGGTTGCGAAGACCTAGAATTTCGTTACGAAAGTGCACGAAATGTATATGACTTTGATAAACGTTGAAATTTAATAAGCATTCTGTTGAATATTCTGAAACTAATTTGACGGAGGTCTGCTGCCGACAGTAAACAAATTATTTTCAAAATATTCAACAACCTACCCGTATAATTACCTGGAAATTTCAATATTGTGAATTCTAGTTTCGAACTTTCAAATCGATTCCAACACCGACAGAAAGTGGGCGGAGATTAGCTAGAAATGGGCGGTTGTAGATAGACATGGATACGTCTATTAGTCAGTCTTTCCGAGGAGATATATCCCGATAACGCAGCTTACTGGGCCGATGCTGAGCGGATACCGTGCCACTACCTTCAGCATCGGCCCGGTATCGGCCAGATATCAGCCCAGTAAGCTGCGTTATCAGAGTCCTAATGATTTTAGGTCATTGACTATAATCACTAACACGATAATGCCAATATTTACCATGGCACCTCTCTATCCACAAATCATTGCCCTCAGCGATTTATATCTATATTTTTGGTATGCGCTCGCTAGCTAAGAGGTGCATGTGTGACCATCTGTGGGGCTTCTACGTCAACAAGAAATTCAGCAACATCATTGTTCAGATAGACACATAATCCCCGACATAAGACGTAGACCATTAGTAATTTACATGCGCACGCAGATGTAGTTGTGTAAAATAACTGCCTATGGAGGCACCATGTGTGTACAGGACGTGATATGACCATCCCTAACCTCCCTGTCGTATCAGCGCACTTCCGAGCCAGGCATTGACTATATTTCCAATAGTGTGGAATCGCAAGTCAGTGTAAATGTTTAGAGTAGAATAGTTAATCAGACGCGCTATTTGTTCATCGCGGAAGAATCAGCTCCCGAAGTCCCGAGTGGTTCCCTTAATATCCGCAAGATCACGTGCGCATTATATTCGGTAATCCCGTGTAGACTTGGTATTGTTATACTACTTGGAAATATATTTAGAATGCACGGAAGCACCTTAGCTCCTAAAAGATGTCTGTGCTTGATTTTCAAATAGATAGAAATGGGCCTGCAAACTAGCACAACGTAATTCTAAAGCGTTATCGGGATGATAATTAAAAAATTCGACAACTTTGACATGAAACCGAAAAACCCGAAACGCTTATCCAACAGTACCATGTGCCACATCCGAGACGAGATCGATGGCTTCACTGGATCCGGGCATAGTGGCTTTAAACGTGAGCTGTGTGTGCGTGCGTGTGCGTGCGTGCGTGCGTGCGTGCGTGCGTGCGTGCGTGTGTGTGTGTGTCCAGGGGCAGCCAGTACATATAAAACTAGGGGAGGACGTCATTGCTTAAATCTGTGAAGCGTGCTACGAGGTGACCTCTAGAAAACAGGAATCGGTGCACTCAGATCAAGAACGGACCTAAGGAAGCCAAAGTGTTTGGCTGAGTACAAGCCACAGTAGTCAAGACGAGGAAAGATTGATTGCAGTTGTAGGCTGTTTCTACTGCTGCAGCAGCTACTGCTGCTACTGCTACTGCTACTGCTACTGCTACTTCTATTGCCACTGCCACTGCCACTACTATTACTACTACTACTACTACTACTACTACTACTACTACTACTACTACTACTACTACTACTACTACTACTACTACTACTTTTTTTCTTTTTTTTTGAAAATCCGACGCTGACGCAGTCGGATACACTTCACGGAGGAACTCCTTTAAAAAGGCTTGCAAACCCCCATAAAAAATCGGTTAAAATAGCAGGCTTTATTAATAGAATAACAATACAAACCTAACATGTCCAAACAGTGCAAGCTAAAATATACTACTACTACTACTACTACTACTACTACTACTACTACTACTACTACTACTACTACTACTACTACTACTACTACTACTACTACTACTACTACTACTACTATTACTACTACTACTACTACTACTACTACTACTACTACTACTGCTAGAAAAATAATATATATATATATATATATATATATATATATATATAGTGATAATTATTTTTCTAGCAGTAGTAGTAGTAGTAGTAGTAGTAGTAGTAGTAGTAGTAGTAGTAGTAGTAGTAGTAGTAGTCAATGATTGCGGGCTGACATCCGCATACAGAGGCAACTCTGATTATGTTTACCCTTCTTCAAACCAGAAACTGTGCTCGACATCCTCGGGCGACGCAATCTTTCCAGGAGCTTACCATAGCTACGTGGAATGTACGTGGTCTGAGTGCAACATTAAAGAGGCAGGTGCAGACTGTGAACACTAAACCATCGATATGACATGCATTCAGGAGACTAAAGTAGCTAAACACTCAGAGCAGCAACTACAGTCAGGCCAGAAGCTAGTGCTCATGGAGCAAAAACAGACCACATACCGGGACTTAGGCTTCATAATCGGACGAAGGGTCTTGGATCATGTTACTAGTTTTGGATACGTCAGCAATCCCGTTGCATTCATCGACCTGGCTATACCAGCGCGAAAACACACCACCACTAAGTGTCGAATTGTCAACGCATACGGCCCAACTACCGAAAAGGCCAAAGAGAATCCAGCAATATTAGATTCCTTCTATGCATAACTGAGCTCAGCAATTACACTCCCAGCTAGATGGCAACTGTTCGTGTGTGGAGATTTCAACTCCAAGCTGGGTAAACTCCGAATTGCGGACAAAAGTCCATGACTTGGCCTATTCATGGGATCCTATGGATAGGGCACACGCAACAGCAATGGAGATGCACTGGTGGCATTCCTTAGATCCAATGGCCTATTTGTCACAAATACGGCTTTCAAACACCCATGCCATCACCGGATAACATGGACTGGACACATTACTGATCGCAAAGCCCCAGACGTTTCCAAGGCTACACCAGCTGTCTTCAACCAAATAGACTTCATACTATGCAGGACAGAAGCAAACCCCTTACTCCAGAACTCTCGTTCGTATAGAGGCACACACCTCAATTCTGACCATAAGCTAGTCATTACACGCCTTCCGATGAACGATCTCTACCTAATAAATAAACACCATAACAACCAGGAGGGTAGAGTCAACTAGAACCTACCCAAGCTCATCAGCGACACTGACACTCAAATGTCATAAGAAAAGGCCCTCGGGGAGCATATAGCTAACATCAATGTCAGCTCCGACCCAAACGAAGCCCTAACCAAAATACTGAAATCTATGGAATCATCCGCTACCAGCACCATAGGCGTTCTTAAAAACAACCAAATTAGGTATACTGACGACCCTCTAGTAGTAAAACTGTCAGCAGAGCAGAAAGTGTTACGGCTGTGTATCTATCAAAGTGGTCAAAGCGAAGACCACACCAAACTATGCCGGGAGCGCAATATTATTCTGTGCCACATTAGTGAACACTTAAAAGATATTGCTATTCAACAAGCAGACTCCCTAGCAGATGAAATCACTGCCATGGATGTCTGTCACAAAATGTTTCGGGCAGCCCGAGCCCTGAGAGTTACTGACTACACACCACCACTAACTGTACACAACTCTGAAGGACACTTTATCAGGACCGACCGAGGCGATCCAAGCATGGTTCAAGGGACAGTTCACTGACAACGATGGTGAGCCAGTGCACCCGTTCGCAGGAGACCACATGCCATTACTAACACCAATTTAAACAGCAGAAGTTGAGAAGGCACCTAAAGCCCTGAAAAATGGACGTGCATCTGGAGCTGATGGCATGAGCAATGAACTATTCAAATATGCAGGTGACATTATCTCAAAACCGATCACGCACCTAATCAATTCAGCTTTAATGCACCACCTTCCCATCGACGCTGTAGGCCAAGGCACCCTTATCGCACTACCCAAGCCCAAGAATCCACCTGGGCCCCAGACAATCTGCAACCCATTGCGCTCTTCAACAGAATACGGAAAATCCTATCCAGTGTTACTCTATGCCGTATCCGAGACAAGATCGATTACTTCACCGGATCATGTCAAAGTGGCTTTAAACGCGGGCGCAGCTGCATAGGCATTCTATGGGCTCAACGCATGCTTGTGTCGGTAGGCATGTCCAAACACTGGGACTTCCACAAAATTGACATTAACATGTCACGAGCCTTCGGCACAATTACACGCTCAAAGATCCTAGATGAACTACGCCAGGCCAGTTGCAATGAAGATGAGCTACGACTAGTGAGACTACTGCATGCGGACACCAAGGTGAGAGTACGAGTCAAGTCAGTGAAGTCTAGAATTTGAGACGTCAATCGCCCCCCCCCCCAAGGGAGATGGTCTATCTCCGGTGCATTTCACCTGCTACCTTGCTGCCGCATTGCAATCTGTGCGGGAAAGTTCCACAAGACCACACACACCCCACACCCAGTGGCAATATTGGGCATGCCGCGAGAGATAGAATATGCCGACGATGTGGACTTCATAGACGGGGAAAAGAAACCCCTTGACGAACTTCTCCCAATAGCTGCAAGCAAACTAAAAATTGAGAATCTCTTTATGAATGAATCCAAAACAGAGTTCACCCACATATACCTATCGACAAAGCATGAAACTATAGAAAATGAAGACCCACTTCGTGGCGGCGAACCATTGAGGAAAAGTTAAATCCTGGGCTCACTGCTTTGCAGTACTGCTGACATTTCCGCACGCTGCATCATGGGGAACCTAGCTTTCCAGTCCTTCTGGAAGCTATGGATTCGTAGATCAACGATGCCCTTGATAAAGAGGCTACGTTTATACAATGCAACCTGCGTATCATTGATGCTGTATAACTGTACCAGCTTGGCAGCTCCAAAGGCAGCTCTAGACACACTTGATGCCTGCCACCGCAAATACCTATGCACCATCACTGGACACCGATGGCCAGACAGCATAATTTCCAACGATGCACTATACAAGATGTATAATACGTCGCCGGTGTCTGTAAAAGTCGCCCAGCAAAGATGGTCCATGTTTGGCAATGTGCTAAGGATGCCAGAGGAGACACCAGCACGGAGCGCCTTGGAATTCGCTTGGAACTCGGAGCCGGCAAATACAAAGCCAGGAGAGGACGTCATTGCATAAATCTGCTAAGCGTGCTACGAGGTGACCTCAAGAAAGCAGGACTCGGTACCCTCAAGTCAAGAATGGACCTGAGGAAGCTAAGGAGTTCGGCTGAGGACAAGGCACAGTGGGCAAAAGCGAATAAGAGCTGATTGCAGCTGTATGGTGTTTCTACTACTACAGCCGCAGAATACAGTAATCATACAGACATCCGCAGAATACAGTAATCATACATACAAAAAGACAAGATGCCAATGTACCGTTTCAGTTTTGGCTATGGTCGCCCATCTCTAGCTAGGTTCCAACCACGCCTCGCCCGTGTTGGGATCGATCTATCCCTGAACTCCATAACCACCAATTTCCAGAAAACTATACAGGTAAACTGTAAAACATGTTTATTATGTTTATTAAATGGTAATCATATACAATTTGAACAACGTGTCGGGTTATTGCGCGTTTAAGATAGACTCGAGTCATTCACGATGAAATTGATTGTAACGTCATCCTACACGTCACGTAGTTGATTATGACGTCATATGATGGATTTATAAACTGGAACGGCACATTGCGAGAGAACAGTATCTGGCCCTATAATGTTCCAGGAGGAAACTGCTCCATACGAAATTGTGATACTAATTTAGTCTGTAACAAAATATCATCTATGCCTTCGCTTGAGTTGCCTAAAATGTCAGAACCTTGTACGTTTTCAATGGCTAATAAATTACACCAGATCAGCCATTAGTTTACATTAAATGCACTCGGGTAGAGTCTCGCCTCAATTAAGCGAAAATATCAAACCGCCATTGATAATTACTTCACTATCAATTACAGCAGAAATCTCTCCGAAATTATCCGTGCACGAGAACTATCAGCTGAGCAAGCAGACTAGAGCGAGCGTAGCTTCAACCGATAGACTTCACGCGCTGCGAACCTATACATTATATATTATTGTAAACGTAGTTATCAGTGTGAATATGCTTTTGTATAAACACTATGGTAGTTCGATAAGGCCAAGTGATCCCGCAAAATTGTGCTCCAAATGAGAGGCCGTGCGTCTGTGCTCGACTCCAGACCGTATAGATTAAATATCACAAAAAGACATATCACATTAACATTGCGTTAATCGCGCAAGCACACTACAACTCATGATCATTTCTCACTGTCTTTAGAAAACGATTTTCCAATTTCACTATCCCCAAGTTTCAGGAAAATCTACACCATTATGTCTGCATCGTTTGTCTTCGATTCGTACTGCCGCAGCCATAATGGACGAAAATTTGTCTTCTGCTAGAACGCATCGACCGTCTGCTACTTGTGCCGATAGTGTGCTTGACGAGTTTTGTTAATGAAGGCGATGTTTACGTCTAGCGATTAATTGAATGAGACATTGTCTTTTATGCTATGAGCGCAGACTACCGCGTGCATACATTCTCACACTCCCGCGCTACACCCTTTTTCTTTCCGTCTCTTATTATGCATATCTGTCTGGCTATCTGTTGCATCCCATATATCCTATATCAGTTATATACCCATCCACTGCTCCTCTCCTCCTTCACTCCATCGCTCTCCCCTCCCCTTCTCCCAACTCCGTTCACCACCCCCTCTCGTCCTCTCTCCGCCCCCACCTGCCTCTCTCCATGCCTCCTTTACTCCCTGCATCCCTCCCTCCCAGCTCCCCCCACTCATTCCCTGTCTCTCCCTCTCCCAAGCTGTCCCGCCCCGCCCCACCCCACCCTGCCCCTCTCCTTCGCCTCGCCAAATCCCTCGCCTCTCCTTCTCGCCCCGTCCCTCCCTCTCTATCTCCCCCTCCCTCCACCTCTCCATCCCTCCTTCCATGCCTCCCCGTGCGTGCGTGCTGAGGACATGCAGGCGGAGGGGTGGCCGTGAGTTGGGGCGTGCGTGCGGGAGGGGGGGGGGCGGCGTGCGGGTGGACGGGTGGGTGTGCGGGCGGGTGCCCGTGTCATAAATCTGCAGCTGGAACAATAATTATCGCGGGATAATACTTAACAAGATAATGCCGTCATACATTTGATGCAAATAATGACACACAATGGGATTGACTAATTATATCTAGGCAAAGCAGGAACAGATAGCTCTTAATCTACCTGGTTTCAAAGTTTAAAACAAAATATGTTTTAATATATAAATTTTGTTTTCGTCTTTTATCCTTTCGGTTCAAATTATTAACCCTTATGTTTTTCAACAAATTTGGTGGAAGATGTTGCTGTCGCGGACAACAAAATCGTCCAGCAAAACTGTTGAAAATGCTCACCAGTTCCTTTGCTCTTAACGCAATAAAAATAGAATTTTGACATCAGAGTGGTAAGGGTTAACTGAGAGCGGTCTGAGTTTGGAAACACGGGCTGATTGACTAGCATCGTTGCCTGATGAAATATCCAAATTGTTTTTACTGACTGAGTCGATTGATCGCGATACATGTTAACTATCACATGTCGAGTGTGATTGGTTCACCTTCGACCAAACACATTTCAGTCTGAAGACCTCATTCCGAAGGATGTAAATTTGTGAAATGCAATGCTGAATTTAGGCGAACGCACGTAAACAGCAACACATTTAAGCGCAGTTTTTTTGGAACATGATAGATCGCCTTTAGTAAGTATTATTTATTAAATATCATTTACCACATACGATTATACAGGAGGGAATGTGTGTGACTCGTCACGCGTGTACCGGCGCCATAATCTGTACGGCAAATTTACAGAGCGGTCATGCAAAATTAATTCGAACCGAAGCCAGAAAACCGGACTATTGAAAGAGCACCGATTGCCATCATTCATTTCAGAGGTGATCTGACAAGATAGTATGGATTGAAATAGACTCTGAGAATGGTGAGTACATGCATGCAAATGATTGAGTGGGTGTCCATAGGTCAAGTCAAGCTGACAATTGTTTACCAAGCAAGGAGGTCGTATCGTCTTCAAAGACGTTCTTTGACCAAATTGATTACAAATATTCAGAAACTCGGTACGAAGCCGGCGACTGCGATGCATGCTAAATACGTTAGGAGGAATTCTAAAAATAAAGGTTGGAACTTGTTTTTAAAGCGCTTTTAACGAGACCGTTCATCGTCTGTGCCTTGATTCCAAACATCACTTGCCTTGTCTAAAATGTATTCACATTCATCTGGTGCCTGTACCTGCACGAAAACTCTAATCAACCAATACAATATTCAACCGATCATTACACGTCTACAGTTCTGGACAGGGTAGGGCATGCCGGGCCAATGGATTGTCCGTCTTTCACGTGAGCTCATCCAGTAAAGCACGTCCTTAATTAATTTCTTGGCTCTTCCTATCTCTCAGTGCTGCTTCAGTGTCTCGGGTAAATATCGTTAACTACCGTGATGCCGTAGAAGAGTGGGCTAATCTCACTAATCGACAGCTGAAAAGTATGAAGAAGCCCACAACATAGTACTTTCTCTAGCGATAGGTGATCTATCATAGCGCCAACAGCCTCTTCCACCAGTGGTAGTTTCTGACAGATGTTTACATGCATGTGTCTTCAGACGCTCTTAGCGTGGTGAATTCCATTAGTAGTGTAAAAACATCACCTGCCATATAAATTACTCCTTTTATAACTCTCACCGCGGTACATACCCAGATTCCATAGCTATCTCGCGTACCATGTAGTTAGCTGGTAATGGATGCATCTGATATGACACTCAAGTCTCTGAAGTCATTATCAAAACAAGTCACATTTTAAATGACGTCACACACAAATGACGTAGCTCCGTCACGAAAGTGGCAAATACACGGCAATACGTGTTTGGATGGAGGATTCCGATTTATCCATCAATCATATGACGTCATAATCAACTAGGTAACGTGTAGGATGACGTCGTAGTCAATTACGCCATGAATAGCGTAGATACGTTCGCCACGGACGCTTAATTGATGACAGACTAAACGTTGTTGTAGGAATTGTATGTCTTTACTATTTAATAAACACGCTGTTGAGTATTTTGAAACTAATTTGACAGGGGGTTGTTGCTGCGTTAGGGCACCTAGCCAAATTAGTTTCAAAATATTCAACAGATTATCTGTATAGTTTTCTAGAAATTAATAGGCAAGGAGTTCAGGGATCGATCGATCCCAATATAAGCGAAGCAGTGGATGGATCTTATAGCATTGAGGTTGGTGAGGCGTAGCTAAAATTGGATTCATCCATTGTAGGCCTATGCCATTTCTAAATTTATAATTGAAGAGAAATGTCAAATATAAATGTGCTCATGCACTCCACATTGACATGGGAAACTCACATAGCAAAATTTGCTGAATAATTCCCTCCAGCGGTTTCGGGGGAATTGCATTACAATCAATTTCCGGGACTTTTGCCGCCCCAAACACCCTCCCCAACTCTCTCCGCCCCCGTACCCACCCACCCCACACCCCCCCCCCCCCCCAACCCCCATGTAGCAGGCACTCCACACTGATATGGGTAACTCGCATAGCAAATTTGCTTGAATTCCGTCCATTGGTTTTCGAGGAGTCGCGTTACAATCAATTTCCGCATGTGAAAAGTAAACGTTTTGACCCCCTCCCCCAGCCTCTGGGGTGGAGGCAAATGTACACACGTACACTTTTGTGTAATTCCTTCTAACTGTTGAGTACGAGTTTCGTGACAAACACGTTTGTACAGACACACGCCTGCCCGACCGCCCGCCAGACCACACGTTCGCAAGCACAAACCCGCGGGTTGTACGACATAATACCCACCTTTCTTCGAAAAAACGACGGGAAAACAACAAAAACTATATCTCGAATGAAAAGGTGGCAGCATTATGCATGAATAATATTTGCTCATATTATCAGCAAACTACACGCGCATTAGATTGCGTAATGTAACACGTGGCCGTGTTTACTTGGCGTAATGTGTGCACGCTTGTTTGATTATTTGCACATTCGGGGGACATAAACTACTCATAACGGAATAATTCACACACACACCACTCTTCCTCGACTTCAAACAATTCCACACATACATTTTCTCCACGTATTATTATCGCTCCATTATTAACTCATTCCCTCCTGTGATTTCAGAACGTTTAAAACGCATCATACATTTTTAGACGTCGAAACCAATTTACCTTTCCAGTTTATCCAGCCATCCATCCATCCATCATATGCCGTCATTATGAAGTACGCGACGTGTAGTATGACTGCATAATAAATGACGTCATGAATGACGCAGATAAGCAGGTCACGAACGCATAAATTGGTGACTGACTAAGCGTTGTTGTACGAATTGTATGTCTTTACTATTTAATACAGATTCTGGTGAATATTTTGAAACTAATTTGACTGGCCGCTGTTGCTGCCTTGGGTTACCTGTAGCAGTTTTCTGGAAATTGGTAGTCAGACAGTTCAGGGATCGATCGATGGATCACAACACGAGCGAGGTCTGGGTGGAGCTTAGCTGGAGATGGGCGTGGCTAAACCTGGAAAGGCCCATTAGAGTGTAACTTACTGTTGCCTACCGCATATCAGCCAGGACTTTCATTAACCTAGTATATAGCGTGATTACGAGAGTACGGTAAGATAAACAGTAGGATAAACTACGCCATTCCCGTAGAGAGCGGAATATATGGGTGAATGACGACCCATAGCGCTTTGGTGGGCAAATCTCTTGTAAGAACTTTGTTAATATGTTGATATGTATAATGCAGTGGTAAAGAGCAGAACTACAAACAGCGGGTAGCGGAATGTTTATACGCTAACCACATGGTTTATAATTGCTGGTATTTACGACAACACCAGTTCTAGCCGAATCAATCTAAGCTTTTTCTCTTACCAGCAGTACAATTTATAAATAAGCTAAACGTGTTTCCAATACGAGCACAGAACCATGTGTACAATCTCTCAGCCAAATATGAACATGATGTATGAAATGTTCTGTTGACTATTTTGCACATAATTGAATTGGAAGAGATTGCTGTCCATCTTCCAATTCAATCGTGTTCAAAATATTCAACAGTGTGTTTTATTTTGGTTTGGAAATACGTGAAGTCTTTTCTGAACTGTACTCTAGCTAGACTCCTTTGGTGCACACGAGTTAGCGCAGAGCACGTTATTCTGAGAGTGTGGTAGTCGTCTTTTCGCCAAGGTCACGTTGTATAAAATGCTTTTTCTGGTCTATTTCTGGTACTATATTTATGTGGAAATTCCGATATAGGGAGTTGACATGAACATAACGTTCTTTTTATTATTTATTTATTTATGTTGAATGCGACACCGACACAAAAAATATATGTGCCCCTCAGAATAATAGTAGACAACTGTCGAGGAAACGTAATAAATCAACCCAAAATTGAGCATCTCGCAATATTTTGAAACTCTCTTCGAGTTAAGAACATATTAATGTGTTTCTGTAACTCTTTCCGTTAATGTTCCCAAAACGCAGGTGTGCCGCTCCTCAGAATGTCGTTTTCTCCCGTTACCCTATCAAGACAATACGTATGTCTTTTCAAAATGCCTGTTTGTTGTCTGATTCTGTATCCCATTTGCAGCCAATTTATGTAAATATATCTTCCAGAATGTCGAGAGTAAAAGAGCAAAATGAACAAACAAACAATAAAATGCGTGATTTCTTTTTTACAGTTAAGTCTTAACAGCAGTCCTTGTATAAATTTCGGGTAAATTCAAAATGAAGCCTACACTTAGCCTGATAATTATGCCAACAATACCATGGTCCAAGTGCCAATTATAGAACTTTAGCAAAAAAGGCGGTGCAGTATTCCATTGCGAAGAATTGTCCCTTCTGCACGCCAAACAAGAAACTACCTTGATCAAACATACAAACCGCCTTTCTGTTTTAACTACCAACCAATAACTATGTAAATATCCAATAGAAATTAGCCTTTCGTTTTTCCCCGTTTTCACAGTAGTGCTGAAGAGATACCTCTGTTTCTATTGACCATTACGGGGTTAGGATTTGCAGAAAATAACATTTGTCATCAAATACCCTAGAGACTTCTTGACAAAAATTGGGCATTTTTGCTTTCTTAGCTAACGTATACACAGCCTATCTTGAGTAGTACAATGGAAAATACCTGGCCTGTTTTCTTTTTTCCTCTAAACAATTATATGTGTTCACCTGAATTCTGAGGTGCTACATCATTTTGAGAGGCACCTACCTGTAATTTGGATCGCTTTTTATATCCTATCATTATATTATCAAACTCATAATATTGTATTAATTTTACATCGGGACATCGCCATCCTTGACTTCTACACTACCCAATGAAGAAGAATGGGTGGATGGATAGGTGACGTGTGCGTAGGGTGCCTAGTTTGCAAGTCGAATTATATCTTAACTTATCAACTCTATGAGCTCACTCACTTACATGGAATGGAGGAATGCAGTTTTAGCTATGCCACGCCCAGCTTTAGCTAAGCTCCACCCACACTTCGCCCGTGTTGGAATCAAGTGGTCCTTGAACTCCCTGACCATCAATTTCTAGACAACTTTACAGGTAAGCTGTTGAATATTTTGAAACTAATGTAACAGGGTGACAGTCAAATTATTTTCAAAATATTCAGCAGCATGTTTATTAAATAGTAAAGACAATTCATACAACAACGCTAGTCCGTCACCAATTAAGCGTTCGTTGCGAACTTCAAATGATTTCGTATTAAATACTACTTCATCTAGCGGGTCTCGTGAAACTTCGTATACGTATTCTAACATCAATTTAATAATCGTGATGCCCTATACTTGCAGGTTAAGGAGCTGTGTCAGAAAAAACCGTAAAACAAATTGAGCTGACATGCTGACGGACAGACACACAGACAAAGAGAATGGCAGATGTACGGACGTATTCAACATCGAACATAAACGACTTTGTAAAAAATGAGCAGCTGCCAATGCCAATCTAATAGCAGATTGTCCCCACGCCTGACTATGGTAATTAATACCTTTGCTTCAATAGTGGGATTGATTTCTAGCTATGCCACGCCCATTCCTAGCCAAGCTCCACCCACATTTTTACGTGTGTTGCGATCGATTTATATACGTTGACACCTGAATTCCCAGACTCCCAATTTCAAGGTAATTACACAGAGAAGCTGTTGAATATTTTGAAACCCATTTGGCTGCTGAGTGATGTTGTCGTAGACAGCAACAACTCCCATTCAAATTAGTTTCATAAATTTCACCTGATTACTGATTAAATTGTATGTGCATCAGAGACATGCAATTCGTACACCTGACGGAATTGCTGAGTTTTATGACGGAGATATAATACGTCATCATGATTGTGACGTCAACATACATGTGAGGTAATTGATTGTGACGTCATATAAGACAGATCGGATCTGTCCTTCCATATATAGTATATGCGAAAGAGGGTTAGCGATAACTGCTCCTATTTTACGTGCAAAACATTGCATTTATAAAATTTGTCATTTTGTCAGTGAATTACGAGTACGGTAGCCTACGCTTGTTCGGCCTAGGCGATTCGCCGGAAGGCAGATAAAATGTCATAAATATTTTAGGAATACATAGAAATCATATTGGAAATATTAAACATTTTTTCATGATTCTCATAGTTATGTCATACGTTTAATATCTGAAAATGCATCCATGGCTTACGGCCATATTTATAACCCGCGTCGGTTATAAACGTGTTCGCTATAGTACTGGGGAGATGTTATTTGCTACTCAAGTATCTGAAGTCATAATCAACTACGTCACAATAAATATGACGTATGTCCGTCACGGCCTACGAATTGTATATCTTTGATGGATTTCCAATTTAATAAACATTATGTTGTATATTTTGAAACTATTTTGACTGGGATCTGTTGCTGCCATACGCAACAACAGCTCCCAGTCAAAGTAGTTTCAAATATTCACCAGTTTGCATGTACCCGTGGGGAAAAGTGAAATGGGCGGGGCATAGACGGAAATTTACCCCGCCATTGCTAGCGCAGTCGCCGAGCATCGCGTGACATATCCATGGTGCATTAACCTACAGGTAAGAAATAAATTTAAATGTTTCCAAAACAAAAGCAGAAATATACTTGTTAGCAAGAAACAATTGTTGCATACTTTGAAAATAATTGGATTGTAAACCATTGCGTCGTTATGCAGCCAATGTCTTCAAATCCATTCATGTTAAAAATATTTACCAGAAAGTTTTATTTTCTTTTGACAAAAGTCTACGCTATTTCTGAGCCACACTGTACGTTAGTTCTCCTAGATGATCGTTGCGTAACGTGCCTAAAGCTCTGAACACGTTTCAACCACGAACCCGTCTCAGTCTAACGACCTTTTTTAAAGTTAAAATTTCTTTGAATATCTGCTGCTTTGGTAGCGAAATAATGACATACCTCCGGCTATCTCCGTCAACGATCGCCGATTTCAAGGTTGGGTTGTCTATGTTTCTTTGCATGTCGGACATTTAGAATCTTCAGCGTTTTCTATTCCTTGTTGTGTTTAAGAATACGTAAGATACGCTTCAGCCGCGGGTGAGGGAGTTGGAGATTTTTGCAAAAAGATGTCATTAGTATGGTGGACGCATAGAAACGCTGACTGACGTAAATGTAAAACTTCTACACCTACGGGTGAACTACGAAAGAGGAGTTTAGCTTAACATACAGCTATACGGCTTTAATAATTATAAGACATTCTGTCTACCAGCGTCAAATAACAGCGGATCGGTTAGAACATGTCTTAACAACGTGAACCCAAATGGCCGACCTCGAAAAATCAGATTATGTTAACGATTTAAAAAAACCCTTATGGGTTGAAGCTGTCAAATTAGGTTCAAAATACACAGCAACTTACCTGTATAGATAGGCTACTTTGAAATTGAGTTCAGGTATTCAATGTTCAAAGACAAACCACTTTGGTCTAGCCGCCATGCACGTTTTATACAATGTGTGGTTTGAGAATAGGTGTGTGGTTCTATAAACCCCGATTTTTCATATACAAGTAGACGTGCGCAATTATTGATTTGAGTGATCACGATCGATTATTTAAGAATAATCGCGATTAATCGATTAATCAGCCTGAGTACGAATTATCCAGTCATAACAACAAAAGCATATCAATGACTAAAGGTACAATGGTGTTTAGAAATGTCCATTTGCAGGCCAACAGATGACTATTTTCGTAAATTGATCACTTCCAAAAACTACATTTCCAAAAACAGACTTCTCTTGGACCGCAAATGGGCATGCATTCGCTGAGCAACATGTAGATTTTCCTGACGTATCGCGTTGAAGAGTAATTAAAAGGTAGATTATGAAATATTTACGCAGTAGAATTTATTCACGATTATTAGATTATTTAATTTTTAATCATATAAATTCACGAGTTGGAAAAATAATCGTTATTTTCGATTTAATCACGTAATCGCGTAAGACTATAAACAAGCTTGTATTGCATACATTGTTTAACGTTATTAAACACTAGCATAGGGTTTGGACATGTATTGTAATGACATACTAACAGACTGCTTGTTATTATTAGTCTCACTATTCTTAGTAATCACCATTATTAATTATCATAATTACTTCTTTTGTAATGGAGGCAGTGCAATCGGTGAAAAATTGTAACCATAACTCATAAATAATATATATATATATATATATCTCATTATTGAACGTCCATTTGCAGGCCAAGAGAGGATTATTATAGAAAAATTTATCACTGGAATGACTGGCTCGGTAACCGACCCAGTCATTCCAGTGGTAAATGTTCAAAAATACTCTTCTCTTGGCCTGCAAATGGATATCCCGCTAGACCTTACATAGGCCGGTTTTGGCCGGTGTCGACATGAAAGGGTTAAACACTAGAATATCATTGTATATCTCACTAGTTTCACGCGCTAGTGACGTACGGTCACGTGCTAGTGACGTACGTACGGAGAACTCAGTTTCGAAGTATCTATACAGGTAAGCTGTTGGGTATTTTGAATGATCTAAAATAGAGAGTACATTTCGTTATATTACTCACGATCGTGAATAATCCAGCTTTACCTATGACGCGCCCATCTCTTACTAAACTCCATCCACACGTCTCTGGGATCGATCGATCTCTGAAATCCCTGACTATCAATTTCCAGAAAACTATACAGGTAAGCTGTTCAATATTTTGAAACGAATTTGACGGAGTGCTGTTGCAGCCCATAGCAGCAACGCCGCCCAGTCAAATTAGTTTGAAAACATTCAACGGCATGTTAGTAAATAACAAAGACATACAATTCGTACAACTTGACGGACTACTAAGCGTCATTCATGACGTAATTGATTATGACGTCATCATAAATGCGACATAGTTGATTATGACGTCATATGATTGATTGACAAACTGGACTCATCAATTCCCACCAACGGTGGTCGTGATCGGTGAATAAATATGAAAGGATCCGAAAAATTATAAATAAAATGTAAAATAAAATAACAGAAGGCTCGATATGCTTCTAACATCGTTTGTCGCGCACCCACACACGCGCGCACTCACGCCCTCACGCACTCACGCTCTCTCTGGGCGCCGATAATGATCTTGATACGCTATTTGCATATTTGTGAAAACACTATGTGAAAATGATATACTGTTTTGCAGAATTAATCAAATATTGTAACAGAGATGGCTTGATGAAATGCAGTACCAAGGACACAGTGTTTGAATATCATTGGTAACGTGCCAGCGTGTATTTATGCTTGACCTACATGTAAGCCTACACCTTGTTATGTTGGCCCTATGCCGCAGTCATATTCCATAAGCAATTCTGTAAATGGATTCAATCTCAAATGTCAACTCTCTTACCGCCGTAAGTCGATGCCATATTGAAACGCGTTATTGCGCGCGTGCGCTGAAAGAATTGAGGTTGTCTCTTGGATCGATTTTCCGTCTACACCATCTGCCTCCATGGACTAATATCCACACAACGTTCACAAGTCAGTGTCACTGAGTAAACAGGCTGACTTGTCTATAGCGCCACCTAATGTCCAGGCCACAAGACAGCGATTCTTCAAAACGGGTGGTTGCAAGACCACTCGTCTTGATGAAACAAGATTTTGTCGACTAACACACCGTTTGCTATGTGGTAAACTACTTGTTTTAAACTACACCAAGTGTTTATTGAGAACGTTTTAATGGCACCAACGATGTCCGTACAGAAAATCATTATTTTAGCTATTATTAGAAGATAACTAAACGCGCACTGATCGCATCAAGCTTTTACGGGAATCGAATCAACTGACAGCCATGTTTTCCGGCGTAATATAATGGCAATAGATGTGGCGAAAATCGATTAGAACGTCATCCGTATGCGGAAGATTAAAGCTGGCAGGTTACTGCTTATTGAATCTGACAGTGGGGAAAGAGGCGAATAGAAGGGAATAATATCCAATTTGTTGAACCAGATATTGAAATCATGCAATTCGTCGAGTAGGCCCTATAAGTACTTTTCCTCGGAGGTATTCGTCAATGTCAGAAACACCGCCGACTCGGTGGCATCTGAACCGCGGGCGGTTACAAGTGTGTGGCCCGGTTTCCACGTTCTTAACGAATTCATATTATCAGATGATAGGATGATGCTATTACTGGATATAGTCTTAATATATATCTGCATAAGCAATACATACAGCGTCAATGAAACGAAGTACCCGAGTATAAGAAGAAGGGAGTACACGAGTACACGAGTACCCGAGTATTGGCATCCCCTCATTCCAGCTAACTGAGTGTAAGAGTGTGTGATTATGCGCTGATCAGCGAATCTAGGTTTCGAGACGGGATATGCTAACTGTGTGAGGAGAGTTATTGATGCCCGGAGGACTTTCTTATAATATTCGTATTGGATGGTGATGTTTCCTCCGATTCCTCGCGGTGTTAACGCATATGTTATATTACGCTTACATATATAAGCCTAATTATCCATGCAGCTACCACAACACTTTTATCTCGATTTCTGTATATAATGTTTCTTACTTTACAGTTGGTGCGTGATATTACATGACGTCTCTGTCAGAGCGATGAGAGTGCATTAAAATATTCACGTACGTGCATTGGCGACGTTGCAGTACACTTAAAAATTAACTGAACATCTTTATAAAAGTAACGAAAACGTAGGCAACTGTCGGATGTTTTGAACGCAATTGGATTGGAAGAAATTGCTGTCTAAGGCAGCAATGTCTTCCAATCCAATTATGTTCAATACAATCAACATAACATTTCTTACTAACTTTGATTCTGTTTTTGTTTTAGATACAAGTTGAGCTATTTCTGAGCCAAACTGTTCACTAGAGGAGTCGAGGTGCCGTTACTATACGAGTGATTGTTTGTTATATCAAGCTCTAGGGTTTGATTTAAGGAGTCAGTTTTAAATACAACAAGGAAGGGGTAGTCGTCGTCGTCGTCGTGGTTGTGGTGGTGGTGGTGGTGGTGGTGGTGGTGGTGGTGGTGGTGGTGGTGGTGGTGGTGGTGGTGGTGGTTTAACTTGAGCGCAACGGTACCTTAGTGCACGGACCCATGCCTTACATTGTCTCTGGACACAAGACGCTGCAAATGCCTAGGAATGTCATCACTGACATCGCGTGGAAGGGTTCCATTGCTATCTTATTCCTGACATAAACAAGACACGATCTTGTATCACCGCACATCCAGGATCCGAGGGAACCCAAATTCTATTGAATGAAAACCGCCAACATTCTTATAAAGGAAGCCAGGACTTAATGGGTGGAATTTAAAAAGGCGGTTTAGCTAGCACTGATTTAAAGAGTTAAACCGGGTTTAGCCATTACTAAGTGTAAACCCGCATTTAGACTGAACACTTGTCTAATATAAAAGTAATTTAACATACATGTTAAAATCACCTTTCTAAAGGTATGTACACTTACATCGATTCTGTGAAGGCTATAGCATAGGGCTATGCGAATTAAAAAAAATTAACCCATGTAACAAGCCGGGCTTGCGTTCCGTAGGGAAAACGTTTCAAAACGTTCTGCTAATCTGCAAACTATTTACAATCTGCTGTTTTCGCATTAATTACATCATCTAATATACAAAACGAGAAAAGCCGATTTTGCACGCGCATAGCGCTCTGGAACGGTTTCCCTACGGAACATAAGGCAGGTAATACACCTGGTAACAATATAAACCGATTTCAAGAAGGTAGTTTGTGCTCTAAACCTTAGAACAAATATCATAAACATCTAAACCCGGGGTAGGGTAGTTTAACTCCTATTGTTATGTGTACAATTGGCACTTTTAAATTTGGCAAGTCAGACCGCCACCGAGGTGGTTTGGAACAGAGCTCTCCCATTCATAAGCATAATGAGATTGACGTTCGACAAGTATTTAAAGTTCTCATCTATTGATAGAAGAAACATATCCTAGATAAATTCAGGTGTATTTGTTACTTTATGGACACTTTAACTAAGCAGAGCTGTAGCCGCCATTTTCGATAGATATTTGCTGGCGCCATTATTTCAGACTCTATTTTCTTCGTTGGTGAGCAATTGCTTTTATAAAACCATTGTCGTAATGCTAACGCTAGTCATTCTTATGCTGGCTTCCAAGGCGAGCGGATAGTAAGTTCCTAGCATAGTTCAATACCAGTTGTATGTTTGTAACGGTGTAAGTGACAACAAATATATTTATATCAAGTTTCCGTCAAGTTGAAGCTAGGTAATGATTTGCTAACAATTTGGATGAAAATCGCTGATGCAACAATTTTCAATCAAATTGCTTTCAAAATAATCAGCAGGGCAATCAATGTTGCAAGACATGCTGAAGATATTTCTAGCAACTTTATTGACAATCATTTCCTACTTGGGCAGCAACATCGTTGTCAAATTGTTCTCAGAATAATCAGCGGGCTTTCTTTTTTGTTAGCTAACAAATGCATACACAATAAGTTAGGCCTATACGATATACGGAATCGAGACCCAGTCAGCAACAGCGTTGTAAAATTTTTATCAGAATAATCAGCTTGCCTATGAAATTATCGTATGATAGATGGATCCATTTCTAGCTATGCTCCACCCCTATTTCTACTTAAGCTCCACCCATTTTGTACCAGCATTTGAATTGATTTTGAACACATTGGGCTCTAAATTGCACGGACCCCAAATTCAATGTATCTATATACTTTGCTGTTGAATATTTCGAAACTAATTTGTCTATGGGAATGTTGCTACCTCTGACGACAACAACCATCAATCAAATTAGTCTTAAAATATTCAACATAATGTTTATTAAATCATAACTTCATCTTTTTTCGTGACTGACCATTGTTACTTTCGTGACGGAACGACTCCATTTTGATCGTAACGTCAGTCAAGGCGTGACATATTTGATTAGTACGTCAGAGAGGTGATAGTCCGAGTTCTCTGACTCCAACCTATGTCGATTCTGATATGCCGGTCTCACCGGCATATCCGAATCGGCATGGGGTGGAGTCAGAGAACTCGGACTAATACTTGAGTAACAGATCGCGTCCTTCCATATATTGAGACATTTAAAATTCATGGTATTTAAAGATTTATTATCAATACAGGAAGCATTTATATATGCACTTAATGATGGGTGGCGTAGTAGGGCATTACCCATATATACGGCTATTCTAGGCTAACATTATGCGCACGTATATCCGTATAATATATCTTGTTTATTGACCCCATGGTCTATCAGACATATATATGGATGTAGAATTCCCGTTGTAAATGGCATCATATGTCACCCTTGGTAATGCCAAGGAAATTCACACAGCGAGGTCGCAATGGCGCCTCTTTGATATATCGTGTCTCGGAACTACCATCTATTCCCTCTATACATGACCAAAACAGGACATTGAATTCAATGAGAAACGACGTGGAGCTCACACCGTACTGGCGCTTTCAGAAGAATAAATCTCTAATTGGCAATAACAGTGGTGGGTTTAAAATGCCAGAGTTCGCAAGAAGAATTGGATATTTACAACTCTTGATCCGTGGCTAAATCAAAATCTAGACATCGAAGATGGAGTTCTGCACTAAATATTACCGTATCCAAATGATTGACAAAACATGGATTGGTTAAAAACCTCGCTACTGAATCATCCCCTCAGTATTGGCCCAGTAACCTGCGTTATCAAGGATAGCTAGCGAGATAAAATGAACTCACTTGGTACTTAGGCATATGCGGCATTCTGAGTAGCAATACGATTACTCTTGAAATGTAAACATGATACATTTGATATCATGATCTAGATTGCTCACAGGCGGGTCATGCATCTGATCAGTGGCATGGCGATGGTTGGGCTATGGGTCGGTGGGGGCAGCTGGGGGCTTATGCCTCTGGACGACGAGATCAGTGTGGTGATGGGGTATAGGGAGGAGCGCCAAATGGTCATTGGCGCCGATTTTTGGCACGGGCGCCAGTATTGGGCTATGACTGTGAGGGGGCTCTAAAAGACTGGTCGCCCCCCCCCCCTCCCCCACACACACACACTCCACCCATCTCCACCCACCCCGGTAGCCAGAGACCACAGTATGCCACTGCATCTGATAAATGTGATACATACACTCGGTTTATTGCGCAACGATCACATTAACGATATTGGCGTACCGGGATCGCGTCTCTGATCAGCAGGCTGGCGATCGCTGGAGATAAAGGCAATCTCATTCTCTCCTCTTTTCCTCTCTAGACCCAGGACTACACATGGGTACCAGTGTAAAACTGCGGAAGTTGCAAATAACAGAATTAAATAAAACAAGGTATGGCGTGAATTGGACCTGGAATCAAGGACTCGATAGACACCAATCAAACAAATAATAACTTAATTTGACCGACCATGTATTGTAGACTATATTGAAATCGTTGCCTTCTAAATCAATAGAGGGGCTCATTTCTAGCTAATCTCTGTCTGCGCTGAACCCGCGTTTTGGAGGTATCCATTTTTGTCTATGGCCCACCTATCTCTAGCTAAGCTCCACACACGCTTTGCCTGTCTTGGGATCGACCGATCCCTGCGCTCTCTGAATGTCAGTTTCCAGAAAACTATACAGGTAAGCCGTTGAATATCTTGAAACTAATTTGCCTGGGCGCTGTTGTTGCCTATGACAGCAACAGCGCCCTTCAAATTAGTTATCAAATTACTCAACTTAATGTTTCTTAAATAGTACAGATATACAATTCGTACAACAACGCTTAGTCCGTAATCAAGTAAACGTTCGTGACTAACTTAGCTATGTCAGCCATGCCGTAATTGATTATGATGTCACCATACACGTCATGTAATTGATTATGACGTCATATGATTGATGATTAAACTGGAACCCTTCATTGTAAAACTTTGAACCCAGAATTCACATAATCTCAATATCCAGGTAACTATATATGTAAGCTGTCCGATATTTTAAAACTATTTAGACCGGGAACAACAGCTCCCAGTCGATTTATTACAAAAATATTCAACATAATGTTTATATTACTTTGTAATTTTACCAAAAACCATATAATTCACCTTTCCAGTTTATCCATCCATCATATGATGTCATAATCATCTACGTGACGTGTATGATGAGGTCATAATCATTACGTCATCAATGACTCGATTTAGTCCGCCGCTTAATAGTCACACACCGTGTACAAATCTTTGTATTTGCTATTTAATAAATCATATACAGCAACAGCACCCAGTCAAATTAGTTTCAAACATTTCAACGGCTTACTTGTATTGTTTTCTGGAAATTGATAGTCAGGTAGTTCAGAGATAGATTGGCAAGATGTAGATGGAGCTTAGCTAGAGATCGGCGGGACATAGCTAAAACTGTAATGGTCCATTGTGGCGGTTACTAAATCGTGTTATTTGATTTCGACGCCAGCTGAAAAGTGACGCATTTGGACTATAGCATTAGACAAGATGCCCAAGGGGCCTGTATCGCTCAACAGGACCATTGGCATCTCAACTAGAATGGTCATTAACAATAAGTAGAACTAGAATGAGTTGAGCAGACTTGTAACAAGAAAACAGATGCCATGTTTCTTTATGTATCAACTTCTCTTGAACACATTTTAATGGCACTTAGTCATCAATGCCGTATCTCCAAAATTTCGCCCCAATCCGTTCAGTGGCTCTGGAGACGAAGTTGCTTTCATGAAAACCATTAGGCCCAACCATTTGACAAATCAAGTTCCCTTGAACAAGTTTCAGCTCGTGCCCTAAATGATATTTTATGAGTTTTGAATCAATCGCTAAAAACAGTTTCGGCCAAGATATTTAAAGACATTTCTAAAAATCTGCCAAAATCCAAGATGGCCGCCAAACCGTTTATCCGACAGTTTCGAAAATTGTAAATTCGAGATCAGAATACCCAAAAACATATATAAAACCAATTTCAGCCTCAAAATCCATCAAATAAAAAAATCCAATATGGCCGTCTATACAAACACACTATATTTTGATTGGCCCACGGCGGCCAGGTTTTTTGACGGATCATCTTCCCTTGAACAAACTTGAATGGCCGTTAGTCCCTAATCATATCTGCAAAAGTTTGGCCTGATCCCCTTCCGCGGTTCTGGAGAAGAAGTCGTTTTCGCTAAAACTAGGTCAACCAAGATGGCTGCCAAACCATGAGACCAATCAAGTCCCCTTGAACAACATTTGTTCACCCCTTGCCCTCGATCATATTTCATGGGGCTTGCTTCAATCCACCAAGCGGTATCGGAGAAGAAATTTTTCTAAAAATCGGCCAAAATCTAAGATGGCCACCGGTCAAATTGGTCGATCGGCTTTCTTTGAACAAACTTGAATCTCTACACCTTAAGGATGCTTCCTGCCAAATATAATTGAAATCGTCCAAGAAGTTCTTGAGAAGAAGATATATAAATTTCCCTTTGCTTTAGTATGGGAGCTTTCGGCAGGAAAATGATCCAAGATGGGCGCAAAAGGTTTATCCGACAGGTTCGAAAATTGCAAATATCAGAATACCTAAAAACATATATAAAACCAATTTCAGCCTCAAAATCCATCAAATAAAAAAATCCAATATGGCCGCCAAACACACTATATATTGGGGCCATGTTTTTTGACGGATCAACTTCCCTTGAACAAAGTTTAATGGCCCTTAGTCCCTAATAATATCTGCCAAATTTCGGCCCGATCCCTTTAGCGGTTTTTGAGAAGAAGTCATTTTCGCTTAAACTAGATCAACCAAAATGGCCGCCGAAGCATTTGACCAATCAAGTTCCCTTGAACAAACTTGGTTCAGCTCTTACCCTAGATCATATTTCATGGGGTTTGCTTTAATCTACAAAGCGGTTTCGGAAAAGATTTTTAAAGAGATTTCCTAAAATCGGCTAAAATCCAAGATGGCGTCGGCCAAATTTGCCGATCGGCTTCGTTTGAACAAACTTGAATCCCTATGGCCTACGGATGCTCCGTGCCAATTATAAGTGAAATCGGCCCAGTGGGTCTTGAGAAAAAGTCATTCAAAGGAAAAGTTGATGGACGGACGACGGACGATGGACGGACGGGCGGACGACAGACACACGACGGCCGGTCGCCATGGCATAAGCTCACATGGCAAGATCTTTTCACTCAGATCCATCACGTGACGTCACAGTTAACTACGTGACGTGTAGAATGACATCATAATCAATTGCGTCATTATGAAGTCATGAATGACGTAGATAAGTGCGTCACAAACCCATTATTGAACACGGACTATGCGTTGTGGTACGAATTGTATGTCTTTACTATTTAATACAGATTCTGAAGAATATTTTGAAACTAATTTGACAGGGCGATACAGTCAAATTAGTGTCAAAATATTTAACGGCTTATCTGTATAGTCTTCTGGAAATTGATAGTCAGGGAGTAGAGGGATCGATCGATCCCGACACGAACAAGGTGTGGGTGGAGATTAGCTAGAGGTGGGCGGGGCTTAGCAAAAACTGGAAAGGTCCATTGAGTGGCATATCGGATACCGGCATAACATCAGCGGATAGCTTCAGAAAAAATGGGACGGCCGCCGAGAGCATAGAACATTTAGCCGCTGAACGACCCCTGGCCGCCAATATAATGTGGGGGCATACCCCGAGCCAATGTCATACCAATCAGACACGATATTACGCGTTATTGCAGCAAGTCGGTAATAAGCTCGAAGGTGAAGTAGTGGTCTCTCTTAAATCTGGTTTCGAAATGAACACTTAATCTGCCCACACAGTTCTGACATTTGCCTCCTCTAGGGTCACTGAGGACGTAAAGATGTTTAATTTCTATAAAGCGTTTAGAAAGAATACTGGATTTGTGTCCTTGAGAAAGATGTGGGTTGACTTTTTGTTTGATTTTCTGACAAGATATTCGATAAACCCAAGGATTTATCAACCGTTGTTAGGGAGACAATGCGATAAGTCACGACTACACATCCACGTCGAGTACCCGAATCCATAAATTATTCAAGGACAAGTGGCATCTCATATACATCTCCTCCGCGTTGCCCCAGTCTCGCAAGAGTGATTGCTACAAATAGTGCTCTAGGTTATGGCGCTCAGAAGATGGAAGAAAACTGAACGACAGAAAAGGAGGTGGGCTTATGGTTGAGCCGCAATAAACTCGCGCTGGAAAGATGCCGGTGGTCGTGTGAAGAGGCGGCTGTAATTGCTTGCTTACTCGCTGTTGTGCGTCCCGGTGATGGCTTGCTTGATGATGCAATGCCGCAGAGATGGAGACGCGGTGTGCATCACTGGATAACAAAGACACGACACGGAATCATGCCTGGCCTAGTCTCGCTTCGGCTACCGAGATCGTCGTGGATTATGCTGTCCCTGCGGAGACCAGCATCGGCGTGGATGTAGATTCGGCTGTCGCTCTTCTTTTCCCTCTTGATCAACATGTTAACGTAAGCATGAACGGGTTTGTTAACATCCGACGACGCGAATGTTATGTCCTTTGATCAATAAATAGAAACACACGCAATCAACTTATTATTTCAAATAGCAACATGTTCTAATTCATATTCTAATCCAGAATATTTCGTATTCAAACACTAGATTTTCAGTTCGATTTTCCCGTTTCTTGTTTATTTAATTACATGGAAATTATCTAAATGTATTTATTTTAGTTGATAGCTTTAATATTCATTTTACTTTAATATTTTTTGTTTCAAATTTCGCTAATTTAATTTTCTAGATTTAATTTTACAGACCCGTCCCTCTTCCAAGAGAAACAAATTAACTCCAACCCCTCCCACCTAACCGTGTGCAGTACGTAACACTTACATCCGCCAGCAACAGTTCACTAGGTAGCGACAGGCAATCAGGGTTTCCCATACGGGTCCTTTGTGAGGGCAAAACCTCAAAATGCAACTTAGAACCCACAAAAGTCGTGGCAGTAGGTCCCATGGCACCACTGAAAATCTTGTATGATTGTTATATGCTAATTATTTTTTTAGATTTTTTGCGCAAACATACACACAAAATCTAGCATGGAACCATTACAATTGATTGTTGTGAGTCTATGGTACTCTCTAATCTTAGCATGGATGAGGAAAACTGCAAAGGGAAACACAGATTTTAGCTCAGGCCACTCAGATATCGGGGTGGGACCCCTAGATTTCTAGGGGTTGTACCTCTGGGATATCCACAATTTAGATGTCATGAGAAACACAGCAGGCAATGCATACACCACCAGCAACAACATTATTAATATTTTTTTCAGTTTGTGTTTATTACTGTACTCTTTGGGTGTGCTTCATTCTTGAGACATGGCTTAAAACTATGAAAGTGTAAGCGGGCAAGGAAACCAAAATACAGTACAGTTCTACGTTATATAAGGGATGGATCCGATCTGTCACTCAAGTATGTGGCGTCATATTCAATGGAGGATCTTAGTTAATCCATCCAGCGTATGACTTCATAATCAACTACGTGGCGTGTAGGCTGACGTCATAATCAATTACGTCATGATTGATGTAAATAAGTTCGACACGAACACAAAATTGATGACGGAATAAGCGTTGTTGTATGTCTTACTGTTTAATAAAAATGATGTTGATTAAATTGAAACTAATTTTACTGGGCGCTGCTGCTGCCCATGGTAGTGCATGCGTTGCCTGCGGTGTTTCCCACCCAGTCAAATTAGTTTTTAAAAATGTTCAACAGCTTACCTGTATAGTTTTTTAGAAATTGAAAGTCAGTGAGTTCAGCAATCGAGTGATCCCAACACGGGTGAAGCGTGGATAGAGCTTAGCTAGAGATGGGCGTGGCATAGCTAAAATGGATTCCTCCATTTAGTGACGTCACAATCATGCTGTGTATCAATATTATACCTCCGTCTGGTGATGAACCTGGATAAGTCCGCCAAGTGCACGAATCGTATGTTTTTATTATGAATTTACATTGCAATATACACTATGTTGAATATTTTAAAACCAATTTAACTGTATAAGCAGTTGCTGCAATAGGCATCAACAGCTGAAGTCAAATTATTTCCAACATATTCAACGGTTTACCTGTATAGTCACCTTCAAATTGGAACCTTGGAATTCAGAGTTAAACGTATATAAATCGACCACAACACGTGCAAAAATATGGGCGGAGCTTATCTTTAAATAGGCGGGACGCTCCTCGAAACAGATCCTTGATTCTCTCTACAACTGTGAATACAAATCAGAGCATAAATGGCGGATCCCATATTTATTTACGAGCGTGACAACTGAAGTGCTACATTGACGCTCAACTGCTTAATAAAACACTCAATACACGCTCGACAGAGTGCCTAAGGGAATTTCCTTCGTTGAATTGGCTTATAATATTAAATAATATGTTGACTGAATATTTTATTATTGGTTCCGCAATTTCTGCATCTGAGGTTTCTCAAGATATTTCCAAACTGAAAAAGGGTGTATCAAAAGCCAGTGGTCTTGTCCAGGTACTGAGCGAAATGTTGAAAGTAGTGCAAAATATGCAACTGCAACTGTCTTCTGTGCTCATTTCCCTAAGAACTGGCGCTGTAATTTTCTAATACTACTACACAAAAAGAGTGAACTTTCTAACCCAGAGAATTATGGAGGGGTTGCTGTAGGTAGCAACGGCTATAATTTATTCTGCAGTATATTGTGCAACAGGTTATCAAAATTTGCAGAAGCTAATAAGCTAGCACATACACACACACACACACACACACACACACACACACACACACACACACACACACACACACACACACACACACACACACACACACACACACACACACACACAAATTGCCAGATCGATTACAAGAAATATGCAGACCACATATTAGCACTGGTCAGTTATCGACAAATACAAACATAAAGTTTTTTGCTGTTTTGTTGACTTTAGATCTGCATTCGATACTGTCTCTCGAAACATGTTAATATATAAATTACTGCAAGCTGGTATTGGGGGAAATTTTCTTAATGTCATCCACTAGATTAGGCCATCATCCAAATCCAACCATTGTTTGAATACAACACAGCACACCAAAGGAAATTCTCCACCACAGCCAATGGTTCTCACTATTACTCTACAAGCGCCGTACCTTACCACCTAAGCCTTTAATGACTCTGTCTTTATTTGTCCTCTATTCCTCCATGTTCCTTATCTGTCCAATCTCTTACTCCTACCACCCTCTTTCAGGTCTGCCTCTGCCTTACTGCCGCACGTGCAAATGGCCTTCGGTGATTTACCCAATTGAGAATGGATAATGACATAGCAAATTACCGTGCGGCTATTGGGCCTTTTAACTGCCGCTCTGTCAAACCCAAGCACCATCGAGCTACCCTACCTCCATTGCGAGAAATATTTGGACGCGTTCGAGGAATTTACACAGCCCTCCTACCACTCCTTCTTAATTACTACCTGAGTAATGTATTGACCTGTTTAATAATTTACATTCGCCTTTCTTTGGCTGGCAATGTAGAAACTAATCCAGGCCCTACTAACTGTTCAGAAATGTCTGTTGTCCACCTCAATGTATGCGGCCTCAAAGTTAAAATTGTATCGAAGCTAATCTGCCCAACTTTGACATCATTGCCATTACTGAAAGCCACCTTACCCAAAATGTTCACAATAGCTTAATCAAACTACCTGGTTTCCAGGAGCCTTATCGGATGGCCCGCCAGCAGTCGCGGGGAGGCGTGTGCGTCTATTTCTCTAACAACATGGCAACTACCCGTCGTATTGAATATGAATGTCGTGGCATTGAAATGATATGGATCGAGATTCACGACCGCCCTGGGTTTTATTGTGTGTAATCTACCGGCCGCCTAACACAAGTGTTGACAAATGGCAAACTATCACCGACAATATTTAGAATGTTCGCGACTTAAACCCAAACAAAAATCTTGTCTTACTCGGCGATATTAACGACGATCCTCTCAATCCATCTAAGCATCATCTACGTGACATCATATCTACGTTTGGCTTCCACTAGTTAATACAAGAACCAACCCGACCCATTTCAAATACATTACTTGATCCAATTATTATCAACTGTGCCAGAATAGTAAAAGAAAGTGGAGTACTTGCGCCATTTTGTAGTGATTATACTCCAGTATATTTGGTCTTATCATCCTCCATACCTAAACGTAAAACGTACACTCGCCATATATGGGACTATGCAAAAGCTGATTGGGATTTATTCAGGGCTCACTTAACTAACGCACCCTGGAACAACATCTCCGATGTTAATGGCGTCGACATTTGGTGTCAGACAATCACTACAAACAGTATCGCCGTTGCTATTACTCTCCACTCAATTACAATATCAAACACTGACGTCTCCGATGTACTGTCCAATCTGGACATGTCTAAAGCTGTTGATCCGGATAAATTAAGTCCGAAACTCTTATTCGAGAGCCAACAAGTATTGGTCCCACTACTAGCGCAGTTCTTTAATTACTCACTTTCTAGTGCGCAGTTCCCCACTTCTTGGAAAATCGCTAATGTAACCCCTATATTCAAGAAAGGAGAGAAGAGCTTATGTTCAAATTATCGACCAATATCACTGTTGAGTTGTCTTAGTAAAGTTATGGAGAGAACCGTTTTTAAACATATCTATAACTATATTAGACACGATATCACTCTATATCAGTCTGGCTTTCTTCCATCACATTCTACAGTAAATTAACTGCTTGATATCTACACTGATATTACTCAAGCCCTTGCCGATCAAAAGGAAATAATCTTTCTATTCTTCGATATATCTAAAGCCTTTGATCGAGTATGGCATCGCGGCCTCCTACAGAAACTTAGGAATTTTTCTATCTGTGGAAATCTACTTGCATGGTTCGAAAATTATCTTGAAAACCGATACCAGCGAGTAGTTAGAAACGGCAGTGAGTCCACCCTACTTCGTTTACATGCTGGAGTGCCACAAGGCTCTGTGCTTGGTCCTTTGTTATTCTTAGTTTTTATTAATGACATGCCCAGCGATATAATTCACAATATTAGACGTTTTGCTGATGATACGTGCCTATATGTAATGTCAGATGATCTAAAAGAACACACTGCCACACTTGATTACGATCTACTGACCATGACGCATTGGGCAAACATGTGGCTCGTCGAGTTTAATGCCTCGAAAACTACATCTCTATTTTTTCCCCTGCGAAACGAGCCCACATCCTTTTCAATCAACTTCAAAGATTCTGAAATTCTACCGTCAACTGATCATAAGCACCTCGGCATTACCTTTAATACCAAAGGGAATTGGCTTAACCATGTGAGTAATCTCATAGCAAACGCCCAACACAAACTTTCCTTAGTTAAAGGTAAAAATATATTCTAGACCGTAAATGTCTCGACATCATGTACAAAACATTTATTAGACCATCTTTAGAATATGCAGATGTTGTGTGGAGTAATATTCCACAATATCTTGTAATTCGGTTAGAGGACATCCAAAAAGATGCTCTCAGAACGGTATGTGGAATGACACATAGTGCGAGCACTGAAGACATGTACTTAGAAACAGGCATCGAAACCTTTTCAAGTAGACGTGAATTTCATAGATTATCTATGCTATTTACAATTATTAACGGGATGACCTGTGAGGTTCTGGTCAATCATCTTCCCACACTATCCCAAGCACGAAATCCTTACAATATCCGTCATCCAAATTTACTCACGCCATTCCGCTGCCGTATTGAGCTCTTCTATGGGTCCTTTTTCCCAGCAACCATCCGCACCTGGAATATGCTTCTTGTACCGGTGAGAGATGCTCTCACTCTTCTAGAATTTAAAAGCAAAGTCAAGGCTATGTCACCCATACGACAACGCCCTGAGTGGTATTACGTAGGCCAGAGGTTTGCCAACATAATTCTATGCAGGCTCCGAAACGGTTGTAGTTCTTTAAACCGACATCTATTTGACAACTTTCTGTCGGAGTCTGCCAGTTGTTCTTGTGGGCACAATGATGAATCTACAAACCACTACCTCTTACATTGCGCCCTTTTTAACGAGCAAGGAGTCGTTTTCCAAAAGCAGCTTGCCTTGAACGATATTTCTCTTGCTAATTTTACGGTCAACCAGCTTCTATACGGGACTTACACTGCCAACTTGGAAATGAACAAACTGATCTGTAATACGGTATGTCAATATATAATTAACACCAACCGCTTTGAGTAGCTTCCCGTTCGCGAACTTATAGTTTAAGGGGTAAAAGGACAGCAGCCCAACACGTACAGGCCGGGCGAAGGCAGCACCTAGAGCTCACCTCTGCTATTCTTTCATTTGATCTTATTCCTCGCTCTCTCTATCTCTCAACCTCTCTCCCCTCCTCCCCCCCCCACCCTCTCTCTCTCTCGGTCTTTCTCCCTACTCTCCTCCACCTCCCACTCAACATCCACACACGTATGCACACTAATAGACTGCAATTAATTGAACTATTATGATTATCCGCCATTTTGTTGTAAAAAAGTTTTGTGTAATCGGTATGTGTATGGAAGACACGGGAATAAGACTCTAAGTCTTATCATGCTTCCATCTGAACAAAAATAAATCTCGTTTAAACCAATGTCATCCAAACTATGTACTCCGATGTTCAATATGCTGTCAAGGTAACCGATGATTACAGCAATAACTCTTCATCCTCTGATGGTGTCAAGCAGGGGTGCACTCCTACTCCTCTTTTATTTAACCTGTACCCGCGTGATCTCCCTGCCAATTTTGATAATACATTTGAGCCAGTTCAACAGCACACTATTACTATCGACTGTCTAATGTTTGCAGACGATTTAGCTTTATATTATCAAAATCCGCAACTGGTTTACAAAATATATTAAGCAATCCCTCAATAATTCTCTGGGCTGCAGATTGTGGTGAGCTGTAATAACTCGGGTCTTAATGGCAACCTAGACAAAACCAAATAATTATTTTTAACCGAGAATCAAGAAATATCAATTCACTTTTCTCGGCGTAGCGGTAGAGGTTGTGCGCTACTATGATTATTTAGGGATTGTATTTACTTCATATGGCTCCTTTAACCAAGCATGTCAAAGACTTACTGACCAAGCCCAGAAAGCGTTATTCAAACTCAAGTTGATCAATGCCAGAAACAACACCTTAATCTTGTCAATCCTGTCCTACGGCAGTGAGATATGGGCACCATTCTATGTAAAAGGTATTAGCTCAAGCAACTTCATGCAGTTCGCGACAAGGTATCTTTTGAACAGGTTTCCATTAATTTTTGTAAGTATTTACTGGGTGTCAGTAGGCGAACAACGCATGCCGCTGTTCGTGTTGACCGTGGATAGTATTCCTTACTGACCCCATTCATTGTGTATGCACGCTGCACAATTCTTTTCAAAGATTGTGCGCGCTAGACTCAGAAACTGCAGTTTATCAAACTTACAAGGAGTCATCTATGGCACAAGAAACTTCTAATTTGTCCGTACGCACGCATATTTTGTGGGCCGAGTGCGGTCTGGAAGAAGTATGGAACAATCATGCGGCAGCTAGTAATAGGACCAAGTCTACTAAAGTACTAAAAAAGCATTGGAAACATGGTTTCAGTCAAACTGGTCAGCCCACTTAAGCAGAGATGTGATGCACCTAATCCACTCTGGATGCATCACAACACGGTTCAAAACTGCGCACTTATTGAACATTCACAAGCAAACTTTGTAGTGAAAACGTCTTAATAACAGATAACAGATACAACATTTTAACCGAAGAAGGCAATTTGGCAAGCTAAGAGTTGTCGCACACAATCTTCAAATAGAATTAGGCAGACACACTTCCCCAAAACCCTGCCGCAAAAGACTTTGTGATCTGCAAGAGGTGGAGGACGAGAAACATTTTATAATTAAGTGCCCATTTTATTAGGACACGAGAACAACATTGTATAATATATTTACTAGCTTTGTAGATTTCTCATCCCCCACCCCACATTCCCCCCCCCCCCCTTAAAGATGATAAATATACTTTCATAATGAGCTGAAATAATGCGGACACTGAAATATGCAAACTTGTCCTTAACTTTATAACTTTATAAGTAGGTCTTGTCAAAAAGGCAAAGTTTCCTCACTTCCCAAATTAGAATTGCAGCGAATTGAATGGAATTATTGTCCATAGTGAATAGGGTGAATTCTGAGAATGTGTCTCTGTAAGTGCATCTTAGATCCAGAGTGACACATTCTAATACTTTACTATTACTTATTTAACCTATTACACTATTACACTCTAAGTACATCTTACGGTGACACATTTTCAGTATGTACTTTATTAGTACTTTAAATAACCTATTACGCAGTAAGCACATGCAGCTTACAGTGATACATGTTCAGTATGTGTGTTATCATTACCTATAGCATATGGACCTTTCCAGTTTTAGCTATGCCAGCCCACCTCTAGCTAAGTTCCACCAACACTTCACCGTGTTAGGATTGATCGAGCTCCGAACGCGCAAAATTTAAATTTTCTGAAAACTATACAGTTAAGCTGTAGAGATATTTTGTAACTAATTTGACCGGGTGCTGTTGCTGCCTATGGCAGCAACAGCACCCAGTCAGATTAGTTACAAATAATCAGCAGAATATTTATTAAATAGTAAAGACATATAATTCATATAATAACGCATAGTCCATCTTCAAATATGCGTTCGTGACGTACTTATCTACGTCATTCATACGTTATGATATCATTCTACACGTCATGTATTTGATTATGACGTCATGCGATGGATGGATTAAGTGGAACGGTCCATGCTGTAAGTACATGTTCCATCTTGCAGTCTGTCTGCAGCTCTCCTGACAGAGGTCATTTTGTAGTATTTTATTGTCAATAAATTCTGAAATGCTACTTTGGAAGAATTATGGCAGCATAATAACTTCCACATTTTATTGGTCCTACCACATGTTTGTGTATTGGTTATAAGTATCACTTGTCAGCCTGTGCCCATTTACGTTTATCATGGAAAACGCTGCTATCTGCTCTACACACTCAGAATTTGTAAAACCTTGTTTTATAAGCTAAACATATACCGGTCCCAGTCATGCCAATCATTTAGGTGATCAAGAGTATACTTGTAGGTATTATTCAGAATTTACAAAACCACATTCAATGATAATTGATAATACTCACTTCCGTGGCATGAGAAGATACCCCCATTGAACAAGGACTCCTGTCTGGTCAAACAATTGACCTGATATATATTACCACCCGATACACTATTATTGTATATAGTATAGTGGATGGTGGTATGTATGATGCCGGTTGTTGGCCTGGATAGGAGTCCCTGTGTCCCATTGCTATTACTTATTTATTATTTTGAATTTGAGTAATTAAATGATTTATAACTTTTCACATGGTCTCGAGACACTTCAGTGGTATTGTGTCTCTTAGGCTTAGATTATCATAGTGTATATAGTGTATTATAACAGATCTATATAAAATTTATAACTATACTGTATGTATTATGTCCACGTTCTATGTCAAGTTGTATCTATTTGTTGATAGATATTTCCAATAAAATATACTGATTCTGATTCTATTCTAATAGAATTAACGTTTGAACGATCCTTTTAAGAATCTAGGTGAAATGGATCTAGTTCTTATTGGGTGTTATCGTGTGCCTAAAAGGGACTCACCCACCAAGTTAGAACTTAATAGTTATGGATATAACGAAACGTGACATCGACGAAATACCATTCCTGCATTGCGTCCAATGCAGCAGAAAGTTGGCAAGGTGCATAACTCTTGTAATTGACATCGAAACAGTCTCATCTTCATAATGCAGATATTAGATGTTATATAGGGAATATCTTGAGTAGACTTGGCATAAGTCAACCAAAAGATGTCAGAAAATGCTGAGTGAGTTGCTTACAATTGACCTTTCCAGTTTTAGCTATGCCCCGCCCATCTCTAGCTAAGCTCCACCCACACCTCGGTCGTGGTGGGATTGATCGATCCCTGAACTTCGTGACTATCAATTTGTAGAAAATTATGCTGGTAAGCTGTTAATTATTTTGAAACTAATTTGACTCGATGCTGTTGCTACCTATGATAGCAACAGCGTCCAGTCAAATTAGTTTCAAAATATTCAACATAACGTTTATTAAATAGTAAAGACATACAATTCGTAAAACAACGCATAGTCCGTCTTCAATTTTGCGTTTATGACGTACTTATCGATGTCATTCATGATGTCAGAATGACGTCACTGATTATGTTAGCATTCTACACATCTGGATGGATACATTGGAAGGGTTCATTGCATACAATGGCAAAATTAACATGTTTCCTATATTATCCATAAACTAGGTCAGAATGTTGTGTTTCCCATGTGGCTGGTACCTTATGCCGATAGGTACGCACCAACCAAGTTACACCGCCTTTCCAGAGTATCCATCTATCAATCTGACGTCATATGATGTCATAATCAGCTAAACAGCGTGTATGATGACGTCATATTCATTACGTCATAACGGATTCTATTTGGTCGGTCTTTAACTCTTAATAGTCCGACACGTTGTACGAATTGTACTTATCTACTACTTAATAAACATGCAGGGACATAGGCAGCAACAGCGCCCAGTCGAATTAATTCCAAAATATTCAATAGCTTACCTGTATAGGTTTCTGACAATTTATATTCGGGGATTTCAAAGACCTGTCGATCCCAACACGAGCGTGGTGTGGGTGGAGTTTAGCCTGAGGTGGGTGGGGCATAACTAAAAAAGCAGACGAACTGTGCCACTAAAACCTTTCGCCATTAGGTGTTACACTTCAGAAAATCTACAGCAGGAGTGGGGTGTGCGGTAACTCTGTTGTGCGGCATATAGTCTGGCATAGTGTTATACGAGGTCCATGAGCCCGTGGTGCTCACTTGGGAAATTGACTTGTGAGGTCGTTGCATATAGATCTTTCAATGATATCTCGGAAACGTTCTGAAAATTCAAGATGGCCACCGGACAATTTGACGAACCGGAATTCCGTATTCCCGTTCTCAGGCCTATCACGATAATGATTCTGTATAAGCTGTCTTAAACTTGCCGCCATAAGGTTTGTACACCCAAGTTTAGACTGAAATCGCATAGCAATTAATGAGTAGGCTTTTAACTGATGGCCGCGGAAATAATTTACAAATCAAAATTCTGTATACAGGTTCTGAAGCCTAACACAATATGGCCCTCTTTCTCACGTGTGGTTTAAATCGGCCAAATGATTAATAATGTATCGTCTTTTACATGATTTTCCGAACATTTTTGAAGAATCTAAGATAATCGCATGACAAACTGGCCAATCAAATTTCGGTCTACCACCATAGGGCCATTCCAGGCAAATTAATTTGAAATCGGGCAGGCTGCTAATGAGTAGCCTTTTAACTTGTTTCCCTAAATTTATTGAAAAATCTAGAATGGTCGCTGAAAAATCTGCACAATCAAAATGGTGTAAACAAGTTCTGTCATTGGATCCTTCCAGCCAGGTTTAATTTTAACCTGCCAGGTGGTTGGTGATGAGTATGCTGTTAACTTAGTCAACACGCTTTCGGAAACCCAAGATGGCCGCAGGAAAACTTAATCAATCAAAATTCAGGGAACAACGTCAGAAGTCTACCATCATAAGACCGAGTTTGGTTGATATCGTCCATGCCGTTGGTGAGGAGTAGGTTTTAAAATGAGTCTCGAACCTGTTTTTTGGAAAATCCACGATTGCCACCGGAGATTGACCGATCGAAATTCTGTATACAAGTTCGGAAGAGTACGACAATAGGGTTGTACCAGCCAGATTATGTTGAAATCTGCCAAGTAAATGAGGAGATGCTTTTTAAATCAAGAGTTGATGGATGACAGACCACGGACAGACGACGGATAGTCGGCATGCCATATTAGGCTCGCTTGGCCTTTCATGCAAGTCGAGTTAATAATGCAGGTATTAGATACCTAGCTGAACATGTTGAACAGATTTGGTATAACTCAGTCAAGGTACCAACATACCAAGGTAGAAGCTGATAGGTCTAATAATTATAAAAGCTGCCATCGAAGTAATATATTTTTTCATTAGGGCCAATACTGCAGAAAATTTGCAAGGGGTATAACTCTTCGTTTGTCATCGAATCAGCCTCATTCTCATAATGGATACATTAGATGTGAATCGATACATATTACCCACGTTTGATCCGGAGCTGTCAGAGGTCAGAAACAACAACACTTGTCACCGACGACGCACTGACAGGCATACATACATGTAGACAGACATACGGACGGACTGCCGGACGAACGGACAGACAGGCGAACAGGCAAGCAGGCATGTAGGAAGCGGACAGACGCCTGGCAGGGCATGCTCGCTAAAGTTTAAGATTGCTCGCTACAATTGAGGCAGCAAAAACTATCAACTACTACAGAAATGGAGCGAAATGGTTAGCAGTCTTGCCCGGACCACGTGGCGTGGGCCACGCCCTTAAACCCGTGCCTGAACTTATCTCCCAGATATAAGATATCAAAATGTATCAACATCCGTGTCCATAACTCCATCGCCAAGGCGCAAAATCTGTAAAATCTGCTTAGCAGATGCCGTAACTAGTTTTGCGTTAATTGGCGTGGTAAATCACAATCTGGCAACTATTGACACACGTCTACCAAGAACGAACACGTAGAATATAACTCAGTTTCTCCACACATTAAGACGTGGTAAATACTGTGAGTGTAAATTTTATTATGAAAACAAAAATAGAAAGATTGTGACAAGTGCGGTTGTTTATTTACAATATTTGTGGGCTGAAAGTCTTACAGCGAAATGAAAGCTTGTGTTCGCTCATATTCTTCGATCCCGCATGGAAAGAACCTTACCGCTTTAAATGCTGATGGCCCAAATTCACAATTTCCTGATATAGGGTGCCTATAAACGTTTGATTATTTTGAATACGATCTAACTGGATGCCGTTGTTCTCATAGTCAACAATAAATATCCGTCCAGTCTTTTTCAGATGTTCAATATAACACGCATTATATGTCTAATTATAGAGGGATCCATTGCTAGCTATGCCCGCCCATGTATAGCTAGTCTCCGCCCAGTGTTTACACCAAATTCTTAAAATCTAAATTTGAATGTAACTAATACATATAAGCTGTTGAATATTTTGAAGCTAATTGGATATTGCCCCCCTGCGCTTTTGACCAATTGAGCTTTCCAGGTTATCCACCCGTCATATGACGTCATAATCAACTATGTTACGTGTAGGATGGCGTCCTAATCAATGACGTCATCAATGGCGTAGATAAGTACGTCACGTGCGCATAATTGGTGATGGACTAGGTGTTATTGTATGAATTGTATGACATTACTATTTAGTAAAGAGGCTGTTGAATATTTTGAGACTAATATGACTGGGCGCTGTTGCTGCCAAAGGCAGCAAAAGCACCCAGTCAAATTAGTTTCAAAATATTCAACAGCTTAACTGCATAGTTTTCTGGAAATTGATAGTCATGAAGCTCACGGATCGATCGATCCCAATGCGAGCGATGTGTGGGTGGAGATTAGCTAGAGATGAGCGAGGAATAGCTAAAACTGTAAAGGTCCATTGGCGCGCCGATGTCGAATTCAATATTGGTCCCTGCGGCGTTGACAAACGATCAAACAGAGATAGGGCCCACGACGTGTGCAAACGGCGCAAAAATAACATTGGCACGATGCAAGAAATATTAAATTCAAGAAAAGGTTGTGTTTTTGTAAATTGCAGTGGTAAATTTGCCAGTACTAGTCTTCTTTTGGCCTGCAAATGGATACGCAGTGAGTAAAGATTTCCTTTTTTTTTAAAAAGCATTGACCACAAAATGTTTAATTAATACGAGTCGCTTTTTGATCGCTTTGAGGCTCTGCAGACTCAAAAGGAATTCAAAGTTGCGCTAATATTTGGACGTAATATTTGATTGGAAACCATTTGCTGCCTAGTCCAACCGAGTTAAGACCAACATATTAAACAGAACATTTCCTACAGTATATTCACAATTGTAGGCGTACTTTTTTTGACATAAACATAATTATTTCTGCGCTGGACTGTACTAAAGTCTTGCAATTTTCATAGCGAGTCAATAACTATGAATTTGAACTAGACGAGATCATCTGAAGGAATTGATGAATATAGACTATTTAGTTTCCATAAAGCTTAATCATAATTTTCCTGGTGAGACGGGATCGGTTTTGTAGTAAGCTTAACCTACTAGAAGAAAGCATATGTTAGAATTTAAAATAATTCGGTTTAACTTTACCTCCAACTCGTTGGCTACCTGTAGAAACAGGACACCGGACCAATAAACAAAGTGTAGATAGAAAGTGTGATATATGTGAGTAGAGTACAGTTAAAAATAAGTTTAAATGTTTCCAAACACAAACATCCACAAACAATAGTATGAGTTGGGAGACATTTGAATACGTTACAAGAAATGATCTGTTGAATATTTTGAGCATAATTGGATCGGATGACATCGCTGCCTTATAAGGCAGCGATGTATTACAATCCAATTAAGCTGGAATATTCAACAAAATATATCCTACTAACTAATATGCTTCTGATTTTGTTTTGAAAAGACATTAACTTATTTATGAGATCACCTGAATACGGGAGTGATTATTATCGACATAATCTTTCACTCTATTATATAATACGCGCTTATTACACCATGCGCGACTTAATCCGCCCAAATACTCAATTACATGACGGAATTCACGCGGTTAATTGGACGAATGCTAATTTTAACGGTTACCCGAGGAATAATGCAAATTAATTGTAGATTTCTGACATTGTCTGACAGGTCCACGACCGATAACGAGTAAGAGGAAAAAGTGTAAGCCTATATATGTAGGAAATACCGGCGTCATAGTTATTCTTGTTATACCAATAGTTATTAGGCTACCAGCGCCGTCAAAGGCTGGTATTGTGCCTGCCTGCCTGCCTGCCTGCCTGCTTGCTTGCCGGCTTGCTTGCCCGATTGCCTGTCTGCCTACTAGCTTACTCGCCCGCCTGTGTGCTTGCCTGCTTGTCCGCGTGACTGCTTGTCCGACTGCTTGCCTGCTTGTCCGCCTGCCTGCCTGCCTGCCTGCCTGCCTGCCTGCTTGCTTGCTTGCCTGCCTGCCTGCCTGCCTGCCTGCCCACATACATGGATGCATGCCTGCCTGCGTTCCTGTCTGCCTGCCTGGCTACCAGCCTGTCTGTGTATATAGCCAAAGTATACCCCCCCCCCCCCCCGAATCCGATTAAGTAGAAGCGTAAACCTTGGCACAAATATTCATACTATGATTGGCTAGAATCTATTTTAGTTTGAGGTCAAAAGGTAAACATCGAGGTTATGGAATCACTTAGTGCATACCGGCAAACTCATCTTCGCCGATAACTCTGCAATACAAGAAGGTTGAATTAACAATTCTATAACATATATTAATTTTGTGGTTGGCTAGAAACATATTTAGTTTCAGGTCAACCGTTCACATGTTAAAATCGCGGTATCAGTTAGTGCATCGTCGATACCTATTGCAAAACCTTGAGTTATCATCTCCCTCGCGTGCATTCTAGTTTGCGTTTGCGTTTGCAGACATGTTGTTGACCATGCACGTGTTTTAGAGTCGCATTTTTATTGTCCATGTTATTGCTCGAATCGTAATTAGCAACGTAATTAACAACACGTCTATAACAACGATAGGCTTGTTGTCAGCGCTGTCAGTGGCATGGCCGTGGCTGTGGGTGTGGGCACGGAAGAATGTGTTGTTGTTTGCTGGTGTGGTCTGGTCTGGGTGTGATTCATTATCATGCGTATTAGTGTGATTGTAGCTATTGTTATGGTCATGCCCATGGTGTTATGCGCATATTCCTTCAGCTGATGATCGATGTAAGTGCGGCGCAAATCCTGGTTTGATAGCACAGTTTTAATGGACAATCAATGGACCTTTCCCACCTCTAGCTAATCCTCATCCACACCTTGCTCGTGTTGGGATAGATCGATCCCTGAACTCACTGACTATCAATTTCCAGAAAACTATACAGATAACATGTTAAATATTTTGAAACTATTTTGACTGGGTGCTGTTGCTGCCTATGGCAGCAACAGCGCCAAGCCAAATTAGTTTCAAAATATTCAACATAATATTTACTAAATAATAAAAACATACAATTCGTACAACAACGCATAGTCCATCTTAAATTATGCGTTCGTGACGTACTTATCTACGCCATTCATGACGTCATTGATTATGATGTCATTCTACACGTCACTTATTTAATTATGACGTTATATGATGGATGGAAAAAATGGAAAGGTCTATTTGTAGATCTAGACGCCTAACCCTTCTTTTTGTAGCTGTAGGCCAAACACATCCATCCGTTGTAAGGGAAGTGCATTCCTAAGTATTTATAATTATGTACAATGTCTAGCTCTTTCATGTTCATATAAACCATTAGCTTCTTACTGTATGTTTTGGTGGCACCAAACACGACGACGTTGGGTTTATTCGTATATACCTTTAATTTACAGAGCATGCAGTATTTTTTAAAAGCATCTATAGTGCCTGTTGTAAATCGAGTGCTCTCTCAGCTAATATAATTGTATCGTATGCATATATCAGGATAAGGAGTTTAAATAAGGTGATACATTCGTTATCTGTATCTTTAACTTCTATTTGATTACAGTTTTGATCATATAGACAGTTTTCTAGGTCACTTAGCTATATTGCGAATAGCATTGGTGACATGGTTTCACCCTGGCGAACACCCCATGTACACGTAAATGTGTTAGAAAATTCATTATTCAACTTAATAATTGATTTTATTGATTTTATGTTATGTCATAATCAACCACGTGACGTGCAGAGTGAAGTCATGGGTGACGTAGATAAGTACGCCACGAACGCATCATTGAAGACGGACTGAGCGTTGTTATACGAATTGTATGTCTTTACTATTTAATAGTAGGCAGCAACAGCACCAAGTCATATTAGTTTCAATATATTTAACAGCTTACCTGTATAGTTTTCTGGAAATTGATAGTAAGGGCGTTCCGGGATCGACCGATCCCAACACGAGCGAAGCGTGGGTGGAGCTTAACTATGGATGGGCAGGGCATGGCTAAAACTGGAGTGGTCCATTATGGAACATTACCATGGATGTGGTTTAGTGATAATCCATTGCATAGCGATCACGCGCCGCCTAGATGAGTGCCAACACTGCAGCGATAGACCTACAGTACAGGTTGGAATGTTTGTATAACAAAACAAAACTTGTGGTTGTTAAATCATGTTCTGTTGAATATTTTGAACATAATTGGATCGGAAGACATTGCCTATGTTCAGCCTATTCAACCGTATGTTTTATTTGTTTTGGACACATGCTAAGTTGTTACAGCTTACTGTAGCTTTGCTAGATTGGTCTGGTGTATCCGTGTGCGTTAAAAATTGGCTACTCTATGGAAAAAACTAGCAAACCAATCTTCCTGTTGCGTATGTCACCTTAAAGCTGAACAGATATTTAACAATAATATTACATCTACCTGAAATCAGAGTTATTTTCGGTTTTTTGGTTTTTGGTACCGCTATCACGAAACTGGGTGAGTATAGCTCAGATTTTGCGATTCAACTCTGACAGACCAAAAACGACAAGTTCTTCCGAATGTAAGGAGCATTCTGTTGAATAACTTTGAAATTAATAGAGGAATCCAATATGTCAGTCAGGCGTATGGCATCATAATCATATACGTCACATTTAAGCCGGAGTCGCAATTAAAATACGTCATGCGTCTCTTAATAGCTCGTCATGTGTATGAATTGTATGTCTTTACTATTTCATAGCAATTATGTTGAAGATTTTAAAACTAATTTGACTGGGCGCTGTTGCTGCCATATGCAGCAACAATGCGCATTCCGCAAATTAGTTTCAAAATATTCAACACGTTACCTGTATAGTTTTCTAGAACTTGAGATTCAGAGAGTTCAGGTTCTATCGATCCCAACACGGGCAAAGCACGCGCGGTGCCTAGCTAGAAATGGGCGGGGCATAGCTAAACGTGGATTCATCCATTGGACTGACACGGTTACTGTCAAATGTGTGCCAAATTATTCAACAGCTACTCTGTAGTTACCTTGAAATTAAGTTACTGACAATTGGATTGTTAAAGGTTTAGTTAACATGAAAACTGCGAGCATCTAGTGTATAATGGTTGTACAGGGAGAATGGACCTTTCCAGTTTTCGTTATGCCCCGCCCATCTCTAGCTCTGCTCCACTCACACCACGCTCGTGTTTGGATCGATAGATCCCTGAACTCCCTGACTATCAATTTCCAGAAAACTATACAGGTAAGCTGTTGAATATTTTGAAACTAATTTGACTGGGTGTTGTTGCTGCTTATGGCAGAAGCAGCGTCCAGTCAAAATTGTTTCAAAATGTTCATTAGCATGTTTATTATTAAGTAACAAAGACAAACAATTCGTACAACGTGTCGGACTGTTAAGCGTTTAAGACGGACTAAATCGAGTCATTCATGACGCAATGATTATGACGTCATCCTACACGTCACCTTGTTTGATTATGATGTCATATGATGTCATATAATGGAGTATAAACTGGAAAGGTGTGATTCTACTAGGCTTTTACAGACTTCACTCACAGTATCACAGTTTTGTGGTGCAAGGGCATTGCCACTGAACTGATTAACGCTTAAGGTTATTGAGCCTTACATGCATGGTATATAATTAAATCTGAACGGGTTTCAAGATATTTAATTTCAATAGTTAAAATAAATTTCCATGTCCTGACTATGGCTGTATGTATTATTACTACTTTAAAAACGAAACTATTATCTATAGATATGTATCGCGTGACAAGGAATAGACCTACACTCTCGTCAACAGCGACAAGATGGTAAAAACAGGTCGATATTACATCCGGGTTTCTCCGCGTATTCCCAAAAGCGAGAGTTAATGGACCTTTCCAGTTTATCAATCCATCATATGACATAATCAACTACGCGATGTGTAGGATGACGTCATAGTCAATTACTGCATGATTGAGTCGATTTAGTAAGTTGTATGCGATTAATAGTCTGATACGTTGCACGAATTGTATGTCTTTACTATTAATAAACATTCTGTCGACTATTTTGAAACTAGGCGCTGTTGCTGCCATGTAGGAGAAAGCCACTTGCTGTAAAGTGTTCACCGAATCGAATTAAATGGTAATCGATTCATTTACTAGATTTTGAAATTTTGAAATGTTCTGAGTAATGCTACGGTAGCTACAACAGCTAACCTCTATAGTTTTCTGGGAATTAATAGTCGGGAGTTTAGATCCCAACATATGCGTGGTGTGGGTGGAGTTTAGCGAGAGACGGGTGGGGCATAGCTAAATCTGTATTCTTACATTAGGATGAAACCCGTCTACGTGGTCAGATAGATCGGAATTAATAATACGCTGTCAGACAATATTTAACGGCCCGGAAAGAAGGTGGTTGGCCATTCATTTTAGAATCAAAGCACACGACCGCTCCATGAACGGTTAATCAAAGTCAACGAAATCCCCCAGCAACTATAGACTGGAAAATAGCGAAGATTACTAAGTCCCATGTTAATTTCAGAGAAACGTTGCTATTAGTAAATCGTATATAATACATATTGAAATCAATATCTATCGCTGAAAGTTGTTGCCTTTGCATACAACAACTAATTTTAGTTAGACATTTGGGATATTCCAATCAATGCTTAGCAAAAGAGAGAAGCAAGCACAGGCTGTAGATCGCATAGGAGTAAAGGGGTCAATTGATTGATTAGACGTCCGGGATAATAAGAGGCAGAATGGCGTCCAATTACTGAAATTAAAAAACGTCTACAGTACAGATCATGAACAACTTTGAATGTTTCCAGAACAAAATAAAACTGTTTAATATTTTGAACATGATTGAATTGGAAAAAGACATTTTTATACCGTGTTTAAATTGTACTAACTAACATCCCTGATAACACAGATTAATGGGCCAATCTGGGCCGATTCCGGGCCGATACTGAAAATATCGCGCTGGTATCGCCCCAGCATCGATCCAGTACGCTGCGTTATCAGGAATGTTTCTGTTTTTGTTTTGGCAATTACTATATTTCTACGCTGTACTGTATAATTTCCGGCCTGCCCGTTTACATCAGCAGTATGGAAATTCAAAGATAGAACGGTAAGAGAGACGGCTCACAAACAGAAACACGTTTTCAATTGATAGTTTCGTATAATATTTTGCCTATAGAAAGTATTGCGTCGATTGATACAGTGAATAAATTGTTTAAACGGAAATACAGTTGAGATTAGTTACCATGGAAACGGGTCAGACTACAAGAAATCGGTTTGTAATATCACTCCAGGATAAACAAAAAACCCAACTCCGATAATTGGTTAACCATACATACAACGCGGATATAGGCCTACACATTCACTTAATAGTCAGACCAATATGTGACAGAGGTGCATATATATATATATATATATATATATATATATATATATATATATATATATATATATATATATTAATTAAGCGAATGTGTATATAAGGGTTTTAGGACCTGCTGATTCGTAAAAATATGGAAGCAAGTTGTCAGAATAAGCCTTCTTGCTAAGATTTACCAAATTCAAGATGGCCGACAAAACAAAAAACTATTCAATGCTTGTCCAAGTAACGCACAATCGATGCTTATTTGTGCTCCATATACGGCTAAAATCTCATCAACCTATTCAACCTATTCAAATATGGAATTTACATAATACCCTCTCGCAATGGACGATTCCAGTTTATTCATCAATCATATGATGCCATAATAAACTACGTGGAGTGTAGGCTGACGTCATAATCAATTACGTCATGATTGACGCAACTAAGTTCATCACGAAGGCTTAATTGATGACGGACTAAGCGTTGTTGTACTAATTGTATGCCTTTACTATTTAATAAATATGTTGTTGGATATTTTGAAACTAATTTGACTGGGCGCAGGCAGCAACACCAGCCAGTCAAATTTGTTTCAAAATATTCAACAGCTTACCTGTAAAGTTTCCTGGAAATTGATAGTAAAGGAGTTTATAGATCGGTTAGATCCCAACATGGGGGAAGTGTGGGTTGAGCTTAACTGAAGATGGGCTGGGCATAATAATAATAATAATAATAATAATAATAATAATAATAATAATAATAATAATAATAATCGTTATTTAGCATAGCTAAAACTGGGTTTCTCGATTAGCTTATAATTAGCTTATTTGAAATAGCCACCTCGTTCAAATTTGCCACCAAATTTAGGATGGCCGTCAGCACAACAAGATGTAGTATATTTTTCTCAGTAAAATTCAAAAGGCACACAAAATGTTATTGCTCACATTTTGTATTGGCCATGGTCATAACTTATCAACAGATGGATTACGTAGATAAGTACGCCACGAACGCATATTTGATGATGGACTATGCGTTGTTGTACGAATTGTATGTTTTTACTATTTAATAAATAGTTTGTTGAATATTTGGAACTAACTTGACTGGCCGATGTTGCTGCTATACCTGTATAGTTTTCAGAAAATTGAGGCATTCGAGGATCGAGCAATCCCAACACGGCGAAGGGAGGGTGGAGCTTAGCTAGAGGTGGGTGGGGCATAGCTAAAACTGGAAAGGTCCATTGAGCAATGCGTAATATTATTAGAATAAATATATAATACAAAAGGTCATGACTTGGCTTATGCATGGGATCGTATTGAGAGGGCACACGCACCAGCAATGGAGATGCATGGGTGGCATTCCTTAGTTCCACTGACCCATATGCCACAAATACAGCTTTCAAACACGCATGCCGTCACCGGACAAAATGGACCCGACACATTGCTGATCGCAAAGCTGCAGAAGGTTCTAAGGCTACAACAGCTGTCTTCAACCAAATAGGCTTCATGCTTTGCGAGACAGAAGCACAATCCCTCCTTCTGGCTTTTCGTTCCTATGGAGGCACACACCTCAATTCTGACCATAATCCAGTCATTACACGTCTTCAGATGAACCATATTTACTTAATGTATAAACGCCATACCAGGCAAGAGGGTAGAGTCATCTACAACCTACCCACATCATCAGCGTCACTGGCACTCAAATGTCACACAAAAAGACTCTCGGGAAGCAGATAGTTAGCATCGACGTCAGCTCCGATCCAAACGAAGCCCTAACCAATATAATGACATTTATAGAATCATCAGCTACCAGCATCATACGTGTTCTAAAAAACAACCGAATGCTGACGACCCTTTAGTAGTAAAACTGTCAGTAGAGCAGAAAGCAGTAGAGCTGGGCATCTATCAAAGTGGCCAAGGTGAAGACCGCACCAAACTATGCCGGGAACACAATAACATTCTGCGCTACATTAGCGAACGCTTAAAAAATCTTGCTATTCAACAAGCAGACTCACTAGCAGATGCAATCACTGCCACAGATGCCTGTCACAAAATGTTTCTAGCATTCCGAGTCCTAGGAGTTACTGACTACACACCACCACTCACTGAACACAACACTGAAAGACATTTTATTGGAACTGACCAGGGTAAAGCCGAGGCAATTCGATAATGGTTCAAGTAATGGTTCACTGACAACGATGATAAGCCCTCGCACCCGTTCTCAGGAAACCCACGGCTATTACTAACATCAATTAAAACAGCAGAAGTTAAGAAGGCACTTAAACCTCTGAAGAATAGACGTGCATCTGTACAATGAACAATTCAAATATGCAAGTGACATTATCCCAAAACCGATCACGCACCTAATCAATTCAGTTTGTATGTACCACCTTCCCATCGACGCTGTAGGCAAAGGCACCCTTATCGCGCTACACAAGCTTAAGAAGCCACCTGACCCCAGCCACTCTGTGGCCCATTGTGCTCCTCACCAACATACGGAAACCACTATCCAATTTTACGCTATGCCGCATCCGAGACAAGATAAATGGGCTTTGACATGTCATGAGCCTTCGATACAATTAACCGCTCAAAGATCCTAGATGTATTACGCCAGGCCAGTTGCGCTGGAGATGCTCTACGGCTAGTGAGACTACTGCTTGCATACACAAAAGCTGAGCGCACACGTCAGATCTGTAAAGTCTGTAGAGGATGAGACATCAATCGGCTCCCCAAAGGGAGATTGTTTATCCTGTGTGCTTTTCACCTGTTACCTTGCTGCTGCATTGAAATTCGTGCGGGAAAATTCCACAAGACCAAACCCGCCAGTGTCAATACTGGGCATGCCGCTAGAGATGGAATATGCCGACGATGTGCACTTCATAGACGAAGAAAAGAAACCCCTTGACGAACTTCTCACATTAGCTGCAAGCAAACAAAAAATTGAGAATCTCTTTATGGATGAATCCAAACCAGAGTTCACCCACATATGCCTATCTACAAAGCAGGAAACTAAAGAAAATAACGATCCACCTCATGGCGATGAACCATGGAGGAAAAGTAAAATCCTGGGCTCATTGTTTTGCATTATTGCTGACATTGCTGCACGCTGCGTCATGGGGAACATAGCTTTCCAGTCCTTCTGGAAGCTATGGATTCGTAGATCAAAGATGCCCTTGATCAAAAGACTATGTTTATACAATGCAACCCACGTATCCTTGAAGATGTATAATTGTAACAGCTGGACAGCTCCAAAGGCAGCTCTAGACAAACTCGATGCCTGCCACTGCAAACACATACGCGCCATCACTGGACACCGGTGGTCAGACAGGATAATTTCCAATGATGCACTATACAAGATGTGCAATGCGTCGCCGTTGTCTGTAAAAGTCACACAGCAAAGATGTCCCATGTTTGGCCATATGCTAAGGATGTCAGAAGACACACCAGCATAGAGCGCCTTGGAATTAGCCCTACTTGGAGCCAGCAAATACAAAGCCAGGAGAGGACGTCATTGCATACATCTGCTAAACATGATATGAGGTAACGTCAAGAAAGCAGGTCCCGGTACACTCAAGTCAAGAATGGACCTGGGGAAGCTAACGATTTCGGCTGAGGACAAGACACAATAGGCAAACAGTAAGAAGGGCTGATTGCAGCTGAGGATGTTTCTACTACTACAGCCGCAGAATACAGTAATCATACATATAATCAATATGTGACTTTAAATGTCTATGTTGAATATTACTAAGAAATATATACACCATTTTGCTATGTTGCCGGCCATTTTGAACTTGGTGTTCACTTGGAATTTGGCGATCATTTCTAATAAGCTAAATTATAAGCTAATTATGAAGAGGTATTATCGGAATTCCATATGCAAATATGTTGAGTAATTTTGAGCAGTATTTGGACCACAGATAAACGCAGATTTTATGTTACTTAGACAGTTATGGAATATCTTTGGCGATTTCGCGGCCATCTTAAATTTGGAGGATTTGAGCAGGAAGACTAATCCTGACAACTAGCTTCCCTATTTCGTATTTGGAATCAGCAGGTCTTAAAACCCGTATATACAAAGCTCCGGGCACATGAGAAAAGGTGATACAATCAAGATATCTTTCGAATTCTTGCAGTATTGATTTACAACTTACTGAATTGTATTTTAAAATAAAAATACCTTGGCAGCTCCTATGACCCTATCTAATATAAACTAGGTAAGGCCTATAAAGCATAACTGTTTATCTGTAGCCGGAACAAATAGCATTTCTAGCTAGCCACCGCCCTTGCTTCGCGCCTGTTGTGATCAATTTATGTACTTTGACTATACAGCTAAGCTGCTGTACATTTTGAAACTAATTTGACAGGCCTATGTCACCCAGTAAACTTAGTTTTAAAATATTCAATATATATGGCACCAACAGCATCCAGTCAAATTAGTTTCAAAATATTCAACGAAATGTTTATTAAATAACAAAGTCATGCAATTCGTACACTTGATGGACTATTCAATGTTCATGATGGATCTAGATACACCATTCCCAAAGCATTTTGATTGTGACGCCAGCCTACATGTGACCTAATTGAGTATGATGTCATATGCATGAGTGACAGATGGAATCTATGGATTGCCGTGTCACCAGATGATTACTTACTCCGCATAGTGTTGGCTCGAGGAAAACGATATCTTGACTTCAGATAGGTTCATAGTTGGCTATACGATTTTGACGGCTTGTTTTCGAGATGCCCATCACTGGTCAGAAGACGCCGTCACATCTGTGATATGATGGACCGACGTAATCGTTGCTGTCAACCCGAGATAATGGTTTGGCAAACCACTGGAGGATTTCCTTATACTGAGACTGTCTTCTCTATTCCCTCACCTGATCATTCCTGGCGGGGTTATCGGTAGAAAGGACGCATGCCCGATACCCTGGCTTCCATTGAAGCCGCATCCAGTTCAACTAGTTCCGGAAGTTGCTATCTGCCTGTGTTGGAATCAACATCTTGCCTATCTCTGTGCATCCGTCTAAAACGGCCTGGTATCGGCTATGTAACATGTGCTAGCAGGATGCTAAAATATTGGTACCTGCTCGACGTCCGTACTCTTGATCTATAGTGTGCCAATTTTGTAGTGAGCCTCCCTATGTAAGGTACCAAGCTAAATTATTGCTTAGTTATATATGCATGTATTTCACTAAGTACTAACCGCGAGTCCCTATCACTAGCCAGTCTACTGGATGGGAATTTGTCTCTTACTAGTCCTCGCCCCCCCCCCCCTCTCTCTCTCTCTCTCTCTCTCTCTCTCTCTCTCTCTCTCTTTCTCGCTCTCTTTCTTGCTCTCCCTCCCTCCCTTCCTCCGTCCCTCGCTCCCTCTCTCTCTCTCTCACACTCTCTCTCCCTCCCTCTCCCTCCCTCCCTCCCTCCCTGCCTCCCTCCCTCCCTCCCCCTCCCTCCCTCCATCCCCCCTCTCGCTCTTTTTCAGGTTTTAATATAAATAACGAACGATATCCTATATCACGGAACAAGAGACTATTGCTGAATGGAGATACGTTCTCATCAACGGGCGGCTGCACGGTTGTGGTGGAGATTTCATGGTATCACATTAGACCGCTGAAAGGGCAATGCCAGCCATGGATACTGATCCGTGGTAATTCGACCTAAACAGGGGCGCTGGAAGCAACTTTGAGGGGCGGAGGCAGGTTCCACAAAAAGGGCACACCGATCTGAAATGGGGGTTTCCCGCTCAGAGAACGTGAAGGGTATTCGGGGATCTCAACCCACCCAAGCACCTCAAGAAAAAGCAGTGAATGATGTAAGCTGCTTTCCTGAATTCTGAGTTTAATATGATCCATATATAAATGTTAGAGCAATGCTGATTGAACTTATTTATTCTTTGTTCCCTTGTACCTATTCTCAATTTCCATTATATTGGGCAATATTATCCTCTGATGCCTGCTTCTACTCAATTGGAAACTCTGACTAAGCGATGACTTGCCATCTTTCTGGGTGTGTACGCGTCTGTGTGCGCGCGTGCATGCGAGCGGGCTGGCGGCTGTGTGTGTGTGTGTGCGTGCGTGCGTGCGTGCGTGCGTGCGTGCGTGCGTGTGTGCGTGCGTGCGTGCGTCTGTGCGTGTGCGTGTGCGTGTGCGTGTGCGTGTGCGTGTGTGTGTGTGTGTGGGTGGGCAGATAGGTGGGTGTGTGTGGTCTGTGTGTGTAAGAGTAAGTAAGAGAGCGAGTGAGAGGGTGAGAGTGGGCGGGTGTGGGTGGAGTGTGGGATCTGGTGTGATGCGTGTGAGTGAGCAGGCGGGCGGGTCATTGTGTCCTCAAGTTGGTACCAGTGTAAAGCGATGGGGAAGTTGCAAATAATAGACTGCATTATAAACCAGCCTATATATGGCGTGAATTGGACCTGGAATCAAGGAACTTTATTGCTCAGCCAGCAGTTGCGTTACTATTGCGCTAGAAGGACACCGCATCTTAAAACGTTCATAAACTACAATGCCACAATTATTGCAATGCTCATCCAATTTTCTAAACATTTATGTATTATTTTTTTGTTTTTGCAAAGGTTTCCTGAGTTATTTGCATATATAAAATACAACATTGCTCCTAGATTTAGTGAATTATGTGGACAATAGGATGTATTTTAAATTGTAATTAGCGTCACAAAATTTTTTAACAACATAAAAAATAATGCATACCTGTTTAGAAAATTGGATGAACTTTCCAATGATATATCACTTCAATAATAATATGATCCTCTAATTATACTTCTTCATAGAAATAGTTTAAGTGCATTGTATCTGAACCTATTAGCGATTAGTGAAGTAATACTATTAGATTATCGCCCGCCCAGTTTGCCAGGCAGAATCTCTGCGAGCGATGCATTGTAAGGTATTTTCTAAAAATACGTCAATCTGTGAAAGCTGTATTGTGGCCCAATCCCTTCAGTGGTTTGAGAGGAAATGTTTTTTGTGAAAACAAGGTTATCCAAGACAGCCGCAAGACTAATCGACCAATCATTTTGAACATGTGAAGAACTGTTGATCCGACACTATAGATCATTCCTGCCCAGTTGTTCTTGATGACTCGCTTAAAGAAAAAAGTGGACAGATGATGGATGGACAGATGACGGACCGCCGACATAAAATAAATATAGTAAATTATTTACGGTGTGATAAATATTCTGGGAACATTTTGAAACTCATATTATTAGACGCTGCTGTTGCCTGAGGTAGCAATGCCCAGTGACCTTTACCATTAATCTTGTGAGTTGAATCTGAAAACCTAGGTAAACATAGTAATTCCACGTCGCTATTAGACTTCTGAGTAGAAAGTGATAGCCTGGGTGGGGTAATTATGGCATGACATTGGCCTACACATCTCAACCTTCGGGGAGAGAAAACTGTTTGTATTTTTTGCTCTGATGTATAAACATTTTATGCAAGCAAACAGATGTCTCCAGCCTATAAGCACTCCCATATCACGTTAAGGGCTGAATGCCAAAACACATTACAACCGAACTTTACTACAACTGCTCAGTCTGCTCTGAATATTCAAAAATAATTTTTGAAGTTATAAACTAAAGGATATTTTTTTTTTTATAGAAATGGGTAAAGGGCACAGCTGCCCCCGCTGCACCCGTGCTTCCGGCGCTCCTGGACCTAAAGCCTTCACTGTCTTCGCCTAATGACAAGGACATGGCCGAGGCACCGGCTTGCTAGTACGCGCATTGCGGTTTGCCCGGTAAGACGTAATATTATTGAATTTGAAAGCCATTCGTACAATACCTGTCCTACACGGACATATAGCTATAGGATGTGACATTGATGTTCTTTTTATTTGCCATTCGGGAATTGAGCGGACCTAAGTACGAGGCAGCTCAGTGGCCCAGCTCACTCTTATACACAGCGTGAAGACATACATGATGCTAATCGTTGAATTATTTATTTGCCCACACGCCGGTTCGCTAAACTGGTATGCAAATAACCATTCCTGGACAAAGCTGATCGACGAGCGAGTTCACAAATCTGTCAGCATGGAATCGCACAGAGCAGTTGTACCCGACTTCACGGGTCAACCGGGTCCGTAAATAATTAACATGAAATTCTTATTAATTGTCCAATGTCATGAAGAAACCATGTCTGGAATCAGACATCCTTCATTCAACCAGCGATCTAGTCACGAGGGAACAACGTCTAACCTTATTAGATGTCATTTCGCCATTTTCGTGTTTCTAGACCGACGTTAAGGTATTAAATCTATATATCCCCTCGTGCATGCTGTAGAATCCTTTATCACTCATTTATTTGCAACTAACTATACGCTATAGCGAGATATAGGCCTACGGGTTCAACAATATAACCTAACTTGTTAATTAATTTTATTCTCCAATATACGTCCTGAGAGGCGAGAATACTAGATAGGCGACACACAAATTGTAACAATTTAGGGGACGATTTTTGGCGAAAGCCCTAGCCATTTCTAACCAATTTCCGCCCACCAATTACCCGTGTTGGAACCAATTTATATACTTTTAATCTTGAAGTCCTAGAATCCCAATGTCAACTATGTTCAAGGTTGAATGCTCAAATTACCTGCGCAGGTAGGATGTTGAATATTTTGAAACAAATTTGGCTGGGCGCTGTTGCAAAATATTTATCAGAATGTTTGTTAAATAGTATAGCCACCACGTCACAGTGCATTTTAACGCCAGACTGCATGTGACGTAATTGTCATATACTAGAGTGACAGATCGAATTGTTCCATGGACTGAAAGGCATTTATAACAAAGGGCGCATCTCCGCTGGACGTGACAAGGGCAGCCGTGAACAATATAAACAATATTAACATGTAGGCCTAGATGAGTATCTACACTATAAACGGACCTGGCGTTTCTAAATTTGCAAGAATAATTAATTTGCATTATGCTTAATCATACTTTTCCTAGTGAGACGACGTTTCTTACCAGAAGAAACCTTTAAACAATAACTCAGATGGTTTGTGTGCTGGCCTGCGATACCAGGTACCCATGGTTCGCGCCTCTCGTCGACCATCCATCTATCGTTCGGAACTTGGGAAAACTCCTCCCATCCCCGTTCCCTCTTGTGACCCAGGTATGGAATGAGTACCCCTGTATAAAGCGGGGTTCCTTCGGATGGGACATGGTGCAGATACACCCATCCCGTACGGAATTGAAATCAGTTTCATGCAGCACTCTCAGGTGTTCTGGAGTGTAAGTTAGACGGTGAAACATGAGTTGATCGCTGCACCAAAAGAGGCGTGGCTCAAATATACCTATTTGTAAGCGGCAACACACGTCAGCCCTACTACTACTACTACTACTACTACTACTACTACTACTACTACTACTACTACTACTACTACTACTACTACTACTACTACTACTATTACTACTACTACTACTACTACTACTACTACTACTACTACTACTACTACTACTACTACTACTACTACTACTACTACTACTACTACTACTACTTCTATTACTACTATATGGGCGTGGTCTGTGACATCACTGGACAACGATTGTTTTGATTGGTTTACTAAATTTATCGGGTAAAAATAATCGTTTTTGAAGCAATTCCACCGATCCCGATTATTTCCGAACACGGAATCGTTATCGTTATCGTTGTGGCCTGACCTGTCTCACATTAGGGATTGCACAGTACCGATTTTAAACAAAAATCTTTATTGTTTATCGGTATCGGAATCGATATCGGAATCGTTAGGCCTATAATACGTCATGCGCTAGAAATTTTTGATCGCTATCACGCTTCACTCCAGGGATTTCTGACAGCTAGAGCGGTCCGATATGTCTCTCAAATATATGACGTCATAATAAGTTACGTCACATATAGGACGACGTCACACTCATAAGGGCCTACTATAACTCTGTCATAAAGTTCATAAAGTTCTATAAGTTCAATTCCATAAGATAGATAGATAGATAGATATATAGATAGGTAGGTAGGTAGCTAGGTATTTTTATTTTTTGACGCACTGGCAACGTGCGGCTTCAATTTCTATGTGCTAACCAGCCGACAGTCATGCACCCATTAGTTTAATTTGTTGATCACCATCTCCCGGTCGGGGGATCGAACTGCCATTCTGCAACTCCGTATAGCATCAGCAACCAGACATCATTCCACTGGACCACCGCGCCAAGACTGGGAGTCACGGTTTGGCCGACCAGCTTTCACATGTCTGATATACTGACACACTGAAGATTCATATGGGACTATTTGTGAATGCACCTGTCACGATTCAATCCTAGGCTATTGTACTCTGACTCCAGCACGGCTCTGGCAGTATATGTATTTTTATTTTTTGACGCACTGGCAACGTGCGGCTTCAATTTCTATGTGCTAACCAGCCGAAATAGATAGATAGAGAGATAGATAGATGGATAGCTTTATTTTGTGCTGAACGCCATGCGATTGCGTGCTCTAAGTGCAGTCTACGCCCGACAGCCACACGCGGCACGCAGAGAGCTATGCCATCTCGTGTACCTATTTACAGCTCGGTCGACTGGAGTAACGCTGAGTTAAGTGAATAGCTCAAGAACACAACGCGGCGGATCGGCAGGGAAGCGAACTTCCTAACCTAGAGTTACGAGCTCAAATCCCAAACCACTCACCGCCTATGAGCTCAAATCCCTAAACACTCACCCATCGCGCCTATAGGAGCAGTTAATGTTTGACAATGTGGTCCAAAAGCAATCATACAGGTAAACAGTTACAACTCACAGTCATACCAGTTTCATAATATCTAACATAATAATCATCACATTATAGTTTTGATAGGGAAGCGAACCCACAACCGGCGAAAGCGTCAAGCATCATAGCCCACACACGCTTCCACCGCACCAATGTCGCAAGACAAAGTCTTACTTTGCCGGCGAGGCTTTCACGATGTGGGTTTCTGATAGACAGCGGAAATCTGTAGTAGCTGATTTTGGCCGCAATTACGTTGAGGTGGTCGAAGGGTGTGTGGGCTATGATACTTGGCGCTTTCGCTGGTTGTGGGTTCGATTCCCTGTCAATACGTAGTCGACAAATTAAGATAGTCAATACAATTTTATTTCTGATGAAAACATGTAAATTCGCATCTGTTCTATTTCTCTTCCAATTACCAAACGAGAATTCATTCCTTTTTGGAGGCTATATATGCACCTGTGCAGTTGCAAATTGCTGAACTCACGTCACCGGCGGTCGGGACAACTGCCCCAATAGGGAAGTTATGCGGACTTACAGTCTACGCTTATAAGATGCTATCGTTAAGGTCAAAGACAACAACACATGTATTTAAAGAAGATCTTGTCTCATCCTATTCTACCTTTACTGAGGTGATACAATATATGACACATTATCTATGCATGGCATGTTTACCTTTTTTGGTTTTTATCATGCCGCCAAAAAGTGATACTCAGACTATTTCTTTAACACTCAAGTATCCCAAACTGGCTTTTGCAGTGGTCTTATCCCATTAACACTCGAATTTGTTCAAGAAAATTTAAACTTTCTCATGGAAAATGTCCATTTGCAGACCAAGAGAAGACCATTTTTGAAAATTTACTACTGGAATGACTGGTTCGGTTATCGAGCCTGTTAGTTCAGTGGTAAATTTTCAAAAATAGTCTTCTCTTGGTCTACAAATGGACATTTCTCAAGAACACTGCAGAAGCCATTTTTGGTTGATATGAGGGTTAAAGGGTTAAGAAATGTCCACCTGAAGATCAGGAGAAGACTATTTTTGACAATTTACTACTGGAATAACTGGGTTGATAATCGAGCGAGTCATTCCAATGGTAAACTTTAAATAAGTGTTCTCTTGGCCTCCACATTTACATTTACTGTGTGAAAATTTAAGTTTTCTTGCACACATTTGAGGGTCAAACTGCTAACTGTGATATAGCGACCCAATAATCAATTTGGCCCATTTATAGATGGAACAGGCCCGTTTATAATTGTCATAAGAATGATAGATTAACTGGAATCACCCATTGCGAGTTAAAAATCAAATGCGTGTACTACAGATAAAAATGTGCGCCTGGATGTGAATGATATGAAATCTATATACCAAAAATACATCAGTACAAGACAACATTTGAGATGAAATTAGTATCCGGTATAACATGACTTATTCGTACGCCGCGTTCTAACAACTAGTATTAGTCAGTCTCACGATCCGTCTTGCCTGTCCGTCTGTCAGTCAGTCGGCATGTCATTGTTTTAGAAAAGCCGTTTATGCCACCTCAAAACCACCAACTTAACCCTTTAAAGGGGAACACAAGAAGGGTCGCCATCGTTTGCCTAAAACACGCAGTTCTATAGTAGAGCCCATATTTAAGCTACTGTGTAAAAATTTCCTGCGACATTTGTATATAAATCCGATTAAAATGGTGTTAAAAAGCGCTGTGTTGCTATAATTTTCTCCCAGTTAATCAAACCTATGACGCCATAGGTTGCATCCCATCGGACAAGAACCATGATAACGGCACTCTGAAGACAGGAGTGCATGCATTTGGATGGTGATATCGCTATCGATGATAATGCTATCGACATCATTTATGTATGTACTGCTTGAAGAGATTAAAACGTTTATCACACTATTGCAACTTTATGGAAAATATTTGTTATTTTCATACATTAGTTGCGCAACCTTAAGATGGTCATTTTCTATGACGATACCTGCCAATTACATGAATATTACAATATCTCAGGAAGTTAGTATGAGAACATAAGTACCTAAAGATGGACTGGTATCTGCCGTAGCGCCAGTGAGAGTGATAATTCAAAAGTGGCAATTATATTGATATGCCTACACTATCGCGTCATTCATTTATCTAAAGATCAAAACTTGATTTCAAAATCGGCACCATCAGAGAAATCAGACAAAGGGTTGTTATTATATATTCTTCAACATTTCCGCAAATATAGTTTATATATTCCTATCACCACTGACGAGAAACACCCTATAAAACGCAATTCGCAATTTTATTGCGATAGTGTTGGATGACAGCGAGAAAAACGTTCAACTTATGACGGCATACGCCTCATCTTGGAATAGAAATCTAACTAATGTATCATATATTTAAATAACGAAGATATATATTTCTAATTTGAGCGCAGAGATTACAATTATATTTTTGAAAACGTTACGGTCTGTAGATTCATTTTATATAAAGTAGTATAGAGGGTCTGGTGTTTCCCTTTAACTCTCGGCTTCAGCAATGGTCTTGAGAAATGTCCATTTACAGACCAAGAGAAGAGAATTTTTTGAAAATTTACCACTGGACTGACTGGTTCGATACCCGAGCCGGTCATTCCAGTGGTAAATTTTCAAAAATACTCTTCTCTTGGTCTGTAAATGGGCATTTTCTTAGAATTTTTTTTTAAAATTTGAACAAATTTAAGCGTTAAAGGGTTAAAGTTATCTCCAGAAAGACAAGTCGTCCAAGCTGTAGTATGAAATCCACGCACTCACGCACATTGCTCAATCTAGGAAATATGAACTGTCTGCAATCACACGCACGCACGCACACGTGTATGTACGCACACGAGCACAAACGCACGCACGGATCCACGTACGTACGCACGCACACAGGCACGCACGTACGTACGTACGTACGCACTTACGCACATATGCACACACTACCATCACTACCATTCTTCATGTCTCTCATCCTTGTATATCATTCTCATCTGTATTTAGTCCAATGTTTAATTTATGTCGCAGAAAAAACGAACACACCATGTAATGAAAAAGGCTGCGGACGAAACCTTAAACGCAAACAATCACTCTCAACTCAAGCGAACTATACATTTTTTTCAGCTGGTTTCAATCGATTGAACCGGGGCTCTAAGTTTAATGAGAACACAGCACGGATTCCATTTAGCCTATATAAAATATATATTGCCGCTATTCCTCTCCGATTTAATTATATTTTGTACAAAGTAATCTTATTATATTGTACGGACGCCTGCTGATATTGAAATAGATTCAAGGCGGGGGTATTTTTTGCACTCCTTTGTTCAATGCGATTAGAATTAAATATTCGATTTTGTGAAAGGATGACTGCTGTACGTTTTAATAAGGATTTTCTAAAAGTTGTTGCTGTCTCAGGCAAGACCACCTTGCAGAAAGGCCGATTGCAAAAAACCAACGAGAACACAAATGGTCTGCTTCGCGTTGACAATAGGCTACAAGGAAAATACACATGAATAGGCCTAATAATTTATCTCATTTTTCTTTGTTCTTCCTCTTGCGTTATATTTAAGAAACCAGACAACAATTCTTTTTTTAACTGTCTGCCTGTTTAATTTCCGCAGACTACATTTTCCACCCGGATTAACTCGGATGCTATATATTTTGCAAACAATTTGACTGAAAGTTGTTGGTGCCTAAGCCCCTAACAACTTTCAAACAAATTATTTTCAAAATAGTCAGCGAGCCCCGAGTTATTGCCTTTTGACATTATTGTCTGCTGGCTATTTCCTAGATTTAGTAATATTCCAGCGTGCGTGTGTGTGTACGGGTGGGTGGGTGGGGGTTGGGCTGGGGTGGGGGGGGGGCGTGCGTTCATACGTACGTCCGTGCGTGCGTGCGCGGACCTCACACTTCAGCTTGGCCCACTTGTCTTGTTGAAAGTCACTTTAAATGGGAATGACAATTTCTCGGCCGAGGGGAATGCGGAGCTGTCAACGAAGGTACATCGTTTTCTAACGATTTTGACATCTACTTGCCTGTCTTATGGACATTTCGCAAGCATATTTGTGTTATTGAATACTAATGTTATTTTTATTAGTATATCCTAAAACGTCCCTCTCACTCTCACTCTCTCCCAAATTTGTCAATTGTTAGCTGCCGTCACACTCAAATTTACGTAGGTCCGCGACATGCAAATGGAAATTAAATAAGCATATATTTTGATGTTCTTGATCAAATTTTGCAATTGTGGGTTTTAACATAGGAGAAGAAAGCTCCAACACTCATATTTTAGCAGGAAAAAATAGAAAAACGCAAGATCCAGAACATTACGAAAAGCTATAGTCAGTTGGAAAATGCCCGAAATTTGCTTCTGAAAATTATTAATATAAGGTTCGTGGGGTGGATTTGGGAGGGCGGGGGTGGGTGGGTGGTGAGTGGTTGTAGCCCGACCGCATCTACGGCAGGTCTATTGTGCAGCTCTGCCATCCGGCAGTACGATCCTTCCCATGGGGATGCTCAAAGTAATATAAATAAGACGATTAGTATGATTGAAAATTATTCCTTGAAAGTGCAGAAAAATCATTTAGGCGGAAAAAACCATTATCACGGTAAACGCAAGAAAAGATCCCAACCATGGTTTGGCAAAGACTGTAAAGAAAAAGGATGGACTATCACAAAGCGAAAAAGAGGTATAATCTAAATACAATTAAAATAAATAGACAAAACCTAGAAAGAGCTAACAAGAGTTATAAAAGAATAATAAGAAGATATGCACAAAATAAGCGGTATCAGCTGCATGTAGATTTACGTCTCTTGCAGAAAGGCGATAGTAAGGCCTTCTGGAAATTGTTAAATAAACAATCAAACAAAGAAGAAAATACGACGGAAATTGAACTGGAAACCTTATTTCAACACTTTACAAATGTAAATGCAGTGGAACCTGATACAGATCAAAGTGATATTTTAATCTATATCTTTATCTTATTATTTTACTATACTCAGATGACACTCGTATAATGGCCGAGTCAGCGGAAGCCTTGCAACAAGCACTCAATGCATTTCATGACTATTGTCTTAAATGGAAGCTTGAAAACGCAAGTTATGATTCTTTCCAAACGTAAATTAAAGAAATACCCAAACTTTATCATAGGTGGCCAGCTACTCAAAATTGTAAATGAATACCTATATTTGGGGGGTCATTGTAAAATCAAATCGTGAGGGAGGGGTGGGGGGCAATGTTTTCATTATTATCAAAAATCAAACAACATGATATACCAATAGATTTGCAGAAAATACTATTTGATACTATGATTGCACCAATACTACATTATGGCTCAGAAATCTGTGGGGTTTGAGAATACAACTCATATAGAAACATACCATATTGAATTCCTTAAAAAGTGTACTCGGCTTGAAGAAAAGTACCCCAACTGTTATGGTTTATGGTGAATTGGTAAAATGCCCTTAGATGTACACATAAAATGTAATATGGTTAGGTTTTGGGGAGGGATAGTAAATGCAGGATACGGGAAACTCTAGCCAATTCTTTATTATTTATGTGTAGGCGTTATTAGCCAACGGCAGATACAAGTTAATTGGATTAACACAATCAAAACTATCAGATTCAGATTCAGATTCAGATTATTTTATTTATACCCCCAGGCCACATAATGGCATATGGGGAATATGAATTTACAGAAATTATAAATGTTATGGCGATCAGACATTATATATCAATTCATAATTACATATTTTGGTATTTATCTAGTTATATAACCACTGTTTGTGCTTTCGGTAGTAGCAGTAGTAGTAGTAGTAGTAGTAGTAGTAGTAGTAGTAGTGGTAGTAGTAGTAGTAGTAGTAGTAGTAGTAGTAGTAGTAGCAGCAGCAGCAGCAGCAGTAGCAGCAATAGCAGTAGCAGTAGCAGTAGCAGTAGCAGTAGAAGCAGCAGCAGCAGTAGCAGCAGCAGTAGTAGTAGTAGTAGTAGCAGTAGTAGTAGTAGTAGTAGTAGTAGTAGTAGTAGTAGTAGTAGTAGTAGTAGTAGTAGTAGTAGTAGTAGTAGTAGTAGTAACTTAGAATTATTATGAAAGTTACAGTTATTATTTACACGTACTATCCTAGAGGCAACATGTCAGTGACATGTATTCAACTCTGAAAACATAAACATAAACAAGGTAGTCAGGCAAACAAAGAAAAGCAAATGGACGAAACGGCTATACGAATCAACTAGGTTAACGTTTTACAAAGTTATATTTCAGTTTGAAAGCTACTTAAAATTACTGTCATTCGGCGATGCTATAGGCTTATGTCACTTCAGGACACTTAATCACAAACTGGCAACTGAGTCACAAAGATGGGCGGGTATCGACCGGAATGAAAGATTATGCAATGTATGGGAATGTCATAGAAGATGAAATTCACTTCATTTTCTACTGTAGCAAACATCAGAATGAAAGAGAGCGATTTACCCCAGAATACTATGCAGGAGACAACAGTACAGAAAAGACACAGGGTTTGTTTGGAATATGCAACAGGCCAGTCCTCAGCAAACTATGTATATCTTTAAGGTTATCAAGGCAACAACAACAACCACAACAGCCACAACAACAACAACAACAACAACAACAACAACGGCAGCTGCAGCAACAACAACAACAGCAACAACGACAACAACAACAACAACAGCAGCAGCAACAACAACAACAACAACAACAACAACAACATCATCATCATTAAGGTTATCAAAGCAACAACAACAACCACAACAGCCACAACAACAACCACAACAACAACCACAACAACAACAACAACAACAACAACAACGGCAGCTGCAGCAACAACAACAGCAAGAACAACAACAACAACAATAACAACAGCAGCAACAACAACAACAACAACAACAACAACAACATCATCATCATCATCATTATGGTAATTATCAGCATCATCAACAAAAACAACACCAAACCAACAACAACAACAACAACAACAACAACAACAACGATGATAACAGCACACACAATATACATCGATGACAATTATAACCACTAGCCCACAACAACAACAACAATAACAGCAATGACGCCAACAACAGACAACAGACAACGACAACGACAACGACTACTACTGCAACTACTACTACTACTACTACTACTACTACTACTACTACTACTACTACTACTACTGCTACCGATATCCCTACCACTATAATAATAATAATAATAATAATAATAATAATAATAATAATAATAATAATAATTATAATAATAATAATAATAATAATAACAACAACGACAACAACAACAACAACAACAACAACAACAACAACAACAACAACACCACCACTACCACTACTACTACTACTGCTACCGATACCCCTACCACTATATTAATAATAATAATAATAATAATAATAATAATAATAATAATAATAATAATAATAATAATAATAATAATAATAATAACTAGAACACATTTAATGAAGGGTATTAAGGGGTATTATAAGCCCGCTTCTCATATGATCATTGAACATGTCTGACGCTGATCTGATAAAAAGTTAACGTGTTGTCACAGTTCAAAGATCCATAGTTGAAATTTCCATACTTTTACACAGGGTATGGAAAAGCTGATTTCTTGAGAACCGATAGCCTTGACCCTAAAGTATAAAATAATGTGTTCTGATTTGCTGTAGTAAAATTTTTACCAAAATCAAGGAAAATGCCATTAAATGTCAAATGAAGGACAGATTAATGTATTAAAGGTAATGGGGAGGCAATTCATGCAAAAACTCATAATTCTTTTTTGTCATAAATTACCTCCCTTTACCTGTTGAAGATGAAGTGCAGGTAACTTATGCCAAACATGAAAACTGGAAAGCTTTACTCATGAATGACCTTGACCCCAATGGCGATATTAAAATATGTATTGGAAACCTTTTAGATCTCTCAATGTTCTAGAATCTGGCCATGTTTGAATAGAATCGGAAGAAAACTATAGGAGATAACACTGTTCCAATATTGTTCCCATAGGTTTAGTATAGGGATATGTGGCACCAAAAAGCTGATTTTCTCGAAAACTTTTGGTTGGATCAGCTTTAAATTTGATAGCAAATCAAGTCAGTATTAGAGCTAGAAGTTCCCCAGATTTCAAGTCGATCGGACCAAAACTCATTTTGGCGGCCATTTTGTAAAAAAACATTTGAAAAAGAATTTTTTTTTTCAACCACGAATTCATTTTTGCAAAATTTTTTTTTGTCAATTTGACCCCAAAAGGTGCGCTTGGTCGCCATTTTTCCCAAAAAAAATTTTCAAAAAAGGTTTTTCAAATATATTTTTTTTCAAAATCTTTCACCCCAAGTTCATTTCTGCAAAAAAGGAAAAATGGTATTTTTGCCAAAATATATTTCATGGCGGCCATTTTAGAAAAAATATTTTTTTCAAAAATGATCATCAGTGGCAACATCATACCCATGTATGGGAGTGATCCGATCAAAATGGTAGGTGTAGTACCACTTCAAACATCCATTTGAAATCCCCATACATTTCCTATGGGACTTTTTTCATGCGTTCTGGGGTCAAAGGTCTGGCGGCCATTTTGAAAAAAAAAATCTCACAAACAAATGGCAGTGGTAACATCCTCACCAACTATGGTAGTGATCCGTTCAAAACTCTAGGTACAGTAGCAATTCAAAGATCAATTTTGAAAATCCCCATACATTTCCTATGGCACTTTTTTCCCACTCAAAGGTGGGTAGCTCGAAAACTATTGGGTGGATCCAAAATAAAAGTAAGAGCTATTGATTCGCATATGGGTACTAGCAGTTGACCAAGTTTGGAGTTGATCGGATGAAAACTGTAGGAGGAGATGCGGTCCAAACCTTTGAAGGAAGAATAAGTTTAAAAAGTATAATAAGAAAGATCCTGAGTAAACATAACAATCTGCGATTGCATCGCAAATTAATAATAATACTACTACTAATAATAATAATAATAATAATAATAATAATAATAATAATAAAAATAATAACAATAATAATAATAATAATAATAATAATAATAATAATAATAATAATAATAATAATAATAATAATAATAACAACAACAACAACAACAACAACAACAACAACAGCAGTATAATAAGAAAGATCCTGAGTAAAAACAATAATCTGCGATAGATCGCAGATTAATAGTAATAATAATAATAATAATAATAATAATAATAATAATAATAATAATAATAATAACAACAACAACAATAACAACAACAACAACAACAACAACAACAACAACAACAACAGTATAATAAGAAAGATCCTGAGTAAAAACAATAATCTGCGATAGATCGCAGATTAATAATAATAATAATAATAATAATAATAATAATAATAATAATAATAATAATAACAACAACAACAATAACAACAACAACAACAACAACAACAACAACAACAACAGTATAATAAGAAAGATCCTGAGTAAAAACAATAATCTGCGATAGATCGCAGATTAATAATAATAATAATAATAATAATAATAATAATAAAAATAATAATGGCCTACCGCCTACAATGGTATAAATAACCTTTCCCTCATATGCTATATATATTAAAGGAAACTGAAACTGAAACTTCAACTGTCTACCATTCTTCGGGAATCCCAAATGGATCACGCACGACCGGAACAGATCCAGATGCCAACAGTCTCCTCAGACTAAGGTCACTTAACACTTTAACACTCATATCAGCCAAAAACAGCTTCTGAAGTGGCCTTGAGAAATGTCAATTTGCAGACCAAGAGAAGACCATTTTTGACAATTTACCACTGGAATGACCGACTCGATAACACATTTTTTTCGATGCACATTTTCTATTAGAAGATTGAATTTCTAAAAATAAATTTTGGTGTTAAATGGTTAAGATTAACGGTTTATTTCTCGTGTCCAAGAACACTCAGAGGAGAGAAGAAAGATTCAATTCTGGAGCGACGAATCTGATATATAGTGAATTAGACAAACCTTTGTTTAATTGTATCCGGTTGACGCTGACACAACCAATGTACATTAGTGTATTAAACATGAATTCAGTTTTAAATGAATGGAGGAATCCAGTCTCATAGCTGTTCCCCACCCATCTCTAGCTAAGCTCCACCCACGCTTTGCCTGTGTTGTGATCTATCGAACCCTGATCTCACTGAATATCAATATAAATATATATATATATATATGGAAGCTGCTGACTTTTTTAAACCTAATTTGCCTATGGCAGCAAACAGTGTCTAGTCAAATTAGTCTCAAAATAGTCAATAGAATGTTTATTAAATAATAAAGAAATACAATTCGTACGGCTTGACGGACTATTAATCGTTAATGACGGACTTAGATATGCCATGCATGACGTATTTGATTGTGACGTCAGCCTACCTGTGACGAAATTGGTTATGACTGACTGACTGACTGTATTAATCTATTAAGGTGACCTTGATCAAAGCTCATTATAGACAACAGAGAGGTTGATGAGTATGATCCGATATAATAATCTGAGGTGGTGTACGCCTTCAGATTCGCACGGGATCTAGCATATAATGCCTACAGCCAGACCACGCCGAGTCATCCACAATCAGCATACGCAAGCATTTTTAACGCACTGATCATTCGTTTATCCCGGAGACGTTACTGGCTTAATTAGCATCTATCGAGTCCTTGATTCCAAGTCCCATTCACGCCATATCTAGGCTGGTTTTATATGTCAGTCTATAGTTGGTAGCTTCCCTAGCTTGTACACTGGTACCCATTTACACTACTCGGTGGAGAGAGAGGCATTAGGGAGTGAAGGAGATTGCCTATGTTTCCGTCGATTGCTCGTCAGCCACCGGAAGATTACCAGTTGACGACGCTACCACCACGGCCAAACGTCTCCCCTTTTATCCGATATACACCATTAAAATTCTTATCCTCCACCTCCACCTCCCACCCCACCCAACTCCCCCCACCCCAATCGTTCATTTGCCTCGGCTATCCCCTGAAGTAAACATTCTGGGTTTGCGTATGTGGATTGCTGATGAATGGAAACATAGGCTTACCCGGCGAATGAGAGAGGGTGGAGGGAAGGAGTGATGTGGGGAGCGGGGCAGGGGTGTCATGCAGGCAGGCAGGCAGGCAGGCAGAGAGAGAGATAGAGAGAGAGAGAGAGAGAGAGAGAGAGAGAGCGAGAGAGAGAGAGAGAGAGAGAGAGAGAGAGAGAGAGCGAGAGAGGACATTTCTCATCAGAATCTGCTGCATATATGCCCCTTATTTGAATGTAGTATAGTCAGTCAGCCACACTCCACTTAGTGAACTTTAAAAGCGCCTTCCACTGTCTTAGGAGATTGAGTTTGAGACATTGCCTCAATAAACCTAGGTGTGATTATAGATTTCATATCCCAAAGCACGAATGGTAATGTAGCCAGATAACAAGAACAAGTAGTCAATATGGTGCTTCGCGACGTCCAAGAAATATGTAGTGTGGAGGAGTTGCATGCTGCTTTTGATAGCTATCCCGATCTGATAGTAATATGATAAGAATGGTTTTGGGGAATCTACAAATGACTCATTTAAGTTGCTATGCATGTAACCTGCTGTTCCAATGGACCCTTCGAGTCTTAGCAATGCGCCGACCATCCCTAGCTAAGCTACACACACACACACACACGCGCCCATCCACCCGCGCGCTCGCACGCACGCACGCACGCACGCACGCACGCACGCACGCACGCACGTACGCACGCACGCGCACCTCGCTCATGTTACGACCGATCGATCCTTGAAGTCCCTGACTATCAATTTCCAGAAAAGTATGCAGGTAAGCTGTTGAATATTTTGAAACTAATTTGACTTGGTGCTGTTACTGCCTATATTCAACAGCATGTTTATTAAATAGCAAAGACATACAATTCGTACAACGTGTCGGACTATTAAGCGTTTAAAGACGGACTAAATAGAGTCAGTCATGCTATAATTAATAATGACACGTCACGTAGTTGATTATGACGTCATATGATGGATGGATAAACTGGAAAGGTAAATTCTTATTAAACAATTTGAGCCCAAAATTATCAGAATATCAATTTAAGGGGAACGATAAGATAGAGTTAATTGAGCCGTTGACTACTTTGTGGGTAATTTGACAGACGCTATTCCCAGTCGAAAATACTTCAGAAAATTTAACAGAATGGCTCGTGCATGACTAGGCCTATTCGTATTTGGTGTTTGGGCTTTGAAGGGTTAAATAGACACATTTGAGCGTCGTCAGCAAACAAAACCAAGTTGCAGCAACATGCTTACAATACAACGAGTGATCACTCATCCTTGGCAAATAACGCACTCGTTGGTCATATGTGGGCTTGTGTAAGCGATGACATGATCCCTGCAATGGTCTACCGCTACCAGGAGCCTAGTGACGCTCATGAGGTGTTTTCCAACATTGAATTAAGGATGTTGACATTCATATGGTTTGTCATGTTGGTTGTGCAGTGGGCCATTGCATCCAGCGTGTTATCATCTTTTCAAATGACAATGGTGTTGTTATGTATCCTTCATAACAACTAAATGTCTACGATATGTTTGGATTCCACTGTGATTCAAATGCAGAACAACATATTAGCCATCTTGGACATTTTACGCATTTGGTCGAGAAACAAGCTATTTCTACTGAGAGCTGTAACTGCCTAAGTCATATTAAAACCATATAGGTATGTCTATCTAGGAACTACGATACGAGCATTTTGCAGTTGGATTGCATAGGCGTACATACTGGCCCGCGAGGGATGACTGCACTCACTGGACAGCGGAAACAGGTGCGATAACGTCCGTCAAAACGACTGTTGTCGTCGCGCATTTGCACTATATCCAAAATTGGACTCATTTCAAGTACATTTCATATTGTAGCCCGTCAGGCAGAGACGAGAGAAGTAACACGCTAGCTAGCAAGGCTCGAGTTTGCTAGTACATTATGGGTGCAATATATTTTAGGTCTGTACAATTCTCTAAGACGACCTGTCGGATAATTCGCTTTCTTTCGCTTGTTTAACAACGGATTGGAAAGTTTGTAATTCCGTTAAAACCGGCATGCCATCGGGATTTTGAAACTGCTTTCAGATTTCATGAGAGATATAATGTTATGGACATATTCTGATATTAATAGATCTCCCTAGTCAAAACACGTTGCTTGACAATGCTGACCAACGCGTCGCAGACTGGCGTGACAAGATTTGTGCGTGCCAGGCGAGTAAACAAATAATCTGATTCGCTCTTGGGTGAGAGAGAGGAGTCTCGTGACCTCTCCTGGGTAGCGTATAAGCCACCTCGAGGGCGGTAGCTCTAGAGACAACGATCAACTGATACACGCGAGACACAAGCTAATGCACAAACTTTCGTCACAAGAATTCACTTCACAAGAATTCAACCGAAACCACAAAGGCCAGGCGTGAGTCTAGACCCTAGAATTGGTAACTAGCAAATAAACGCCTTAAAGATTACAACACGCACGCACGCACGCACACGGTAGCTCAGGTTTGAGGAGACGGTTGGCCGTGGTGTTAGCGTGGTCGACATGTAATCAGCCGGGCGTGGTTCAAATCCCGCTCTAGTGTCAGACGATCAGCTATAGCTGACGAGCAATCGGTGGAAACATAGGCAATCGCCTTCACTCCTCGTAGCCTCTCTCCATCCAGTTGTATAAATTGTGTAAAAACTAGGGAAGTTAGCAATAGACTGAAATAAAAAACTAGCCTAGATATGGCGTGAATGGGACCTGGAATCATGGACTCGACAGACGCCAATCAAACCAACAACTTCTGTAGCTTAGGCAGTAAGCTGTGAAACTGGCGACCCCGAGATCGCGTCTCTGTTCAGCCAACTGACGATCGCTGGAAACATAGACAATCTCCTTCACTCCTCGTTGCCTCTCTCCACCCAGGAGTATAAATGGGTACCAGTTAAAAGCTGGCGAAGTTATCAATAATAGGCTGAAATAAAACCAGCCTAGAATGTCGTGAATGGGACCTGAAATCAGGGGACTCGATGGACGCCAACCAAACCAATAACTTCTTCGCACCAGGATACCTCGTGGGAAGTCGGATATGCTGCCTCATCGTAGTGCACGAGTCCATAGCATGTATGACCACGGGTGGTGACCACTGGCATGCAGTTGAGTTAACTGCCCACGCAGCTGAATCTGGGTGAAATTGGACACGCTACCGCCTCGTCTCCTCAGAGAGAATTTCCGTTACCACAGAACTACAAGTGACACAAATGCTGCTGAGTCTGGTCCACTGCGATGAACTCTGTTATAAAGATGCCTGTCGCATCCGGAATGTGGTGCTCAGTCATATACCTCTTGCTAATAGCCTCTGGGTCCATAAGGGCCAGCCAACAGCGTTGACGTACTGAGCGTGCTCAGTATCAAGAGTTTCCTGACAAAATCGACCTGTCATGCTATGTGCAGTGGAAATGGTCCAGGATACCTAGCTAGTTACCTGGATCTATTGACAGACGTGTACACAAGCGGCGGTCCTAAAGGCCGCATTCTACCATCAGTCACCAGGAAAGCAAACGTATCGTGAACGACAACAACATTGAACGCCAACAACTGGCAAACCAAAACATTTCTTTTAAATGGCCCTTTTCACAGTCACATAGAAACATCTAAAATGCCCTTTTCAAAGCAACAAAAATGTGGCATGAAAGGGACCTGCTAGACAGGGACCAGATAAACCCCATCAACATTCCTACAACACAAATGCATCAGGAGGCAATAGCCCAGCGGTGTTCAAATCCCGCTCGCCTCTCAGGTGCTCAGGTGGCCAATGAGCCTTTCCTGCCCTGCCTCTCTCCACCCAGAAGTACAAATGGGTACCAGTGTAAAAACCGGGGAAGTTACCAACAATAGAGTGAAATACAATCAGCCTAGATATGGTGTGAATGGGACCTGGAATCAGGGACTCAATAGACGCCAATCAAACCAATAACTGCATTAGGAAGCACAGGAGGTGACAGCTCGGCGTAATGGCTAGCACTCAGAACTACTTAAAAAGACAACACGTATCTCACATGACCTGTGCACTCACTGTCATTGGAAATATGGGCTCTCTCTCTCTCTCTCTCTCTCTCTCTCTCTCTCTCTCTCTCCCAACCCAGGATAGTAAATGTGTACCAGTGTAAATACAGGCGATGTTTACCAATATTAGACGGAAAAAACCCCAGCCTAGATATGGTGTGGCTGGGACGTGGAATCAGGGACTCGATAGTCGATAGACGCAAATCAAACCAATAACTTCTTGCATCAGGAGGTAGAGAAGCATACTGCACCGTGGGTACGAGGCAGGAAACATGCGCGTCTCGGGTCGCCCACACTGCCACCTGCATTATCAGCTCGCTTTCTTTCACTTCGTGTAAAGAACGCAATGCAACAGCTGATCTGCGGTGCTATCTATAAATCCCAGACTCATTGGTAATCTGATAGTGCCCAATTCTTGGGTCCAGCTGATGGACTAGCAGGATAAAAAACTAAAATAAATTCATAGCGCCATCTCTGACCATGCAAGAGCCTTCGGCCATCAGGCTCCGCTACTACAATGGCATCAGCTACATCTGCGCCAAGAGGTGGATGCTCAGAGCACTAACCTTGCCGCACCAATGAAACTAATTGAATTGCAACCAGTGACTCCACAACTCAGCTCCTCTTAAGTGGCATTCCGCTATCAGACCGAAAGCAGCATCAACCATTGACACCTTCAAACTGCGTGAGTGGCATCATCAGCACCCGCTATCCGTCATCGCTGCAAAGTATAAATAAGTTCTTACCTCATCTCACTTTATGCCCATCATCATCTTATCATACACATCAATTGACTGTGTTCATCATGTGTTATAATTATTACATCTGACAGTTGCGTACCATACTCCAAGACTCTACTTGTGCTTATATGTGTCGTAGTTATATGCGCCGATACTATCGATATCTTCACCAGTCGTTGTACATGATTGTGACTTACATTGATTCATCTCATGGACCGCGCTGAGGCGCTGCTTCGTGAATGAACTGGAAACTGTCTTAAATATTAAATATTAAATGCTATAATTATGTTATTTGTGCTGAAAGATGATCCGAATTTCCGCATCCCTTAAAACAACCATGCGTAGCCCGGTAACCAACTATATATATATATATATATATATATATATATATATATATATATATATATATATATATATATATATATATATATATATATATATATATATATATATATATATATATATATATATATATATATATATATATATATATATATAGACAAAAAGCTGCGCTATAAACTGTATCGCAGGCAAACTCAGCACTCGTAGCACATTGCACCATTATATTTGAAAACATTTCGATAGGTATTTGCCCAATAGAAGGATTAGAAGATGCAAGCATAAACCTCATATCAAATTTGCTGCTCTCATATGTACAGCGGCACAGCGACCGCAAGCATACAGTTAGGCTCCTTTTATCCTTTTTATGTCTGATCGCAAATCAAGCTCTGGCAAAAAGGTTGGATAGGTCGAAATAATTTGAACTCTCTCCAGGTTCACATAGCAGCATCTTGATTTGAGGAAAACGTGTGCTGCTCTGCCCTCCTAACAGAGAATTAGGATTAATGATTGTGGGGGTGGGTAGGGTTGGGAGTGGGGGGGGGGGAGGGGTCTTTGCATGTGCTGCAGCGTTTTTTCTTGTTTCTTGCTTGCTTTTACTGATGTAGTAGTTCTGCAATTATGTTAGTAAATATATTACTGTCAACGCTAACATGGTGGCCGGCATGTTTTGGCTTCACATAATTGGACAGTTGTTTCTGCCTTCTATCGCAGCATGCTTTGTTGTCTTCAGATACTCTAATAGCGATAATTGGCCGGATTTGGCCTCAGATAATTGGGGTGTTTATGCTGCCTTCTATCGCTGCATGTGCTATCGTCTTAGCTATGACAGTCGGTAGGTTTGGCCTAATTGGACTGTCGTTGCTACTCGCAGTCATGTCTACTAACATAGCCTAAAAAGTAGGATAGAGCTAAGCCGAATGCATAAATCACGAACATAGGCCATAAACCACTTGTTTACACACACACAAAAGCCTACATTCATAGAACTGTATCCCAGAAGGACCACCACGAGATATCTTCATGTGGCATCAACAAACTGATTTGGCATTACCCCTTTATTGGCGTATATGCAAACCCGTTAGGTAGGAAGAAATTTTGGCCACTGCTTTTGGACCGCTAGTCTAAATTCCAAACAAGTCATCAAGATACGATCGTCTTTCCTGTCTCTCCTGTTAATACCCTTTCGGAAAACCTCGAGCTGGCAATGGCCACTCGCAAATTTAGCATATCTAGAGTAGCGGTCTAAAACTCTTCTGACAGGGAGGCTATCCAGAACTGATCTCCTCCCCTTCATTTCTCTCTTTTCTTCTTTTCTTCTTTTCTCTTGCGCATTTTGGTCCACCTCCTCTAGAGCTAGTTATAAGCCTGCCAAACGTTAGTTTAGGACCCCACCTTGGAGCAGCCCACCTCCAGCGAGCTCTCTCCAATTTTCATTTAGGAAAAATGTTTATATAGTATTCCCTGTTTTCGAGAGAGAGAGAGAGAGAGAGAGAGAGAGAGAGAGAGAGATAGAGAGAGAGAGAGAGAGAGAGAGAGAGAGATAGAGAAAGAGAGGAGAGGGAGGGAGGGAGGGAGGGAGAAAGAGAGAGAGAGAGAGAGAGAGAGAGAGAGGGAGAGAGAGAGAGAGAGAGAGAGGCTAAAACCAGCTAGCTTTAGCTACCTAAAGCAGTGATAAGTTAAGTAGGATCGCGTAATCTGCGAATTAAAAACCCACGAAAAATAACTCCCACCTCGATGCCTGGAAGAGGAGCACAGTCGACTCATCCCATCACTGGGTTTACGCCGGTAGAAAAAAATACACTCTCATTTCTTGTACAGAAATGGAATCAAAAGAGCGCCGTTACTGACTAACATGCCATTTCATCAAGACGACCCTGATAACACAATAGAGTTCAACCCAGAGAAAGGTCTCTGTTCCGTTCATATACGGCCGGACAGACGTGCATCCATAGATGCATCATACGTTCCAGGGCTGCAAACATATGCACTGGGGTGGGGATGAGGTGGGGTCGCTAGAGCAGCAGCACGCCAGTGGGACGGAAGTGACGAGCGTATTTACCGTTTCCAGTTTGTCGCAGCGGCCGATCACTGAACACCCGTGGTCGCTCGCCTTCCCCACCAGCCACTGCCGCCGCTCGCTCAACGAGACAGAGCCCACCGCCGTCTAAGGGACAACAGCCGCCATGACTATCAGCCGTGTCCACCGGCTACAATTTCTAAGATCCGAGATTTAACTATGGTCGTGTAATTGTAAATAATGCATGTTCATGAGTTTTACATCAATCATAGATTTATGGCAGGAATGCACCGCAACAAATTGGTAGTTAGTTCTTCCACTACAATACATGACGCAGATCGGTAATTAATGGGTTTGCGTGGGATATGCTAATGGCAGAATATGATAGCTGCTACCTCGCAGTTAATAAAAATTACCCGTCCAGAGCCATGCTCGTGAGCACAATACTGACCAACCCTGTGTAATCAGTTTTACATTTGTATCGGATGGTGCATATATATACGTGTACGTCGTGTTTATATATACATGTACATGTGAGAGCGCGCGTCCGTGTATGTATGTATTTTATTATTTTATTGACGCACTGGCAACGTGCGGCTTCAATTTCCATGTGCTAACTTAGCCGACAGTGATGCACCCGTTAGTTTAATTTGTTGATCACCATCTCCCGGTCGGGGGATCGAACCGCCATTCTGCAACTCCGCATAGCATCAGCAACCAGGCATCTTTCCACTGGACCACCGCACCAAAACTAAAAAGTCAAGGATTGGCCGACCAGCTTTCACATGTCTGATATACTGACACACTGACGATTCATATGGGACTATCTGTGGATGCATCTGTCACAATCTATCCTAGGCTTTTACGCCTATTGTACTCTGACTCCAGCACGGCTCTGGCAGTATATGTATTTTTATTTTATTGACGCACTGGCAACGTGCGGCTTCAATTTCCATGTGCTAACTTAGCCCACAGTGATGCACCCGTTAGTTTAATTTGTTGATCACCATCTCCCGGTCGGGGGATCGAACCGCCATTCTGCAACTCCGCATAGCATCAGCAACCAGGCATCTTTCCACTGGACCACCGCACCAAGACTAAAAATGGACGAGATGATAATTCTAACAATATTTCTTTAGCGGGTATCGATTTGTCTATAGAGCTACACGATTATAGCCAAATCGAAACGTGATCTTCCACGCTGATTTGGTGGTCACTAACGAGAGTCATAGACAGCTGCTCAACACTGCTTGCAGTTGCAGTTATGATTGCGTTACCATCTATGATTAGAGACAGAGTTAGGGCCATTATTATTATTCATGTATGAGGCAAGCATTTTTACCACAAATGACTAACAACGGAAATGACACTAGCGGTATTAGCCAATATGACAATATCCATTTGTCACTGGGACACGCGCAACTGATGCCACTGACTAATAAGGCCGTGGTCCTTGGCCTTATTGAGCAATCAGTCACAAATCATTGACACAATTTACCAACTGGGTAACCGTAGCTGATGCCTATGGCCAACGAGAACACGGGTTCCTGCTATTATTGACCATTGAGGCAAGTGTTACAGAGATAATGGACGTTTCCACTTTATCCATCCATCAGCTCACGTCATAATCAACTACGTGACGTGTAGCATAACATCGTAATGAATGACGTCATGAATGACGTAGATAAGTACGTCACACACGCATATTTTAAGACGGACTATGCGTTGTTGTACGAATTGTATGTCTTTACTATTTAATAAAGATTATGTTGAATATTTTGAAACTAATTTGACTGGGCGCTGTAGCTGCCATAGGCAGCAACAGCACCCAGTCTAATTAGTTACAAAATATTCAACAGCTTAGCTGTAGTGACCTATAGCCTTCAGGAAATAGATAGTTAGAGCATTCGAGGATCAATCAATCCCAGCATGGCGAAGTGTGGGTGGAGCTTAGCTAGATGCGGGCGGTGCATAGCTAAAACTGGAAAAGTTCATTGACCAACAAATCAAACACCATTGCCAGTGCACTTAGTGGCCTGAAAACTAGATATACCAAACGCAAACCCTTTAACCTGAAACTCAAAATGATTTCTAGACAACTGCAATATGAATAGATGTACTAAATTTGCTCATTTCACCTTCTTGAATTTCAGAGTTATGGCCAGAAATACATTCAGTATAGACTTTGTGACCCCATGGTCTAGATATTTAAGCCCTTAGCCGTCCGAACCTCAACCCAGATAACGCAGCTTAATGGGCCGATGCTGGGCCGATGCCATGCTCATACGTTCAGTATCAGCCCAGCATCGATCCAGGAATTTGTGTTATCGGGGAATGCTCTTGTAGTCCACCAGAATATAAATATGTGTGCCACATTTGACGATTCTACTTTCTTGCATTTGAGAGTGATAGCCAAAACCTGCATTCCGTTATGCAGTTAGTGAGACCATGACCTAGATATTTGACTTGTTGCCCTATAACCGAATGTGCTTCGAATCCGCCATAGCAAGAATGAATATGCTCAATTCGCTCGGTCTATATTCTGATATTCCACAGTTATGGTACACAATCTATATTATGGCATTCATTTAGTCACCCCGTGGCCTAAATAGTTGCCGTTTTGATCTGAAATTATATTTTTTCTCTTGCCATTCACGATAAGAATTGATGGGCCAAATGTGCTGATTCTACCTTCTTGTATTTATCAGAAACGTTCCGGATAAGCAGATAAATAGACATGGGAACAGACAAATATATGACACCGACGACCTTATTCAGGTGTTTATATTCAGTAAATACTGAAATGTATTTTGTGTAAGACCAACTTTCTGTATTTTATTAGACCACATGCAATGTAGCACCGCACACCAACACAGAGAGCCTAGGAATTCGCCCTATTGGGAGCAGCGAAATACAAAGCCAGAAAAGGACGTCATTGTATAACTCTGTGAAGCGTGTTACGAGGTGACGTCAAGAAAGCAGGACTCGATACAGACAAATCAAGAATGGACCTGAGGAAGCTAACGATTCTGGCTGAGGACAAGACACAGTAGGCAAAAGGAAAGACGGGCTGATTGCAGCTGTATGATGTTTCTACTACTAGAGCCGCAGAATACAGTAATCATGCACACATTACGCATGTAGTGTAGCATGCAATGTATAATGGATCTATAGAGAGACACTCTGTTTGTGACAGCGTACGGATGGCATGCAATCAATCCAACCACTGTAAAACATTCAAGTCCTACTTACTTTGAACATGATGCAATTTACCTGTTAAGCAACACAATAATGAAACTCAACTGTTTGACTAGATTCTAGAAATGGTAGATATTCACTGAAGCCCAACCATTACCAGTATCTAAGGCCGTGTTCTCACTAGAGACTTAATCAGGAATAACGCCATACTGGATCTATGGCGGTATTACTGATTAAAACTCTAGTGAGAAGACGGCCTGACACTCACAAGGCACCGAGATGTTGAGCATGTTTCGTTTGCTGTAAATAAATTTAGAGGTATACTCGAAACAACATCCACCTTCATATTCAAAACCATAACAATGAGATGGTTAATCGTGTTAAGTCTGACACTTTGTGCAATTTTAAAACCATTCCCGGTAATATCACATAGCACCCGCCGACCAGAATTCGTCACAACCGCCCTATTACAGTGGCAAGAGAATCCTGGAAGTGTGGAAAGAAAATATGCAAATTGGACAAACTCCTTCCAAGCTAAAAATATTTATGGTCTTTCAGGGCACAACTAGAAATAGGTTCTAGCAAGATGTAATTTTGACTTCTCGCAACTAGACAGCGTTCATCTTTCAAGACATATTAAGGATTTGAGAAATTCGCTCATGTAGTCGGCTAGTCTTCCTCAGTTTCAAGACTACATATTGTCCAACAAATCTTACTAAGGCGATTAGCATAAATTAGTCAAGATCTGAGACAGTAGATGCTTGTCTATGGTATAAATCACATCTCAAGGAAACCTTGTCAACAGCGACGCAAACTGCTCAAAATGTTACTTATAACAATTAAGGGTGTAATGTAATTTTCCAAGAGAATTCACCTTTCCAGAGTATCCATCTATCAATCTGACGTCATATGACGTCATAATCTGCTAAGTGACGTGTAGCGGTGTAGGATGACGTCATAATCCTTACGTTATAAAATGATTCTATTTGGCCCGTCTTTAGCTCTTAATAATCCGACACGTTGTAAGAATTGTATGTCTCTACTATTTAATAAATGAATATGTTGAAACTAATTTGACTGGACGCTGTTGCTGCCATAGGCAGCAGCAGCGCCCCATCCTATTAGTTCCAAAATATTCAACAGCTTACCTGTATAGTTTTCTGGAAATTGATAGTCAGAGAGTTCAGAGATCAATTGATCTCAACACGAGCGAGGTGTGGGTGGAGCTTAGCTAGAGATGGGTGGCGGCATAGCTAAAAATGGAAGGTCCATTGAGATTTTTGCTCAATGTATACCCTCTTGGAGGCCAAGAAACGCCCTAAAACTGCAATCAGTCATTCTTCGCCTTTCTCCCGATAAACGAGCTAGTCATTTCAGTTGTAAAATTTCAAAAATAGTATTGTCTTGGCCTGCAAATGGACATTCATCAAGACCACTGCAAAGTGGCGTTTTGGCCGGCTTCGCGGGAAATGATTAAGCATTGTCTAATAACACGAGGGGTTAATTTAAAAAAAACAATCACATAGACAGTCCGAAATATGGTCCAACAGGAAATCCAGGTAAAAACTTATTGACGTATATCTTAGGCAATTATGACCATTCAAATGTATATAAGAGTTCACTTTTCAAGGTTTAATAAAATATTTGAAATTCCCATACATCGATAACAGAGTTGCTTGAGTATCTTTTGACGATAATTAGATTTTGCCCATGGACCTTTCCAGTTTATGCATCCATCATATGACATCATAATCAACTACGTCACGTTTAGGATGACCTCGTAATCAAAGACGTCGTGAATGGCGTAGATAACTTCGTTTACGAACGCATAATTGGTGACGGAGTAAGCGTTGTTGTATGAATTGCATGTCTTTACAAGCGACAGCAACAGCAAATTAGTTTCAAAATATTTAACAGTTTACCTGTGAAATCTTCTGGAAAATGATAGTCAGCGAGTTCAGGGACCGATCGGCCCCAACGCGAGCGAGGTGAGGGTGAAGCTTAGCTAGAGATTGGCGGAGCGTAGCTAAACTTGAAAAGGTCCATTACATCATAATCCATAATACGCGTCATCGGTGGATATTCCAACATATACGTATTTGCTTTTTTAATAATAATAATAATAATAATAATAATAATAATAATAATAATAATATGAATATGAATAATAATATGAATAATAATATGAATAACATATTAAAGACCATTATGATTATAATATATAATATATTCCGGTTATTCCTTTATACATGTGTATGTTATATAGCCGTAGCTTCTTGTATGTTCCGGTAAATTCGTATACATTCCGGTGTATTCTTGTATTTTTCCGCGTTCAATCGAACCGCTGCAAATTATGCCGAAGGCAATATTACGGCGAACGCAAATGTCTTTAAAGTGCGAGCATCTATAATACACCTTTGTTATATTAGACATGGTGAAGACACACATGTTGCTGAACATTTTGACCTTCATGATCATTCCATCTCTTGAAATATGGAAATTATGCCTATTGAAGCCGCGTCTTTTTAATACGAAGGAAGGAAAGTGATAAACAAAGGAAACACAGAAAATGTGTTTTTGACTAAGAAATTAGAAACAAAATGGCTGAGAAGCAGAAATGGTGATCCCGGTCCTGACGAATCCAGTTATAGTTATACTCCGCACATCTTTAGATATGCTCTACCCACGCTTTTCCCGTGTTGGGATCAATCGATCCCTGTACTCTCTGAATCTCAATTCCCAGTAAGCTATACAGGTAAACTGTTAAATATTTAAAAACTAATTTGATCAACAGCGCCCGGTCAAATTAGTTTCAAAATGTTCAACAGTATATTTATTAAATAACAAGGGCATGCAATTCATACAACTTGACGGACTATTACTCGTTTGTGACAGACTAAACCACGTCATTAATGACATAGTTGATTATGACGTCAGCCTACATGTGCCGGAGTCGATTATAACGGCATATGATTGATCGATAAACTGGATTCGTCAATTCTATTCAGTCTTACATAGCGCAATAAGTCCTAACATCGAAGAAAGTGTTGAAATTTCGGAGAATTTTAAAGACGAGTATCATAAATTGCAGGGTAATCTAAGAGAACCACTCAACTTGCATCAGGTAATTGCACTTACGCAAGATCCGAATCTACTTGACATCTTAGTACAAGCGAAACTCAGATAACTGTCCAAACAGCCTTGAAAAAATTTACCGTCGTTCAAAAGTAATATCATGTGACTTCAATCAAAACCCTGAAGCGGGCAATATATCACATGCACGTATTGCGTGAATAGAGAACGCGGACCTGTCACGCGAGTATCCGACATCATAATCAAATACAACGTCATGATGTGTTAGATGATGTCACTATCAAAATGACGTAGATCCGGTACGAAAATCGAAAAGCATGTCACGAAAGTACATACCCTACATAATAGGGGGCATGTGTTTAGTTAACAATATGTTACATATCTTGAAACTAATGTGCAGCAGCAGCCCCTAGTCAAATTAGTTTTAAAATATTCATTAAGTTACCTGTACAGTTACGTTGAAATTTTGACTCTGTGAATTCAGCGGTCAACGTATGTAAATCGATTCAAATACACAAACACGGTGGACGGAACTGAGCTAGAAATTGACAGACACATGTAAGAACTAATCTCTATATTGTCGAATATACTAACTACAGTAACGTGAGTGCTACACGCCTTCGAAAGACAAATATATGTCCTTATTATAGACAGGAATATGAATGTAAATTTAGAGATCTATGTAGGCGAGAGAGAGAGAGAGAGAGAGAGAGAGAGAGAGAGAGAGAGAGAGAGAGAGAGAGCGAGAGAGAGAGAGAGAGAGAGAGAGAGAGAGAGAGAGAGAGAGAGAGAGAGAGAGATAGACTTCTCCATGTGGCTCACGGCTGTGTAAGAATAGACATATTTCACCTGGGGCAGCATTATTAGAATCGCGCAGCATCTGGCCTCCATATGCTTACCGAGATAGTTATGACTTACCTTCTATGAAGAGACGGCTTGATCGATCCTCAGTCGACGTGTTTCTGCAGTAATAATTTGACAGATTTCTTCCTTTTTATCCAATTCTATGTCAGCCAGCAAATGAGACTGATCAGGCTTAGTTGCCACGGGTCGCTCTATTCTCTATATAACTACGTTAGCTAACAACGTTGAGAGGATACAACAAGAGATCTGTTCTTAATCGACGTTGCTTCAATGGTAAATGAGTTTGTTGCCAGCCTGCCGCCTAACCGTCATCAAATGTTGTTCAGAATTTAAAACAGTTACCTTGTCTGCCAGCAATAGCTGCGCTTTCACGAGGACAGACGGTGATAGCGGCGGCGATGCTTCTAAAATACCGACGCCGAGCAGATCGAATCGAGCAAGACGATTCCAGAACAGCTCTATCATCAACAGTAGATACTAGTCTGTGGAATAATTCCTTGTTTCTCTCTCGGTTCTCGCTCGCAGAATCATGAACATTGCGCGCGGACAGCGCTATTTGTGTTGTGGCCAACCAGCTAGCGATCGGACGTTTGCCATCCGAGAACGGGGTCATTGCGAGCCGAGCACGCGCAGTAGAGAGATCTACAGGCGACTAACTAGAGTGTCGTCTGCTAGCTGAGGCGAATAGACGACACTTTTGAGCCGAAGATAAGGTCGAAAATACCATTCCATTTGCTGTCACGTAGAACTAATTAAGCAGACGACAGATCTTACGAAGTACTGTCTAAAAGCTTTTGCTGCTAGATGGCAATATCTTCTGGCGCTATATGATGGCGGCTCATTATAAGGAACCGCATTCTTTTGACGGAAAAAACAGGTGGCCGCTCAGAGATACGTTAGCTTGCTACCGGTACCAGAGCTTTCAACCCGTTAGAGTTATCTTCGGAAAGGAAATGGGAACCAGTCCATATCTTTAACGCCCAACATTGTCGGTAGAAAATTAACAGATTCATTGAAATTTTGGATTCAGACTAAATAATAATAGTACGATGTCACGATGTCACATCGTACTACTAATGTATCGCCACGGTAATGATTCCCATTGTTAATAATATGTCGATGGGTGTTTTAACACGTTCCTGTCAATAATTAATTACAGCCTTCAACACCTCAGCTATTACCATTGTAATCCCGGGCGTACATATAACGACTCAACTAGTCGGCGACTAGTTGTATGTAGCTGCTGTAGGGGGTTGCGTTCAGCTGTTCCAAGTTGCAAGGAGTTGAGTCGTTTAATGTACGCTGGAAAAAGCCTAATTGGCGGGCCTAATACACATGTGCTCACATGTGACCTTTTGACGCCTCACCCGCCCCCTTGGGATCGGAATCAAATGCAAATGGTCACTTGCACTCCGAAATCATATGGGTAACCCACATATCAAATTTGGTTGAATTCCGCCAAACGGTTTCGGAGGAGTTGGGTCATAAGTGATTTGACTTTTTGACCTCTGCCCCTCCCCACTTCCCTGTTGGCGGAGCCAAATGTAAATGCGCGCATGCACTCCGCACTCAGATGGGTAACATACATGCCAATTTTGGTTGAATTCAGTCCAAAGGTTTCGGAGGAGATATGTTACCATCGATTATTACGCGCGCGCACACACGCGCACACGCACATGCACACACGCACACGTGCGCATGCACGCACACGCACACACGCACGCACGCACGCACGCACGCACGCACGCACACACGCACGCACGCACGCAGACGCACACACACACACACACACACACACACACACACACACACACACACACACACACACGCGCGGGTTGCATGACATAATCTCTACTTTTCTTCGAAAAACATGGGGATAACTAGAATGCGCAGTCGATGGCATGCCATCGTAAAGCACCACGCACTCACCACTTCGAGTTTTACCCTAACTTTGACTCAAAACACAATAAATTCCTTGAAATGTAGTTTCAATGGGTAATGGGTTTCAAAATTTCAACAATTGGCTGATGCCCAATTTGTCCATTTGACGCTTGGCCACTGCCGTAAAATTGACTCAAGAACAAAATTTCCGCCACCCCTGCCCCTTGGGGCGGCGGTGTTGGGGTGGGGTGGGGTGATATCAAAATTCCAATGTGGCAGGTACATCCTTGGCCATAGGTGTAATTATCCCCAAAGTTTCATTTTTCTATCTAAAATGGTGTGTGAAGAGGTGCGTTGCAATCGATAGGTGCCCAATTTTGAACTTTTTACCCCGTCCCTATCCTCAGTTTGACCCAGGATCAAAATAATTCCTTGGTCTGTAGTCTACTCCTCATGGGCTTCAAAATGATATGTGACATGACCACCTTTGGATAAATTAAAATATTTACCTACAGTCCCCACCCGCTGAGCCCCACCCCTGCGAGTCATAACAACATTTCAAAAGTACCAGGTACATCCCTGGCCATATGTGTAATCATACCCACAGTTTCAAGTTTCTATCTGAAATGGTCTAGAATGAGTTGCATTACAATCGATAACTAAAATGCGCAGTCGATGGCATGCCGTCGCAAATCCCCACGCATTCACCACTTCGAGCTTTACCGCCACTTTGACCCAAAACACAATAAATTCCCTGAAATGTAATTTATGGTAAGTATCCCCAAAGTTTCAAATTTCTATCTGAAATTGTGTGCGAAGAGTTGCATTACAATCGATTGGTACCCAATTTTGACCTTTTGACCCCGACCCTACCCTCAGTTTGACCGAAGATCAAAATAATTCCTTTTACTGTAGTCTACTACTCATGAGCTTCAAAATGATATGTGCTATGGCCACCTTTGGATAAATTAAATTTTTGACCCACAGTCCCCACCCTCTGAGCCCCATACCTGGGGTCGGGGGTGGGGGGGGGTCGGTTATAACACAATTTCAAAAGGGCCATGCACATCCCTAGCCATATGTGTAATCATACCCAAAGTTTCAAGTTTCTATCTGAAATGGCCTAGAATGAGTTGCATTACAATCGATAACTAAAATGCGCAGTCGATGGCATGCTATCGCAAATCCCCACGCACTCACCACTTCGAGCTCTACCCTCACTTTGACCCAAAACACAATAAATTGCCTGAAATGTAGTTCATAGTAATTATCCCCAAAGTTTCAAATTTCTGTCTGAAATGGTGTGCAAAGAGTTGCGTTACAATCGATTGCTGCCCAATTTTGACCTTTTGACCCCTACCCTACCCTGAGTTTGACCGAAGATCAAAATAATTCCTTTTACTGTAGTCTACTACTCATGGGCTTCAAAAATGATATGTGAACCTTGGATAAATTTAATTTTTGACCCACAGTCCTCACCCCAGGAGCCCAACCCCTGGGGCGTGTAACACAATTTCAAAAGTGCCATGTACATCCCTGGCCATATGTGTAATCATACCCAAAGTTTCAAGTTTCTATGTGAAATCGTCTAGAGGGAGTTGCGTTACAATAAATTGCTGCGCACCTTTGACCCCGCCCCCTATCCTCATTTTGACCAAGATCAAAATAATTCCTTGTACTCATCATTGGCTTGAAAATGATATGCGACATGACAACCTTTGGAAATTCTTTTTTACCCCACATTTCCACACCCTCCTCCCCCACCCCCACCCCGGAAAGCGTCTGGATAATAACTGTGGTTCTACTAGAAGGATCTTATCCAAATTGGAGGGAAGCATTCCCGTTCAGTTAACGCAACGGCAACAGCTCGTAGCAACATTTGTCAAAACACACATTTTACGCATTCTTCAATCTAACTCGTGTTCTACTGATGCAATTTTCTCCAAACTTGGTCCCGAGTACGGATGCCGCTTTTGAAGCCTACATGCACCAGCATCAGGTTTTAGCAAAAGAATCGGCGCGGTATCGGCCCAGTATCGGCCCAGTATCGGCCCAGTATCGGTCCAGTAACCTACGTTATCTGGGTGGTACATGGGGGAATCATTTTAACAGCTGTGATGGTAGAGATATAATTAGTATTTTAAAATTTAATATTAACACTATTTATGATTTTCAAATATACAACTATTCAACACATGAAGATGAGTATCGGTCTTATTTGTTATTTACTGACGCTATTTAAAAAAAAAATTGATCAGTGTGCCTTAGATTTGTCAAAGCGGACGAGCCTCTTCTTGCCTCACTGGCTGCCTCACCAGGGACGCCGCCCACCCCAGGCTCGTCCCAAGGGAACAACAGGTCTAGCTTTCAACTCGGTTTCGGGGTGGACAGCCCCGATCATGTGCTGTCGGAGGTCACGCGGCAGACATCCGCACGTCAAATGGACCATGTAGAGAACTGGAATGGGGTGGGTGGGGCACAGGAAATATAAGTTCACCTCGGAGTCCGAAAAGTCAGAGAAGAGTTCCATTTCACTGGCTGCCTATAAGGCCGTGTTTCCATTGGTACGGGGTTTTCCGCGTTGGTATCCGCATGCAGTAAACCTCGCATGAAGATCCTTTCCATTGGCAAGGTTTTTTTCTATCTCCGCACGCGGCAATCCACGTGGGAAGGGTATCTCTTGGATTTCCATAAGCAGCTTCTGCCATTTTGAAGTGTGCACGTAAGCATGGCAGATGTGAAATTGTTACTCTTATTTCAACGAAATCAAATTTTACATAATGTAATGACTGCTCTTCTATCCCGGCGACATCAGCAAATCTTTGTCAAGAGAAGACATAGATTTTGGGTGCACCGAATGTTACAAAGAAGACTTTGGGCATATCATAATCAGGTTAAGGAGCTTGAACTTTCGCATACCTCCAGAGAAGATGGAACATATTTTGTGGTTTGTTGGCCCATTGGTAATCAAAGAAACCGCCATCTATGAACCAATTGACCCTAAACAAAGGCTATCCTCCATTAAGAGTCTGAACTATGTCTCGGTGGCATGCGAAGCATACTGGTTCTGTGCCTCAGATACGTGGCGTACCAAATGTGCGTGTTGCGAGGGGTGTGGTGGGTGGGAGGTCTGGGATTATGTAATATGCGAGTTCAAATCAAAACAGACAACAATAACTGCAAATTTATGGCCGATGTTTATTCTGAATTTCTATTTTGTGCACACATTGCCTGAATTAGAATGAAGATAAAAAAAACCTCTGGGGCCTGATGCCATTAATTGAGTATCATACAGCTGTTGTATATGTGCATGTGCAGGAGCATGTTGTTGCGGTGTCGGTAGAGTTGTTGTACATGGCTCCCGTATTGTGATGTTGGCAGATGCTGCATTTGCGATTGTGCTGACTGCATTGGTTGTAGCACTGTGTGCATGGTGGGCATATACGCTCGTGAGGTTTGAGTCTAATAACTGTTAGTTTATGTGGGTGAGAAGTCATCCGGTGCACCGACATGTTATCGTCTTTTGCATGCAATTACTACTTCTTTGCAATAACAAGTTCCAAATTTTATCTTCCATCCAATGTTGGGAGGCTGGGTACAGTTTCCTTACACTTTGTGCAATCATAAGGTAAAAACTATCTTCTTTCGGCTGTGCTATGACATGATTTATTTCATCATCATTATGTTTAATCATTCTTCCCATGTCTTTCATGACGGTGTTAAAACTATGAAATTCATCCTGCTCACTCTTGGTGGGTTTTTTCTTCCAAATGAAATAGTGAGATGACGAGGATGTTATGCGTGATGGGGATAGTCGTGGGTAAGTTGAAGTCACGTCATTTCATGATATTTCCCGCATGGATTTTACATGCGGTGCGGAAAAAAACACGTCCTAGATGAAATGCTGGTAGTTTAGAAAGCGGAAGTTTTTACCGCAGAATATTTATGACCTGTATTTAACAGGGTCTCTCACGACACAGATACACGACTAATTATTACGTACACTAATCAACTAGAATGTGCTCGAGGGAGATGCATACTCAAGCCTTTGCGCGCTGTCTTCATAATGCACTTTATCCGTTCGCATCAAACTCAAAACAATCATAACCTGTCGATATATGAAGGTATGTGCACAATCTGGTAATTCTAGCGTCTTGCATTACAGAGTTATTGCCACAAATGTGTATTCCAGTATGCAGTTTGTGACCCTATGACCTAGATATGTGGTGCTTTGGCCTGAAGAAACGTCTATCCAGCTATAATATGACAGGATGTGCTAAATTTGGTGATTCTAGCTACTTGCGTTCCAAATTTATGGGTGAAAATGTGTATTTCGGGATGCACTTAGTGACCCAGTGAATTAGATATTCGAACTTTTAACCTGAAACTAAATTTTGGCTTTATGCAACCATAATATGAACGCATGTTATCGAGTTGGTGAGTCCACCTTCTTGCATAGCAGAGTTATTAACGAAAATGTGTATTCCATCATGCATTAAGTGACCCCCCGTGGGCTCGATCTTTGACATTTTGATCCCAAACTAAAATTTCTTCTGTATGTATGTATGTTCAAACTTTGATAATTATACCTCATAGGATTCCGGAGATATGTTTCGGATCAACAGACAGACAATCAAACAAACAGGCAAATAAACAGACGATACCATCCATAATACTCACACCAGCCTTTGGCAGCGTGAATAATCAATGTTGGTCCCAACCGGCAGTACTATCGGTGGTCGCAGGTGGCTTCTACCGCCAGTGGTCTTTACGGGTCGGTTCACCAGCGCCCCTACAGTGCACCTTACCACGTTTAGCTATACCCCACCCATCTCAATCGCAGCTCCACTCACACCACGTCCGTGTTGGGATCGATCGATCTATGACCTATCAATTTCCATAAAATTGTACATGTATGCTATTGACTGTTTTGATACTAATTTGACTCTGGCAGCATCAGCGCCCCGTCAAATTGGTTACAAAATATTAAACAACATGTTTATTGCATAGTAGAGACATACAATTCGTACAACGTGTCGGACTATTAAGAGTTAAAGACGGGCCAAAATAGAATCATTTATGACGTAATGATTATGACGTCTTCATACACGCCGCTTAGCTGATTATGACATCATATGACAGATGGATACTCTGGAAAGATGAGTTGTGTACGTTCCTCCAACAGCCGAAGAGAGAGAGAGAGCGAGAGAGAGAGAGAGAGGGAGAGAGAGAGAGAGAGAGAGAGAGAGAGAGTGAGAGAGAGAGAGCAAAAAAATTACCTGGAAAAAATCAAGGTGAGATACCGTTAGAACCTTTATAGAGGAGAAGAGTGGGTAGTTAAATTTGTTTATAGTTCATTATTTTATTTGTTTTGGTATTTTGGTATTGAATACCACTAGTTAGGTTCAGATCTGAAATACCACTTGCTTGCTTTAAGATTGAAATTATACGTTTTGCAATACAATTCGTTAGGTTAAGAGTTTGCAATTCAACTATTTATGTGGGTGCGTTGGTGGGCTGGTCAGTAGCGGGCAGGTGGCGGGTTGGCGGGTGGATGGATGGGTTTGTGGACGGATGGACGGGTGGGCGGGCGGGCAGGGAGGCAGGCAGAAAGAAAGGCAGCAGAAGGGCATAGATTAAAATGTGTCTTAACTGAATGTCCATTTGCTGGACAACAGAAGACTAATTTTAATTAACCAGGAATTTTAGGAAACCAGTTTTCTGCAAATTAACACTTCTACAGGGGCTTCTTTAGCTGATTTGATCATTACAGGATTAGTGTTAAAACAGATTTATATTTTGTATATATACATGCGTGCGTGCGTGCGTGCGCGTGCGTGCGTGTGTGCATGCACGCGGGCATACATGTCTGCTTGTATCCATGCCTTTCTGGCTACGTGCCTACTTGCCTGCCTGCCTGCCTGCCGGCCTGCTGCCTGCCTGCCTGCCTGCCTGCCTGCATGCCTGCCTGCCTGCCTGCCTGCCTGCCTGCCTCTCTGTCTGCCTGCCTACCTGTCTGACTGCCTGCCTACCCATGTATGTATTTATAAGCATGCATGCTTGTTTGTGTGCAGGCATGTTGCCTGCTTGCCCGTGTGCGTGCGTGTGCGCGTGTGCGCTAGCATGCATGCCTGCGCACGTGCATGTGCCCTTGCATGCATGTGTGTGCATTTGTGCATGCGTGCATGAGTGCATACATGCGTGTGTGCGCGTAGTTGTGGTGTGTGCGCATATGTGTGTGCACATACATATTCCTACCCGTGAGTGCCGGGATGCGTGCGTATATGTGCGTGCGTGCGCGCGTGCGTGTGTGCGCGTGCGTGCATGAGTGGCTGCATGAACACAACCTTTTTCTTTATTCCTGATAACAATTGAAACGATCTGACACTCAAGTATCTGATGTCATAATCAAATTACATGAGTTGTTATCTGATGTCGCAAAAACGCTTTCATATACGTGTATGAATGGTCCTTTCCAGTTTTAGCTATGCGCCTCCCATCTTTAGCTAAGCTCCATCCACTTCTCGCTCGTGTTGGGATCGATCGATCCCTGATCTCCCAGACTATCAATTTCCAGAAAATTGTACAGGTAAACTGATAATTATTTTGAACCTAATTTGACTGGGTGCTGTTGCTACATTACAGCGCCCATTCAAATTAGTTTCAAAATCTTTAAAATAAAGCTTATTAAACAGTAAAAACGTACAATTCGTACATCAACGCTTAGTCAATTTTCAATTAGGCGTTGGCAACGTATAGTCCTTTGGCTGGAGTGGGTTCTGTATGCAATCATATGTCACCTTTGTTTGGCATTACTTTCTGTTAGGATAAGAAGTAAGAAAATTCATGGTAGACAATCTGAATCAGGTAGACAACTTTTTTACCATGGTTTTATATTCAGTCATATTCGGAATTATGCTGTTTTACCTCTGGGAGCCATAAATCCAGTTTTCTTTATAGATATATGGCTCAAAATTCATCCGACTTATTATCGTTGGAAGGAAGTATAATTCTCTGAAAGTTGTTTAAAATATAAAGGTGTATTCTGCTGGAATTTTTGATGAGAACTATTTTTCACTTTTTGTTAAAAAATTCGGAAAACATAGATATATGAACAGTTATAATAATAGCAACCAATCTATTCACACCTCAAAATACAGCCAGGATAGTGGATATCATGGATTCTAAAATTGCTAGGATGAATATTGTGGTTTCATGGTCTTTAGAATATTTTCTGTATATGTCCCCCACCTCCCATTATTTTATTTATTAACGATAAGAAAAGTAGCACTATTTGATCACGTTTCTGGGCATATTCATCTTATCTGTACTGCTATATATACAGAATAACACAAGTAAATGATTATTGTCGCAGGCAACAACAGGTAGCAGTGTACAAGCCCCGCATAACATACTTTCAACCGCGACCATTGAAAAAACAACTATCACGATGTAAGTGATGTCTTAATTTTCTAATAACACTTAATATGCTACATAGATTGACCTATCCTACCCAATGAAGCAACACACTGATCCATCAGTAGTCATATGCCATTTAATGGCTTTGCATTTAGTTAGTAGTCATCGTGGATATACTATATATTAACAACACAAGGGTTCTTGCCAGTTTGTCTATTATGTTCAACACTAGTTGCAACTTAGTGCCAGGTCCCAATGAAAAAGGTCCTTGGCAAGTGGATGGAACTAGCGTGGCATCATGCATTTCATATCCATACTCCTTCGCATTTAGAGTCGCACCAGTCATGCAGTTTACTTGTCTGTATGTGTTATAGAAGGCTATCTTTATGTGACATCTGACATGGCTTGTTGGTTGTAGGTCTCTGATTGTTGCTTTAGAGTGATGGTATAAGAAGTTCCTAAATGCATCCATAGTTTTGTATTCAGCTGTTTGGTTGTATTATGGGCCACGCATTCCCCAGCACTAGCTAAATAGAGATCGTCCACACAATGTACAAAGTGTCCCAAGTACTTTTCTAGATTTACCTTTATCACTGAAGCCTTTATACCAAATTTGCTTGTGCAATGTAATGCTGACAGAACACGATATGTTGACCATAATTTGAATGGCAGAATATGGTATATATCTAACAGTTCCCTATACACGTAACTTAGTCCAGATTTCTTTCACACCAAAGCGAGTCAGATTATCACAGAGGTACAATGTTATTACAAGCACATCAGTATCAGGGGACAAAATAACTACTCGCTGAATCCTATTTTGAGATGCGTACATAGTATGTGGGATAATACGAACATCTGCCTCTTCCTAGTTAGAGTCAAGTTCTGGAAGTTCTCCTACCCTACCAAGATCCAGATATTGGCATTTCAGTGGTCCATCTGCCATTCCACCTAAAGTGATCCTTGTAACGGGCCAAGGAAAGGGATTTTCTTTCATCCATTTACTGGGCAGCACGTGTAGCAAAGTTGTATGCTTAATCGATGGCCAGAAGGTACTTATGTATTTATCCAGTGTTTTGTTTCGGTGCTCGATGGCTGCTGTCAGAGTTCTCCTTTCTCATTCACTGTCTTTCACAGATCCCTGAATATATGTATCCAACACAAAATGAATTTGTGTAGCATTTCGGGAATGTGTAAGTTATCGCTGCTAGAACAGAATTGTAGAAATTTCCTAAAGGTATCAAATATTTTGTGTTGACCTTTCTGACAAATGACATAACATCTACAATATAATCTGTCTCTATATCATAAACCCATTGTGTTGGGCTCTGGAAATTCTTCCCGGATTGTGTTTTCTCTAACTCTTTTCCTGATAGATACATATCAGGATTAGTCATTAGGCTATCTCCGTCAAACATATAACTTCAATGCACCAGGTCAAGCTTGAAATGATCTGTGATACATTCTAAGACTGGTCAACTCAATGTATTTCTGCGCTATTTCGACCTCTTTCTTGTTCTGCTTCTTTTTCGATAATTTAGTTTCCTGCATTCATTTTGAGATTGTTTGTGTGAATTGTCGCAGAGATTGGCACAGTTTTCTCTATAAACCGCTTCCTTCACTGTAAGCAGGCTCTTACTGATTTCCTCTGGCATTATTGCATGTGTGAGTATTTTGTGCAGTTTGTGCTCAGTTTCTGGAATCACGTTGAATGGGTTTTAAAATGAAACAATGTAGTCTAACACGTTCTGAATCAGCCTCTCATTTGATGAGGTTTCTGCAGTGTCGTTTTGACTACGCTTATTTCTCTGAAATTATTTGACACAGCTAACATCTCGTAATATATTAAGTTCCACTGCCTTACTTGTTTCTGACCGGTACTTCTAACGATACATGCACTACTCTTTGAAGACTGATTGATTGTCTGCTCTAAACACATGTCAGGAGCAACTGCTGTAAATGGGTTTGCTGACCGCTTCACAAACAAAACTTTCCTGCTATAGATAATGATGAACATATGGGCAAGTAACTGGCAATTTTCTCATAGCCTCGAGATATAAGGAGCACTACCGCAAATAGAGTCAGGGATTCCTAAACACAATCTACATGGAGTTCCCACATTCCCTCTCGATCAGCTCTAACACGCTGTCTTACCAGTTCAACAATCTCAAGAAAGTAGTCACAATATGCAAATGTGTTACTCCTGGAACATCCATTTGTCCTGAATCCCTCAAAGTCTGCAAGCATATTCTGTAAAGATTCTTCACATTTTCCCACAAGACCTTGACTTAACCTCTGGTCCTTCTCAGACATACTTTATTTTAACTGCCTGAGTATATCAAGGACCTCTTTGTATTTGTCAACGCTATATGATTGGAAGAACCCTACTAACTGTAGTCTTGCAATTTTTCTGCTAGCAATGTCTAGCCTGTCAAAGGGCGCTCATAATCTGAGCCACCCATCACTTGTTGTATCATCAGATAATGGGTGTTCGAGGGTGTAAGCACATTTTCGCAGATTAATATAAGAGTAAGAATTTTATCAAAATCTGCTGTCAATTTTATAACTAGCAAACATTCCTTGATATAAAGCATGCATTAAAATGAAAATAAACCAAAAAATAAATGTACTGCTCATAAATATCCACTACCTCGTCTACAGATGTAATCTGAATACTGTGTCATGTGTTTTCCAGAGTGACGTAATCTCGTAGTTTCAACACAAGTGAGGTAGTGAATAGATGTCAATGTTTATAATTTGAGCAAAGGAGAGTCTGTCACCAACGGCAATGCCATAAATGGGTCTGATACAAACACACAACTTAATTTATAGTTGTAAATCCAGTTCAGGTCAAATTCCGTTTTTCATGATAACCGGGTAGCAGTAAATTTCAGCCAAAATTCTTAAAAAATTTAAATCTTTCAGTTTCCTTTTCTAAATTGCTAAATGTGTTGTTGAAAATGAGCATAATTGTTTTTCCTACAAGAAAACCGAAACAATATTGAAAATTTTATCATATGTGATAACTAGGATCAGTTTGAACCAGCATTGTGGGTAAAGAAAAACCAATCTAGATCTGAAAATCACATACGCACCCAATGTCAGTTTGACGCTTCGGGATAAATAAATTATTGCTATGGCAATATATCTGCTACGCTACTCAGGAAAGCAATTGGCAGATGTCGTACAACGCTATGTGCATTTTTATCATTGCTCTAAAAGTAATCGTGGAAATACATGTTTTTCACTACACCGACGTCAAAATGCTTAAAACTATCATCTGCTCTACTAGCAGATTTTCAAAATTGCAGATTTTGTGAAGAATACTGTATCTATGTAAAGACACGTGATTTGTTGACGTCACCTAGCAACGCGCACATGAGAACGTCAAATGTACGTACCCTCGAAATTAGTTGACCCTCGAAAACACCTTACGGGACGACACAACATGTGTCCTAAAGTCCACATGTTTTCTGCCCCCACTTTCTTGTAAGTATTTATCTATTACACCAAGAAGGTTATGATGAAATGGAAATTTCCCAGGCCGAGGACCAGATCTGTGAACCACAGAAGTATTCCACGCGCGGCCTTATAAACACCTTCATCACAGAATATTGGAAGTTGTGGCTGTTGAAGTTGGTTGCAAATGTTCTTAAAGTTCTCCAATATGGTAAACACTGTTTGGTATTCTGTGACAGGAAATAGTAACACTGGCAGAATGCCTACTATATACACGTTTGATTGATGAGTAAAGAATGGAATGCACTCCCAGAGAGCATTGTTTGGGATTCGCATTCCGCATTAATGTAACCTTCTTCAATATCTTATAGACCTAGTCTAGAAATTGTCTATGTCATGTTCTTGAGTTTTATTTCTTTTTGATAGATTCCTTTGAATTGTACATTGAAGCAACAAAATCTGAAGGAATATGGTCCCTTTTTGAAATGTTGTAATACTCCACTCTCACTTGTCTTATAAGCTCCTGTGTAAGGACTTTAGCGCCATGCATACCATTTGTCTCAGATATGTTTGGCTTTATATGAATCTCGGCTGGCATATCCTAAAAGAGAGCAGACACGTTATCATGGATTCCTCCAATCCCAGATAATGTACTTTCTTCATACTCGAAATTATCGACTTGATTGGATCAATTGATCTTATACTGTCCACCATGTCTTCAGCTATGATATTCAGGATGGTCATAGGCGAGTTTGTAAACTCAGGTGGATCAAACTGTCTAGGGATGGGTGTGGTACCGTGACTCAACAATTAAGTCTGCCATATCATTATGATATCTGTGTATCTCACCATAACTTACACATAGCGCAAAGTGCTTTAATCCAATGATAACTGTGAAACCTTTGCATGTTGCATGGACGGGATCCACAGTCATCATATGCAATGACGTTTTCTGCCTCCAATTGTAGAGAATCTGATAAACTGCCTTCACCTTTCACTTGTTGTTTATGAATGTGTAGACAAATTGTTCTCCTCATTCACTATCTTCTTCCATTTCCGTTGGCACACAATATGATTGGTCACAGTTGAATACCATAGTAAGACACCTAAGTACACTATCTGGAATGGAAATGTTCCTCAAGGTCACTGACACCACATAATTTATCACACAGTTCTAAGTCTTGATCAAGAAGATCCAGACGCAATGTTTGTGCTGCAGACTTGATTGGATCAATTGACCTTATACTGCCCACCATGTCTTCAGCTGTAACATTCAGAAAGATCATAGTTGATTTATTAGATTCACTAGGAATTGATATATACGCAGTTCATCACCACAGTACTCTTGCATCAGCAATCTCATTCCCCTGCTAGTGAAATCAGTTTTGGTATCACTGGACTTTAGCAGTTAATTAGCTTTGTCACTTGAGGATGCTTAATGATTATATCCACGCCCATACTTTAAAGAACAGTCTATGTCAGTGATCAATTCACTAAATACCTGTGATTTCCTTGAAGGAATTAATGACTTAGTAGGCATTTTCAGTTTTCCGTTGTAATCCAGAAAACACGATCTTATGCAGTTTTCATGGCAATAAAGATTTGCACTAAACACTGAATGTACATTGAACATCACTAGTACGTACCTATACCTCATCCTTAAAGTACAGTACTGCCTTTAAAAAGGTTTTTGCACACCTGTCATCATAGATTCTATATTTTGCGTAATCGCCCATGTGAATAGATTGGCATAGGCAGCAACAGCGCTCAGTCAAATTAGTTCCAAAATATTCAATAGCTTACCTGTATAGTTTTCTGGAAATTGATAGTCAGGAAGCTCAGGGAGCGAGGTGTGGGTGGCGCTTAGCTAGTGATTGGCGGAACATAGCAAAAATGGAAATGTCCATTAACATTGTACATCACTATATATGGCAGGGATTGTACACCTTCAATATCTGAGACTGTCTTGCAAGTATGCGATTTTTACAGTGCTGAATATAAAAGTCTAAAGGTGAATAGCCATTGAACGTGGCGTGGACATGCTGCCTGCGTTATCATATATTGTTGTTTCCACGCTAAAAGTGACACATTTAGCAGGTATTGCCGATTTCTAGCTGTATATCATTCCTAATATAACATTGATAATCCGATCGAAATACAAACATGGGCAATCCTCTGTGAATTAGTTCCTATGGCTTGTTTTTACAGATTAGTTTCCTGTAGCTGGTGCTTACGAAACGCCAACACAAATACCATTTTACATGTGTTAAGCACCAATACTGTCAATGCTAAAGAATCATTATAAAAAGTGTTATTTCTTCAAATTCATACATAGATCGAATAAAAATTACTGTTATGGCTTCCGTTTAATCACCTTCGATAGTCGTACACACACTAATGTTCGTTAATTGTATGAGAGATTATGAAATATGGTGTTTGTAATTTTTACCAAACCTAAACTAATGGGGAGAGAGCGGTTGTGGTGGGTGGAGGTGGGGAAGTGGGGTGGGGTGGTTAGCATATGTAGTAAAACCTCTGATTCTACTGGAGCCACAGTACGTATTCTGAACATTTTAGAATCCATGCTAGTCAGGTTTATATCGATGCATGAATAGCTTGGTTGCTATTATCTTAAGTGTTCATAAGTATTAATATTTTCCGAATTCCTGAAACAGAAATGAACACAATTTTTCCTCAAAAACTTGAGATTTTTGTCAATATTCAGCAGTATATACCTTTATATTATCTAAAACTTTCGGAAAATTGTATTTCCCTCCAATGATAATAATGTGGACGGATTTTTAGTCATATATCTTATAAAAATTGTATTTATGGCTCCCAGATTAAAAACAGCAGAATCCAGAATATGGCTGAATGTAACACCATGATAGAAAAAAATGTGTCTACCTGATTTTCTTACTTCTAATACCATACCCCCTCCAGCCACCCGAGTAGTACGTATCTACGCCATTCATGACGTCATTGATTATGACGTCATCATACACGTTACTTAGTTGAGTTGATTATACCGTCATATGATGGATGGATAAACTGGAAAGGTGCATTGTGTGTGTGTGTGTGTGTGTGTGTGTGTGTGTGTGTGTGTGTGTGTGTGTGTGTGTGTTTGTGCGTGTGTTTGCTTGCATGCGTGCGTACAGTAGAACGAGCATGCGTTGTGCGTGCGTGCGCACGTGTGTGTTTGTGCGTGCGTTCGTAAATGTGTGTGAGTATGTGCCTTCATGGTATATCCACAAGGCAGCAAATTTACTGATAACCTTGGCATCAGGTGTAAGAAACGATTCCACTATGCGCTTTTTACTTTTCCCATGAATGTGACGGGTTGCATCACAGCCACTAATCGCGTGTAAGCCTCTTAGTACTAGTACTTTGCACCTTGCGAGTGCATAGTAAATGTGCTGTATTGAATCATACATAAATCATATCTGGTCATAGTTTTCTAATTGTCCATGGAGTTCATCAGTATTGGATAGGCTGTTGGTTCTGCTACTGCCACCAGAAGCTCTAACTGGTGCATGAATTAAGCTTTGTCGTGGCAGATGTGCACTGTGTAATCTGGCATCGGGTGTCTTTAACATCGGATTGACGGTTAATTATGTGTATATCTCAATGATCTGCTTCACGTTAATTTTAATTGATGACCTGCCAAATTACCAGAAGATGTGGCATTATTGATTTGGATGGCCACGGACAGGTATGTTTTATGTAATGTTAGTCTTTATTGCTTACAACAAAAAACCCATCCAAGAACTTTCATTTGTTTATTTTCTCCCATATATGTTTCTTTCCACAAAGCCTATCTTCTACACAATAATCTGTATGTATTGTCTCCGCGATTCTGTTTCAAGCATACTTTATGTAAACTTTTCAGGAAGAATTATCTTTGTCAACAAGTTGAACAATTTACATTACATTTCATCCTCAGACTCTACTACTGTAAATGTAGCTGCGTTGGATATTACGTTCACGAGCTTGCACATGCACTTCTCTGGCCGGTTCACTTTACTGTCAGGAATTATGGTGTCGTTCCCCAAAGCCATCGCAATTGCCCTTTGTAAGTTGCCATTGGAGCTTAGCACTCCCATCTCACTTCAATACAATGCAGAAATAGATATTCCTGATGTTACTAACATTCCCTCAAGCTCACCTGAAAGTCGTGCCAGTTCATGTGCACATTGCCACTACCTCAGTAGAGCGTCAGCGTTTGTAGTGATACCAGGTATTGACACACTCTTGTGCATGGTCAATCCCGTCACCAGTACATGATATTGGGCTGGTTTTCAAAGTAATGTTGCCATGTGTAATCGTCATCCTGGACATCATGGTTGGCATGCTGAAGATAGTACATTCGTGTTATGTTTTTGCACATGTATTGGGTATAATCTAATCTGTTTTATGCGAAGAGTATTCTCGTGATGCCAAGTGCAAATCACCCTGCTGCTGTTGAGTCGCTTGAAGGGAGATACGCATCGTGGTAACTTGCCAACCAAATTATAAACAGGTTACTTGTGATTTTCAGCATCAAATACAGCCATTAGTTTCCTAATGGTGAGTCTTCTAATGTAGCTATCATCTCCTGATGGGCTTTGGCAATAATAGTCGCCGGGCGTCTGCTAAGTTCTGCGTACTATCTCGTAGTATTGCACAATCAGTTAGGTTCACCTGAAAAAGGTCTCGAGGTAAAAAGATCGGGCAATACCTGTACGGTCACTTGGTGGCATCCTATAGCTATGTTTACCATTCATGATCTACATGACAATCACATTAGTGCATATTGTTTGCCGGCACCCATGCTTCGCCCAGATCACTGCTATCAAATGGTTGACCCAGGCATCGTAACGCACACTAAACAGTGTCGAGTTGACCTGGTGAGTCAATCCATTTATTTGGATATTAGGATGGGAACCGCTGGGCATGTTTAACTAATCCTTTTCACAGTCTTGCTGAAGTTTCTATAAAGAAACTATATATTATAATTTTCATCTCGTTTGTATTTTTAATTTGGAAAAGAGACTTGAAATATTATATACTTGCAGGTGTCAAATTTAAGCAAAAAAGACTATTTGGGATATGAAAGATTTAAATGATGGTTATAGCAGTCATTTTGAAATTGACACCCATCATGAATCCATGATTTACCCATGTGATAAAATGGCAATGACATGAAATTGAAAAACATGGATTTATACAATTGAACTTGGAAAATCATCGTGACATATTGAGGAAAATATGAATGCCGCATGTCAAATATCAAGATGGCCGCCAATATACCATGATGGACACCAACAAATGCCAACCATATTTTCTCATAAGTTTGTGATATATTAAAGGATAACACAAACTAGATTTAGATTTCAATAAAAACCTCCAAAAATAAAAAAATTTACCATATTTTAAAATTTTAAACATATTTGACAAATTGTCACAAACTCTATCTATATTAAAATCGAGCTTAAAATTGACTATTTGAGACCTACTAAAAAAAATCACGATGTGATGTCATCGTGTGATTTTTTTTAAAACTATATGATTACCGATACTCCCACGTGTTTTGCGATCGTAGGAAAATGGCGTCTAATAAAATAACGAAGCGAGATTCAAGTTCAAGTTCAGCAGAGACGAGTGTTTCCCGGACGTCGCAACATAGCGACATCGACTACGATGACATTCATGCTAGGTGCATTCATGCATGGTAAGCTAGTTTGTGCAATCTATACTAAATACAATATATAGTTATGGTAAAATAAATATTGGAGTAAAAAAATTAACGGCCCCTGATCTTTAACATATGTAAATACTGAAATAGTCGTTGAAAATTTAGCGTTTGTTTATGATGTAAACGGCTGGGGGGGGGGGGGGTGTGTGTTAAAAATACAGATCAAAATACGGCTTGTGCGAATTGCGAATTTAATCTGCGGCGAGTGTAAGCGAAAGAAAATGAAAACAGGAAACTGTGTGTGTTTCACGCTTGCTGGTGGTGGTCTATTAGATATTTTGGAAGCATTTTCACAGAGACAAATGCTAATAATAACAACCAGATACTGCAGACATGATATGCACACACATTTAGCATTTTACACATATGACTTGAGTTCCTTGAAATGTTATTGAATTATCAGGCCAAATCTGAAATCAACTGGACTGATTATTGAATGATTTAAAGCGTGGCCTAATTTAGGCCCGGTCTACAGCGGCGGGATAAACAAAACCAACTCGCGCCGCAGCTGTGTATATAGTAATAGATAGCCGATAGCCTACACAAATTCGTTTAATATAAGCCAGCTGATAATTGACTCACTTTAATTTATTCATTTAGAAATGTTCTGCACCTAATTTGACTGGAATCAATGTGTTGCTGCCTATGTCAGCGGCACAGTCCAGTCAAATTGGTTTCATATTATTCAGACGCATTAGTAAGTCTACATGGTCATTGTTACCAGAATATACATCAGTCGTTCGTCTACCGATTCAGTAAAGATTAACATGACAGCAGCGTGGTAATCTCAAAATATATGATGTCCCATATACCCAGCGCTATCAAACGAAACAAATTTATAGATGAGGGCATGTTAGTTTCACCTTTTCTGTTAAAAGATTACTCACAACTCACGCCACGCAAAGGTCTGCCCTAGTGTGAATCGGGAGGGTGGGGTGTCGGATTTATGTATTAAGATGCACCGGGGCAGATTCAAAAGTAAGTTATTTTTCATCCAGTTGTATATATAATTTGCAGTATTTACTAAAGAAGTGTGCCTAGCATTAAAAAAATTTATATTACAAGTATAAATTAATTAATTTCTTTATTGCTTATGTGTGACTCAATTTATAGTGCTTGAACGGTTTATTGGTCAAATTTGGTAAATAAAATTTCAATTCTTTTTAAAGACAATGTCCATTCAATCAAACAAGTGTGATGCGCCATATTACCTTTGTCAGTATTCAGAAATGTAAAAGAATTTTACCGGCAACCCAATACGCAATGCGCAATACGTCATTAATTGACACGCCTATCTCTTTACATAGAGTCACTTGCGCAATACGTCATTAATTGACACAACTATATCTTTACATAAAGTCACTTGCACGAAACATCATTAAATGACGCGGCTACATAGAGTCACTTGCGCAATACTGTACGTCATTAATTTACACGGCTATCTCTTTTCATAGAATCACTTGTGCAATACGTCACTAATTTACACGGCTATCTCTTTACATAGAGCCACTTATGCAATACGTCATTAATTGACACGACTATCTCTTTACATAGAGTCACTTATGCAATACGTCATTAATTGCCACGACTATCTCTTTACATAGAGTCACTTGCACAATACGTCATTAATTGACACACATATCTCCTTACATAGTCACTTGCTCAACACATCATTAAATGACACGGCTATCTCTTTACATAGTCTAGTCAATTGCACAATACGGCATTAATGGCTATCGCTTTACATAGTCTAGTAAGTTGCCCAATACGTCATTACATGGCAAGGCCATCGCTTTACATTAGTCTAGTAAGTTGCCCAATACGTCATTACATGGCAAGGCTATCGCTTTACATAGTCTAGTCAATTGCACAATACGGCATTAATTGACACAAATATCTCTTTACATAGTCACTTGCAGAACACATCATTAAATGGCACGCCTATCTCTTTACATAGTCTAGTCAATTGCACAATACGGCATTAATGGCTATCGCTTTACATAGTCTAGTAAGTTGCCCAATACGTCATTACATGGCAAGGCCATCGCTTTACATTAGTCTAGTCAGTTGTCCAATACGTCAATAAATGACACAACTATCTCTTTACATTAGTCTAGTCACTTGCACAATACGTCATTAATTGACACAACTATCTCTTTACATATAGTTACTTGTACAATACGTCATTAAATGACACGGTTATCTCTTTACATAGTCTAGTTAATTGCACAACACAGCATTAATGCCTATCGCTTTACATGGTCTAGTCAGGTATCCAATACGCCATTAAATGGCACGCCTATCTTAGATAATGAGTTATTCACATACCAAGAGATTGATCCACTCTGTTATACTATACTATACTGTAGCGGAGTGGATCAATCTCTTGGTGTGTGAATAAATTTTACATCTATTTACATGCAATTGTACGATATGTTATATGCGTAAAATTACAAATCTTTCTTAATTGCATAACATGTCACACAACAGCACACCGACCTACTGTCAATTGCCATAAAATGACACGCATAATTCTGTCACCTACAAGGCAACTCGTGCATTTAGGACCCCTTTAGTGGTATCATAATTCATGTTTCTTGGTGTAGAGTACATCTTGTAAATAACTTAACATGTTTCCAGATCTAAACTCGAGATTTAGGGATGCAATCCAGAAAATCTAAATAACCTGGAACATCTGAATACTTTTTACAGTGTGACAAAACGTAAGGCCGAGGTTCTGTAATCTCTGATCTAGGGAGAAAGTGTGCATTGTATGAAATGTAGGACGTCCATGGCTCACTGAATATTACAGAAAGTTTGTATTCAGGATGCATAGGAACTATATTTTGTGTACAGATGCATTTCCGGATAATAACTCAAGTTCTATTGAAGGGATCATTACCAACCTGGCGTGGGATCTTGTTCTTGGTGGTCCGAAGGAACCCTATCGATTTTGGCATCAAACGGTTAAAGGTCAGGGTCACAGTGGCATAATTAATTATGTAATATTGCGTTTCCGGATGATAACTCAAGTTCTATTGAAGGGATCATTATCAATCTGGCGGGGACCTTGACCATGTTGATCAGAAGAACGCTATTGATTTGGGCGTCAAACCGTCAAAGGTCATGGTCACAGTAACCTAATTAATTATGTAATATTGCGTTTCCGGATGATAACTCGAGTTCTATAGTTTACGCGAAGTTCCTTTAGTGTGTTAAAGTTTGAACCAAATTGGCTAGTAGTTTTTGGCTCGGTCCATCCATATTAGATTCATAATGTCATACATTCATTTTGCTGACCATGCATGTGTCTCTGTGCATATGTGTAGCTCATCTGAGCACAATGTCTATGTGAGCGTATGCCATGGCAGCCTTCTGTCCAGCCGCCATCCGTCAGCCAGTCCATCAATCGCTTCTCCTTAGCACTCACCGATTTCAGCCAAATTGGCTGGAAGAATCTTATGGTCATAGGCTCGTGAATTTCTATTCAGAATTTTGATTGGTCAAGATTTTTGGGTGAAAATCTTAGACTTTATGAAAAAATGTAGTAGAAATTATCAATACATATGCCCACCTTAGCCGCTTCACCTTAGCCGCTTAGCGTTTTCAAAGAAATTGTATTAAGAATTTGGGTGAAAATCTTAGATTTTATGGAAATCTACTGGAAATTGCTAAGATGGGCACCAAAAGATGTACCAATCCAGATTCTTATTTCGTTGAAACCTAAAATTGGCAATTTCCAGTAAATTTCCATAAAATCTAAGATTTTCACGTAAATTCTGAATAAAAATTTTCATAAAGTCTAAAACTATATTACACTTAAAAATCTTAGACTTTATGTAAAATTTACTGGAAACTATCAAATCAGTCTTCAGAATTCTTAGATTTTATGGAACATGGCGATAGGATTCTGAATTTTGATTGTTGAAATCTTAGATTTTATTATAAATGTACAGGAAATTCTCAAAATACATCTCGTATTTCAACTAAATTTGACTGGAAAGATTCTGTGGAGGAATTGCAGCAGGACATATATTCAGAAATTTGATTGTTATATTTTGGGGTGAAAATCTTAGATTTTGTGAAAGATTTACCAGAAATTGACAAAATGGATTTCCTTTCAGCCGCTTATTTCAACGGCATTTGGCTAGCAGATGGTATGCTCCAGAATTTATATTCAGGGTCTTGGTTGGTTAGCTTTTGGGTGAAAATCTTAGATTCACCTGTTTTCATGCATAACAGAAATGCCTAACATAAGGCCAAACTATGTAGTATTTAGCCAAAATGTTCTTGCTATATCCACATGGTATCCGGCAAGTTAAAATTTGTAAATAATCAGTAGTAGTAGGCTACAATCCATTGATCTCTAGTTCTGCTTGCTATTGAGTCTTGAGGTCAATTGTATAAATCCTTGGTATCATCATCATCATTTTACGAGGCGCAAGGCATTGGCTTGTTATTTCCCCAGTGTTATTTGTTGTGGTATGGCTTTCTCAGTCCAATTCAAAAGATCTTTCTCTGAAGTAGATTATATTTAGTTTCTTCTTGAATGATTTGACTGTTGTCGCCTCGAAACCTTCAGTATACCAGTGACATTAGATTTAAGACATTAGCTCTGTTTGTGGAAATGCTGTGGTACAAATAGGTGTTCCCGCATAAAGGTGCAAGGAAAACCATGCTAGATATTTTAAAGCTAATTTTATGTGATGCTATATTACACTTAAATTAGCTCCAAAATATTCAACAGCTTGGTGCATTGCGATGTTGAAAATGCGTTTCGATTTGGCGTGCATAATTGATGATGATACATGTACGTACATACTACACGTGGCCTTAGTAGATAGGTGTTTACTATACACTTACCCCACGTTTCTCCCTGGCCATTTGACAAGGAAGCGCAGCTTTGGTAGGCTTCGGCGTTGATGTGCATGGTTGTCCATCAAACGCGTTCATGTGTTTCATGTCTGAAGCTGTGTTTCCCAAAATTGAGAGTGAGAAACCTGGTAGAGTCCACGGTAACGAATCGAACGATAACTCAGGTCCGCTTCCAACGTAGAAGATGACATCCTTCTCACTTTTTCTAGCGTATTTTAGAGACACTTGGTCGTTGAAAGTATATCTCGGTGATAAGATTGTTGGTACTGCGTTGACTTTTAGATTTATTTTATATCCACACCCTACCGTGATACTTGATTTACCGTACGACGAATCGTCGACATGTGCCGATCACATCACCGACCACTTTGACGGCTTTGACCAGATTCGCGTTGTTTGTACGAATCTAGTCCATTCTTTTGACAGTTTTGGATCAGTTGGCCACGAATAAAGGGCAAAGCCCTCCCGCGTTCTGTTTTTACACCCGCCTACTACACATTGCCGCAGCATTAAACAAAATTTAAAGAACTACACTGAATTTCGCAACATGTTTGTTTGTTGTCGTCTGTCAACTGCCAAAGCGATGTCATGTGATCATTATTTTATCACGTGATAAGAATACTCATCACGCGGTAATTTTGCCGGTGTCACGCAGGTTATGTGACAGATGGCCTTAGTATAGAGGCTTTACTTTGCGTGTAGACTATGTGACAGGTGGCCTTAGTATAACGGTTTTACTGTATATTCAGTTCCCCAGCTATTCTCCATGCAGTCCACGGGCACGCGTAAGAAGGGACTTGGCCAATACACGCACTTGTATGTCTTTATCTACGGTGTTGATAATTGTGGTGGTAATTCCTGATCGGGTTAAGCAACTGAGTTAACCGCGGAAAACCAGGCGGTGTCTGTAGTCTCGTCAAACCCAAAGCTCGGGTCGCTTACAACATGAAAAATTATCTCATTTTCAATCTTTCTTGCGAAATTTAACGGTTCTGGAACATTGAAAAATATTGTACTCGTCGTGACTACAACCTTCGGCGGTGTGGTTTTCCAACCATTTACAACATATTGGCGCAATATTGTGTACAATCTCAAGAAATAGCATAATATGAAATTCGCAATTTATGCCGACCCGTTATTTACTCATAACTGTCAAAACGATGTCATGTGATCGGTATTTTATCACGCGATGAGAACAATCCATCACGCGATGACGTCATCCCGTGATAATCACGGAAATTGAATAAAACGACTTTTGATAACGAAATTTAATATTTAGGAATTGGAAAACATGGAATTAATATATTTTATTTTAATTGCATTATGCAAAAGCATCGTTTGGCGTGTTTTACCACCACCCCTCCCCCCCCCCCCCATTCCGTTTGGGTTGCCCTTTAAGTATAAAAGATATGATTGCCAACAATCTACTCAAAATTCGGACACAAATACAATAGGGCATGCACTAAATATGGCTCTAGGTATATCACAATCATAACTCAAATTTAATGCATGGTTATAACTTCAGCGACTGTATATCAAGAGAGGATTGATGGACATGTATTAATTTTAGCGACAATCTCAGTATCCTTATCCACCACAATCTGTTTATCACCATATATTTCCTTTCTTGATTATCACATATGAATATCATTCTCTGGCATGGTGCCATCGTAAAGCATTGTTTGTACATCTCGCATCTCGCATGTGTTCCCCAGTGGCCAGTGAACATGAACGAGTGTGGCATGGGTTTTCTGTTGCGGTGATTAAACATTCACGGAAATGATTTCGCGGACTAGTGCCGGAGAAAGTACAAAAGATCACGAGATATTTCATTCCAAAACTAGGTATTGTGTATCTGGCATTAGATACAAATTATATGGAGTCATTGATCAATATAAAACGGATTGTCCCCAGCGGACCTATCTATTTCTGCATTGCATTGAAGTGAGATGGGCGTGCTAAGCTCCAATGGCAACTTGCAAAACGTAATTGCGATGGCATTGAGGAACGACACCATAACTCCTATGTTGAAAAGAGAAATCCAGCGCCGAACTGTCAGATTCCAGTTAATCTCCATGGCTGTATTAATACCAACATTTCATTGGAATCAGGATACAAGTATTATGTCTGAGGAACGTTGTATGAGTTTTAGGGAACCCATACTTGTTTTTCTTTTGACAAGGCTGGTGGTTTCTGCTTCAATTTTGACAATTTAGACCTTCATGGACAGGCATTAGAGGAGTTGTTTCTATACAAATAGAGGAATCCAGTTTATCCATTAATCATAAGATGTCATAATCAACAATGCGACGTGCCGGTTGGCGTCATAATCAATTACACCAAGGCCATGACTCGATTTAATCCGTCTTAAATTCTTAATAGTCCGTCAGGTTGTACGAATTGTATGTTTTTACTATTTAATAAACATGTTTTGAAATATTTTGAAACTAATTTAACTCTGCGCTCTTGCTGCCATATGCAACATCAGCCAGTCAAATTAATTTCAAAATAGTCAACAGCTAACCTATATAGTTTTCTGGGAAACTGAGATACAGTGGGTGCAAGGGTCGATTGACACGGGAAATGCGTGAGTGGAGATTAGCTAGAGATGGACGGGGCATAGCTAAAACTGGATTCCTCCATTAGCTATCACAGATTATGTTGCTGATATTGGTGAAGCTTGATTCAGAGCTGTTCTTACCAATCGATATAAACCCTCCCCCAAAACACAAAGGATCCGTTCAGACTCTCAATGGCAACATCCCACACCAAATTAACCAACCTACCGACTGACGGACTGGCTGATTGGCCAACCAACCAACTGACCGAGCGACCAACCGACCGACTGACCAATCAACCGACCGACAGACCGACCGACTCACTGACCGACCGACCGACTGGCAGGCATATGGACCAACATACGGACCGACTGACCGATCGACTGACGGACGGACGGATGGACGGGTGGACGGACGGACGGACAGACTGACAGAGAGAGACTGACAGACATGGTGACTATAATAAATAAAAAATAGTGGTGCTAAGTATTGTTGTTGTTGTTGTTGTTGTTGTTGTTGTTGTTGTTGTTTTGGTTATTGTTGGTCTCATCAATTCCGTACGAGGATGATCATTAGTGTAATTTTGTTTCATGATTTAATTTTAGTCAATCAAAGAGAAAAGCATCTGAGATGTCGGGTATCCTTATAACCATGCCTATGAAGGCTAAACACGGCCTCGGTTCATTAACGGAGAAAGTTCATCAACGGTCAGTGTTCTGAAGACTAAGACGTGTTCTAAGCTAAAGAACTGTCAGTTACAATCAGCGCAATTTGCGCCTTGCAATTTCCTCAAACTAATGCAATTTTAGAATTATCATTAGAACACACTGCCCCCTGCGCAGTGCAGAAATATCCTCTGCACTGCGTCTATAGATAACGACAATATTGGCTGCGAGTACACTTGACCAGCTAAGTATGTGTGTACCAATGCATATAGGCATATAGTGAAATCCAAACAACGGAGCATAGCAGCTGCTCAAACTTTCATTCGATAACTTCTTCAAAAGTGAACGAATCATATATACATGACACATACATAACATAGCGTTTACATTTGTTAAAATATAATTAAATATTGTATGTTTTCCAGATACATATAGCGTTTACATGAATAAGTAGTTATGGTGGTCGTGGCAATGATGATGATGATGATGATGATGGGGGTGATGATGATGCTTCTGTATAGTTACTATTGCTACTGCCGCGACAGCTACCAGCTGAGGTGTTTGTAAATGTGTGGGTGCAATATATATGGATATAAATTTGTAGGATTTACGCGCTCTGGCACGGCTCTATTAAAAAAACTTATTCATAATGGAGGATTTCTGTTTATCTTTCAATCATATGATGTCATAATCAACTACGTGGCGTGTATAATGACGTCATAATCAATTACGTCATGAATGACGTAGCTAAGTTCGTTACGAACGCTTAATTGATGACGGAGTAAGCGTTGTTGTACGAATTGTATGTCTTTACTATTTAATAAACATGCTGTTGAATATTTTGAAATTAATTTGACTGGACGCTGTTGCTGCCATCGTCAAATTAGTTTCAAGATAATCAACAACTTACCTGTATAGTTTTCTGGAAATTTACAGCCAGTGGGTTCGGTGATCGACCCCAACACGGGCGGAGTTTAGCTAAAGATGGGCGGGGCATACCTAAAACTGGATTCCTCCATTATGTTAATAATGTTAAAGGGCTATTGTTGTTTTGCGGCTTTTGTATGGAAACCTTGGTTCATTTTAAGTGTAATTGCGGCCGCAATATTCAGGTGGATACATTCGTCTCTCTCCGCATTTAATTCAGGGCTTCCAATATATGCAGTGGAATTCGTCGCCAAAATGCGTTTAGATCGCATAAACTGAATAACCGTGCATATCTGGGTATACTGCCTGCATACCTACTATGGTACAAGGCAACTAGACCTAACGCACATATTGACGAATCCACATACGCTCGGACCGACACGTCACGCTGCAGAACAAGGACCGCGCCCATGCGGAGGACGATCGCCACGCATAACGCTCATGAATGGAAAGGATGGGCCTACACACGTGCCGACACACGCCGATCGAATAACAATCAACACTTGAATCTGCATACAGTTTGGACAAGACGTAACTCAGACCGCGAACATAATGAACATTACATAGCCGCCAACTAATCAACACTTTAACTGGACTTTGTGAATGAACTTAAAGATTAATGGCTTACCAGTAAATTACTTATTCATATATCTTTATTATCAAAATGTACTTTCCTGTACTAAATAATAATCCGCTTATTTCGTAACTAACTGTGTAATTAAGACTTGTATTAAATTCGGTATTCTTAGGCCTATACACGCTTGATCTTTTACGACTTGACAGACGATGTGATGTCACTATAATATATTTAAGTGACATGAAATGAATGGAGGGAGGTTTTTCGTGGTTCGTCGGTCTGTTGGTCGGTTACTCAGCTAGATACTGGTTAGGATATAGTGGTAGGTTATTATCAATAGTCTGAAATGGTTTAATAATAATTCTTGCTAAGGCCATGCGGCTGTGTTTTAGCAAACCCGTTATCAGTCGTCCGGAATTCGTCATTTAGGATCAGAGGCTAGGACTAAAATCGTTAATAAAATATGTGTACGTTCAATCAGTATTAACGTGCTACAGTGTTTATCTTAAAGTTAGAATATCGATCTCAGGTCACCGGGGGTAAACGCCCCCCCCCCCTCCCCCACCCCCCACCCCGGGTATGATACTACCCACTTCTCTTGGTAATCGGTGGTTGCTGGTATTTTGTAATATAATGGTTTATTTCCGGCAGGGAGATTAGATTCTTTTGGATGCGAGGCTTTCTTGAGAAATTTGCACGCAGTTCGTTCAATATGCTGCTTTATCAAGGTCATGCCATTCTCCCCATGTATGTACAATATTTTACCTGTACCCTCTACTGCCCTACCGTATGATGATTTGAATGCTCGCCGCTATCCATATATATATATATATATATATATATATATATATATATATATATATATATATATATATATATATATATATATATATATATATATATATATATATATATATACATATATGCTCTTTTGCTAGCTCTGTACCCGCATGCCCTATTACACTAAAGTATCATGATCTACACGTGGTGCCATGAAAACTGAAATCCCACAATCTCAATTTCAAGATATAGTCATGCAGGTAAGATGCTCCATATTGTGATATCGGTCTCATTGAAGGGGGTTCGCTGCTGCCATCGAGATCATCCGACACACGTGGGACCAGCCTCACAATATCATCATAAACAACAGTAGTAATTAAGCTACTGAATTGTAATGGCTTAGCAGACTACATTTGCCCCTTTTATGTCAACAGCGCATTAAAGCGCTCAAAATACTATTTATTTCTATTAACCATTCAATTGCCTATAATTTTCTAGGAAATTTTGATCTTTGCAGCCATAAAGATTATTTTTGTAAATTTATAACGAAAATTTACAAAAAACTGATCTCTGTTATCATACAAATTGGCATTCATCAAAAGTGTAATGGTAAAGAAAATTCAAATTTCTGCTTAGCCAGTGTCCAATTGCAGACCAAGAAGAGTATTTCTGAAAATTTACCACTGGAATGACTGGCTCGGTAACCGAGCCAGTCATTCCAGTGGTAAATTTTCAAAAAATATTATCTTAGCTTGCAAATGGACATTTCTCAAGATCACTGCAGAGGTCTTTTTTTTACCAACTTGACCATTAAAGGGTTAAGTTGACACAAGAGAGGTTAAGAGACCAGCGTACACCCAAATAGACAGAAGTAAATGACTTAGTTAGGCGTGATCTAGTACAACTGGCCGTATTGGCATACAATTTAACAAAGTCCAAATAACTGAGTGCAAGGTGGGAAATGTTATGTTTGTACTCACTCCGCTTTCAGGAACGCACAGCGTAGGATAAGATACGTAACAATGCTATAACATTTTTGTTATATGGGATTTTAAGATGTGCAGTACTGAAATTAGCCTTGTGCTTTATCCTAAAACACGAGGTACGAACTTAGGTTTCGTTTTAAAGCGTGATTATATTAATTCATATCCCTGACTATCCACATTAATGTTCCCAATAATGGTTTACACAAATTCAATATAATCCAGTTATATAAATTCACTTTTTAGCGGCCGGTAGCGCTGTTTAAGTTAATTCAGAATTGTACCCGAGTCCGCGAGTATTCTTATTTTTAGACAGTATGGTAATCGAAATGAGTATCCGAATATATTCGAGGTTTAAGTTTTTATGTTGTAGAGCGTTATTTTTCACAACGCATCTCCCGTTAAGTCTGTGATTAACTAAGTCTGGACATAGTGTATTTTCTCTACAATACTGACCCTTCTGATAGCTAGAGGTCGTCTGAGCTTTTATACGTTACTGTTGGGAAATTGGATTGTAATATCACAGTACTGTATAAGAAAACCTGTTTCAACGATTTACTATACTAATTGTCCAATTTTTAACGCTTTATCCCTCGAATTTGTTCAAAATAATCTAAATTTTCTCATAGAAACTGTCCATTTTCAGACCAAGAGAAACCTATTTTTGAAAATTTACCGCTGGAATAACCGGCTCGTTTATCGAGCCAGTCATTACAGTAGTACATTTTCAAAAATAGCTTCTCTTGTTCTGCAAATGGACGTTTCTCAAGACCAGTGCTGAAGCCGGGTTTGGCTGATATGACTGTTAAAAGGTTAAACCTATTATTGTACTGTTGATATTTGTTAGGATAGTATTGCTTTATACGTGTACTGTTGGGAACATTTTTAACAGTGTGATTAAAGCGTAATAAGAGCCTTTCACTGCAGAAGACTTTTCCTCCTATATCTTATATAGTTATTGTTTTATAGTTAAACGTTGCATTTGTCAGATTTCCTGGACAATGGTGTCCACGATACTGGTAGGCGTATCTGCACAGATACTCCTGCAACTAGTAAGCCTATCGGTAGGTATTGCCCGGTAATGTCTGGACGGCAATACTAATAAACTAGTATCGTTGATTAACAAAGCACCCTCAATGAAACTAGTCTAGTAATGTTAGACTAGCATCGTTGAGTCAAAAAAAATCTCCCTCAACGACATTAGTGGCTAGTGTTTTTAAATGGACAGCTTTAGGAAAATAATAATTGCAGGAGCGATATCGATACTTGTAAGCACTATCGCTCCAGTTACAAAAAATATTTTAAACTCGTTTTATTGAAGAAAAGGAACCGTTCGATACAATTTAGCACATACGCTCACGCATTCAGGTACACATGCACTCACGGCGTTTAAGGGACCTTTCCAGTTTTAGGCATGCCCCGCCCATCTCTAGCTAAGCTCCACCCACACCTCGCTCGTGTTGGGATCGATCGATCTCTGAACAGCCTGACTATCAATTTCCCAAAAAACTACACAGGTAAGCTGTTGAATATTTTGAAACTTATTTGACTGGGTGCTGTTGCTGCCTAAGGCAGCAACAGCACCCAGTCAAATTAGTTTCAAAATATTCAACAGCATGTTTATTAAATAGCAAAGAATTACAAAGACATGCAATTCATAAAACGTGTCGGACCATTTGAGATATGGTAACGGTCTATAAGGAACCCTTTGTGACGTAATGATTATGACGTCATCATACACACGCTGAGCTGATTATGACGTCATAGGAGGTCAGATAATGGATGTATACTCTGGAAAGGTTAATTATTAGAAGCGCTGCATATGAATACTTCTAAGAAGCACACATTGACGCGCACATGCACACCCGTACTTTAATTATAAGACGCACTGCGTATGAACCCTTCTAAGCAGTACTGTAAAGAACTGCGTGAAAACAATAGTAACAAGAAGCGCTAGGAAGCAATTCCCGGAAACAGTGTGAAGCACTGTTCTCTCAAATTTAAAATTGGTTCTCCATCCAATAGTAGAAATAAACACAGCGTAATTGCTCTCTGCTTTAGTTATTCCGGTATCACTAGAGTTGCCGATGCTAGTAACTTGTTACTGGTAACAAGTATCGTGTATGCTACATATACTGGGTCTAATAATAGAAGTTGCCGTGGTAATAGTATCTATATTTGTATAGTGCGTGCGTGCATGCATGTGTGCGCTCGTGTGTGCTTTCCTGCGTGTGCACATGCGTAGTAGTAGTAGTAGTAGTAGTAGTAGTAGTAGTAGTAGTAGTAGTAGTAGTAGTAGTAGTAGTAGTAGTAGTAGTAGTAGTAGTAGTAGTAGCAGCAGTAGCAGTAGCAGTAGTAGCAGCAGCAGCAGTTTATATATAGCTTTTGATGCCAATACTGGATATGGGTGTTGGTGAGAATGACTACTATAAACAACATTTGAATGATGGCGATGGTGATGGTGATCTGTTCAAATTAAAAATAGGCCTACTGATTGGTAGTATCGGAAAAAATCAGAAAAACCCACAATTCCAACACTGGTACGAGTATTGTTAAGCCAGCGATACTGGTGTTTTTTGTATCTAGAAAGATATCAACCAGTATCGGTGCCTATACTCCTACGAGTATCGCGGGCATGATTATATAGGAAATCACATTTTTCTTATGTCATTCGCGAAAGCCCACACATTTTTCTAATTTTGGACAGTTTATATCTCACCACATCGGTTATTGGCAGCAACTCATGCGCGCAGTAACCTATATTCGTCATTATTATCTGATTTACTGTATTGGCGCTCGTTTCCTGCACGCGGACCCTGGCTGTAGCGTTAACTAGTGAAAGACTCGGCTTTACTTTCATATAGGCTCAGTATAGTTAACCCTTTAGCCCTCGAATTTATTCAAGAAAATTTCAATTTTCTCATAGAAAATGTCCATTTGCAGACCAAGTGAAGACTATTTTTGAAAATTTACCTACTAGAATGCCTGGCTCGGTTATCTATCGAAGCAGTCATTCCAGTGGTAAATGTTAAAAAATAGTCTTCTTTTGGTATGCAAATGGACATTTCTCAAGACCACTGCAGAAACCGCTTTTGGCTCATATGGGTGTTAAAGGATTAAGTAGTTAGGTATAGGTGACGGGACTGCGTACAGCTTTAGCTCAGCTCTAGGAAAGGTATCAGAATATTGGTTCCACGCACGTTCTCCTGGGAATATCTCTATCAACTCCGGCTCTATTTCTGGAACATTGTACATTTTAGTCCCGTATAAGGAATAGAGTTGCCAGCTAGAGTAACACTTCAGCAATTTTTGCAAGCACCGATACACGCAGCTCTATCTCATTTTTGCTAGCGTCCGTCCCTAAATTATCCAAATCACGAACGGGAAGGTTAAAAAGTGGGTAATACATAGTTAATTACCTGGAGGGCACGGGTTCACGTTTAGATTAACTACACCATCGACGCAGATAACGCCCACAACTCAGCGAACATGGGGAGCGATGTCACTTGTCACAGTCATTGGACGTGACCGGTTGGCTATACGTCATACGCCTCCCGACCAAAGCCTGTATCCAACTAGGCGGCCATTTCCTTAGGAGTATACTACTACTGCTACTACTACTACTACTACTACTACTACTACTACTACTACTACTACTACTACTACTACTACTACTACTACTACTACTACTACTACTACTACTACTACTACTACCACTACCACTACCACTACTACTACTACTACTACTACCGACGATTACTACACTTACTGTTACCGTGGGGTATGACAGCGACCACGACCGTTACCACGACGGTGTTGATGATGACGACGACTTTAATGACAGAGGCATATGCAGGCACTTGGATGATTTTAGGGGATCGGATTCCTTCCTTGTTCATAGTGCGCTTTTTATCATCATCATCATCATCATCATCATCATCATCATCATCATTTATCTTCGTCGTCGTCGTCCTCTTCGTCATCTCGGTCACCGCCACCGCCATCATCATCATCAGCGGCATCACCGTCGTCGTCGTCGTCGTCGTCGTCGTCGTCGTCGTCGTCGTCGTCGTCGTCGTCGTCGTTGCCCTCACTATTACTACCACGAGCCCCATCATCATCACTAGCAGCAGCACCACCACCACCCACCCACCCATCGCCACCACCACCACCACCACCACCACCACCACCGCCGCCACCCCACCCCATTATCTGTTCTTGTTAGCGCCTTTTTATCTTTAAGCATTTGGGAGACTCATCGTATTATGACCGCGGTTATATTGTTTTGACGTTGGTTGTGATCGATAGTTACAACCACCCACCCACCCACCCACCCACCCACCCACCCACCCACCCACCCACCCACCCACCCACCCACCCACCCACCCAACCTCACCCAACCCGTAACATACTTGGTGAAACAAGGTCACTATAATCTCAGTAGCCGCGGGTTCCAGATTCCTTTTATTTTCCAGATTTTTAGATTTTTTAGATTGTGTGGGATCACGCACAAAGTCTTGTAATCCTAGTGTATGGTCACACCTTTTCATGCGTTAAAATTTGAGCCAAATCGAACCAGTAGTTGCCGATATATCCACAGATCCAGTATTTGATATGATCCGGATCAAGATTTTCATCCGGAATTCAGCGAAAGTCTGGAAATCCTCTTGCATTTCAAGATCCGTAGTTGTGTTAAAATATTTGCCAGATAGGTTTACCCGTTTTTAGATACAGCCTGAACTAAGCTTTTGTGACTAACTAACTGACTAAATGACTAACAGTCTAATTGACTAACTATGCGAATGTCTGTTTATTCAGCTGCAACCCACAGCTAAGAACCTATAAGTTATATTGCCTGCCTTCCTGCCTGGATGCTTGCCTACCTACCCGTCTGTCTACCTGCCTGTCTGTCCGCCTCCCTGCATGCATGCCTGCACGCTTGCATGCCTGAGTGCCTGTCTGAATACTTGGCTGCCTGTCTGTCTGTGCGTATGTCTGTCTGTCCCCCAAAACCATTTACCGGGATTCAAAAGATTTGTTATGTGGGTTACGCATATCATTATATCACACATATGGGGTGGGAAGAGCAATGGGCCATGCCAAAAGCTGTGACCAGGGAGGGGATTTCCGATGTCGCAATTTTGTTGTTCTTATTGTTGCGGTGGTCGGTGGTGGTGGTTATAGTGGTTATGGTAGCTGCTGGTGATTCTTTCCGTAGTGCTGGTGTTTGATATGCGAGGTGTTCCTTTGGCTGTGGTGCTCGTTGACGGCAGTGACCACGGCAGCGGCAACGATGTGTGCATGCATGCGTATTTGCATACTAGCGTGCAGGTGTGTGTGCGTGCGTGCGTGCGTGCATGCGTTAAGGGGTGAGGGTGGGATGGGGTGGCGGGGGTGCGGTGGCGGTGCGTGTGTGAGTGCGTGCGTTAGTAGGGAGGGGTATACTAGTTGCTGTTTCAGTCCTCTCTCACCAAACCCCAACATTCTTTTTTATTTTATCAAAATGTTTACACATTGCCCTATACGTTCCATATTTTATTATGAATTCCCGTCTGTGGAATTTTATAAAACCTCGGTGCAGATTATTACTACCCGTAATTTCACGACATAGTCCGAAATCAGACTCTACTGTTTGGCTAGGGTGTGCATCTGTCATATGCAAATAAACTAATTGAATTGATCTACGCGCAGAGCGATGACGTCAACGTTGGTGGTGTTTTCAAAATATCCTGGAGTTCGTGCAAGGTGGAATAGCTAGTCTGAGAAAGAATAACTAGACACATTTATATCCAATTTTGGATGGATATTTATCCGAGATAGAATAGAACGTAAATATAAACATTTTCATTTCATTATTGTGTTCTCTGTTCGTGATTTTTATGTATTTTAATTGAAGAAACTTTGTTAGTGAGGTGCCCGCTAGACGTCCTACACACCAGACACAAAAAGTGAATGGGGACGGATTTGTTCGGATATGTTATGGTGTACCCAGCTTACCCGATTACAAATCCGAACACCCGAGAATATAATCAGATAACGGTATCACATGGTACGCATTTTACTCGATTACTCCTGCTTCAGGCGACAGTAAAAGTGCGCGAAGACGTAGACAGGTAAACCAACCGTGTGATACCTTTGATCGGATTACCCAGATAACGTATTCGACCTTAGCCGTGTTCTTTTATTAGCTGCGGGGACAAGAAAATCGCCATCGCGAAACAATATGGCGGACACTTACTTGATACAAATTACAAATATGAACAATTAATTCACTTACTATATTTTTTACTAAAAATGTTCTTAATTTCATAATGATCGTTCAGCTTTCAGAGCTAATCTTCCTGCGTAAGTAGGAGCATAGTGCTTCGTGATTGACTAGCTCAGACATAGATGTGCAACTGAAGCATACAACACACACACACATTGGGTAAACACCAAACGAAGCTTAGGGTTGCAAACCTACAGTCGGCGGTGGGTGGGTGGGTGGGTGGGTGTGTGTGTTGATTGTTGTCTCTCGATTTTGTCTCATGTTGAAAATCGCATTTGCTGTTCTTGACCATGGCTTTTCTGCTGCTCCTCATGCTTGGGCGTGGGGGATGGCGAGGGCCTAATAGTCCAGTAACAATTGACATGATTTTGGTCGAACCCGGACATTTTAAGTAACAAGCAAATTTATGTTTCAAAGTTGCCTATATATACAATAGTGTCTGCAGAAAAAATTCCCCAGATTCCCACATGGGAAAAGTAGCTTATTTCAAGGTCAAAGAGGTGACCTCTAAAAACAGATTTTTGTTGGTTCATAAGCTATTCTTTTAATAACTCAGGTTCTACTGGTAGTATCTTGACCAAATTTGGGTGGGAGGTGAGCAGTTAGGTCCCAAACATATCTGCCACATTTCTCGTGAAAAGAACAAAGGTCAAGGTCACAGCGACATAAAATCTCTTTTTGAAGCATTTACGGCAGCATTTTTCAAAATTTGCTTACTCACGTCTCACTGGGAATACCTCGATGAATCATTGCTTGATTATTGTCCACATAGTCATATTTATGTCTCCAAAATTTAGAATCAAACGATCAAATGCCAAGGTCACAGTGGATAACTTTCTGCACCATTTTTAGCATATTTTTAAATACATATCGTTTGAGAATATATAGAAATCGGCAATTTAAGTAAATTATACAAACCACATATTTTAAACGTTGAATTTGTTTGTCGTAGTAAAAGTTGAATATATGCCATATGAACCCCAGGTTGCGCCTGATTTAATATCCCTTTCCTTTCCCTCTTGTTTATATTGCATGTTTGATATATTTCGGTATTATTGTCCGTGCTGTCTCGTTGCGAGACGAAGTAAAACTCGGATTTTGCTCGGATCAAGCACAGATTGCACTTGTTCTTTTTTCATGCTCGTACTTTCTCAAACTTCACGATTTACACTGTATGACCTTTGATTTCTTTTCATTCTCGCATTGTTGATCTTATAGCCTGTGTGTTATTTTCTATTCACCCGTTTTGGCTTGCTAATTTAAATGTGAAGCATGTGCGGGCTAAACAGCGATGGCCGGGCTGAACACGCCCTGTATCCTTTGCGATGTAGATGTACAGATACATGTCAATGGCAGATAACTTGGTGCTAAAGGGACATAAACCCTAAATGAAGTTTCATTGACACGAGGTGATGACATACATTTGAAAACATCTTCCACTGAGAAGAACTATGTTCATGAAAATTGCTATAAAAAGTATTCGAAAGGAAAACAACCAAAGAGAACTTCAAGTGATCCAGATTGTTCTGGTTTTTCACTACGTTTGAAAACGAAAAGCAAGCCTTTTGATTATCCAACACATTGCTTGATATGTACAAAGGAACTTGACTTTGATGATGTCAAGCGCCATCCAGACCGAGCATCTCAGATATCTAGTGTGGAGATTGTATCAAGCAAAGAAAAAAGAAGTCTCATCCAAGAGTCACTAATGAAAAAATGTGACAATAGCCACGACAATCTAGCAGTAACTGTAAAAGCACGAATACATTTTGCGGGAGATCTCCGTGCAGTAGAGGCTCATTATCACCGAACTTGTATGACATTATTTATGCTAGGAAAAGGTGTTCCAGGGTGCGAGAATTGTGTTGACATAACATGTGGCAATTCTAGAAACCTTGACACAATTAATGATTGTGCGTTCAACAAGTTGTGTTACTGGTTACAACAAACAGAGCAAATGCAGGGTCAATTCTCCCTTCAGGATCTGAGAGATCAGCTCGCAACATACTTGCCAGAAGGTGTTCCGCCATACACAGAGAAGTATCTGAAATGTCGCCTTGTGAAGCAGTTTGGTGAATGTGTATGCATTGCACAAAATGAAGGGAAAATTAACATACTTACATTCAGAGCTGCTGCAGAGAACATTTTACATCAGTCATATATTGATGTAGACAACCTAGGAGACAGTGAAGAAACCCTAAAACAGTCAAAACTGACAGGTGCAAAAATTAGAGAAGAAATCTTGAATATAGAACATGATAATGACACTTATTCAAGTCCATCAGAATTTGAATTGAGTGAATTAGAAAAGTCCATTCCAGACTCACTCCACACCCTTGTTGCTAACCTTTTCTCAGAATCAAGAAATGAATCAGCCAACATGAAGAAGCAACTTCTGATAACTTCATTGTGCCACATCCTCATGCAGGCATCAGCCAACAATCATACACATCACCTCTTATGTTATCAGTTGGCCTCTTTATCAAGCAGACAACGCGATCAAGGGTGCTCATTGATGTTCTGTCATCCTTAGGTATATGTATACTCAGATTCTGCATGTTGAAAGGAGTGCAGCTGTTGGAAAGCGAGTGGATGCATTAATATCCGGTCTAGTTGAAGTCAGCAAAGGGGGCGGTTTCTGTCAGTGGGTAGCTGACAACTTTGACTATAATGACGATACCAAATCAGCGCATGATACCACACATGTAATGGGTATAATTGCATGTCAAACTGAGACTTAATGTGAGCGTACACCAGAACCAGTTGTTAGACAGAATCCTTCTTCAGCAGATATAATGCAAGATGGGAACTTCAGTTCAATCTTCAAATGCTACAAGCGTCCTTTGAAATCATGCATGTCTGATGTTAAGATAGGAACTCTTAGCACTACAGACATTTCCACACGTAAATGTCAAATAATGGATACCCTGTGGCTGTTATCGAGTAGGCTTTCACCGAGTCCACGAACCTGGCAGGGGTTCATGTCCGATATAAGTAAAGGAGAGTACTGCTGCACAAATGTGGTGTTCAACCCTATGGTACCTTTGAGCCATTCAACAGATGAAGCTGTTTATAGTACTATGGTATATGTAAAACAGCAGGCCATGAAAGTCGGAATGTGCTGTGCAACACTTACCTTTGACCAACCATTGTATTTGAGTGCTTGCAAAATCAAGCAAGACAATCAGAATGAATTTAAGAACATGTTCTAGCGGCTGGGAGGGTTCCATTTACTTATGTCTTTCCTTGGTGCAGGGTGTAAATTAATGGAGGACAGTGGTATTGAAGAGTTGTGGGGTACAGTGTATGCCAAAAACTCCTTACCTAAAAATAATGGCGGACAAATCTTATACTAAGACGCTAAGAGCATGCCTTTTAACAAATGCAGCACTTCATCTATTATTGTTTGAGCCTGAAGTTAGCGATGCTGTGAACACTGCCTTGTCAGAAGAACTAGCAGAACAATCGAGTTGTGGTGTTCAGAATGTAGCTGTAGACTGCCGTATGGACACCGATAATGAAGCATCAGATTGTATGGACATGATTGACAATGATGATGATCATCATCAGGTTAATATGTCAGATAGAAATCAGAATAGTGAAAGCAATTTCCAAACATCTCCTATGCCAGGTAGTGGTTGTGAAGATCAATATACTGTTAATGAAAACATTCTACAGCTCCGTATTAACTGGTGAAATCTGCTTGGATGAAATAACTGTAAATAAAGATCTGATTCAGCTGCATGAAGAAGTGATTAGAAAAAAGAATCTCACGAATCCAACCGAATGGCAAAGCTATGGCTAATGTTTATGGGCATGGTTGAAATTACAATGCTTTTCATTAGAGCTGAAAGAACGGGTTGCTGGAAGTTACATCTTTTGGCTATAGAGAGAATGTTACCTTTCCTAGCAGCTGCAGGTCACAACAACTATGCAAAATGTTGCCGGTTGTATCTTCAAGATTGTCAGAATTTATGTGAATGTTTGGAAGAACCAATACAAAATGGAGAATTCGCGATAAGAAGGAAGAAACCCCGATTCTGGAGTGGAACCTGGTCAGCTATGACCACAGAACAATCACTGATGAGATCAGGGAAGACTCTAGGTGGACTCATCAATATTACCCACAAAGACTCTGCAAGAAACATTTGGTTCCTCACTGCACACGTTGTTGCTATGTACACTGATGCTCTACGTTGCCTTACCAGTAAGTTTACTTGGGTCCTGGTCAGAACAACATAAAGAGATGCATCCAGGAACCATTAGAAAGGATTCGGAAGACATGGACACCTTCAAGCAATTCCTTTTAAGGAACAACCCATTCAGATCTGACCAAGATAGTGAGCTCAGGAACATTGCAACTGGAGTAGTAGCTGATGAGCGCGTCAATGTAGATAATGCCCTACAAATTGGGACCACAATCCAAGAAAAACTGAATGAGAAGAAATTTGGCGATGTAAAGTTGAAGAGGATCGAACAAGCTAAAACATTTGCTGCCATGCGAAAGCCCCTCAAAATATCTGGTGATGAAGTCCGAATGCCATCACAGGAGCTGTACCATCGATTTGTGTCCATGTCATATGTCAATGGTTGCCCTCCTGACAAAAGTGTTTTCACATGAACTTGCAACTGTATCGCCTGCACTGTTCAAAGATGACGGGAGTATGAGGAAAGCAAATAAGGCGGATATGGCTAAATGTATACTTGAGATGGATACAGAAATCACATCAGAGACAGTTGGACCAGCAGCTAAAGTGCTTGATGGATGTACTCTTTTGCACAAACTGGTTTGGGGCAAGACTGGCACTATGGAGGATGTTTGTGATGCATATGTGTCCTCTGTTGTCTCCCATTCTTGATATGGTCTTCCTCTTTGGGTAGAGTTTGACAGCTATGAAGTGGCAACAACAAAAGATCAGGAACAAAAGCGATGGCGAAAGGAGAAAATGTTCCCAGATGTTGTTGTGGAGATGAAAACACCAATACCTGGAGACAAGAAGGCATTTCTTGGAAACAAAAAGAACAAGCAGGGTTTGATCAAATTATTATCTCAGCACCTTCAGAAGGCAGGCATCCATGTAGAGCATGCTGGTGAAGAGGGTGGTGCTGATGTCTGCATAGTTAAGAAGGCAATGGAATTGGCAAAAAACATATGAAAATGTTGTTGTTGTTGCTGATGATACAGACATTCTGATAATGTTGATCCACCACACAAATTATGGGAAACATGTTTATATGCAGACCAGACAACATACCATTGCCATTAACGTTGCACAGGAGGTGTTAGGGAGAGAGATGTATATGTGTTTGCCATTTGCTCATGCTATGTCAGGCTGTGATACAACATCTGGAATGTATGGCGTGGGGAAACTGAAGCTCATGAAACTGCTCCAGTCATCACAGCAGTTACGCGCAGATGCGTTGGTCTTTGGTGACACGGAAACACCTAAAGAAGTGCTTCTAAAGGTAGGAGAAAATTTTGCAAAGAATTTGTACATAGGGGGAACCAATGCTGAAGGACTCGATGAACTGCGCTATTTAAATGTGGTATCATCCAAATATGTACCTTTTGAGAGAATGCCACCTACCAGCAGAGCTATGTACTATCACTCGCTACGTGTACATCACCAAGTAAGCACATGGCGTCATCTTCAAACGATTCTCCAAAAGGAAGTGGTCGGATACAAGATTGAAAGTGATGCCGTAGTGCCGGTAATCAGATAATGCAGCAGCACCAGCAGATATATTGGCAGAGATCAGATGCTCCTGTAAGAGCGAGCGTTGTGTATCTTGTACTTGTGCCAAGAGAGGAATTCCATGCAGCATACACTGCAAATGCGAGGGGCAATGTATAAATTCTCACATTGAACCATTGAGCAGATTATTACTTGGTAGAGCCAGCCGTAATTTTTAGTCATATCTGCCATCCTGACAGGTGAATTATGATGAATAAATTACCATAATAAGCATGTGTTATTCTGTAAAAATAATATCAGAATTCAATTCCTTGACCCCAAAACATTAACTTTAGAGGCTTCAATCGCCACTCTAGCTTATATGGAAACCGAACTATCTAGAAATGTCCAATTTTCAGCCATTTTGAATAAATTACCATAATATGCATGTGTTATCCATGACCCCAAAACATTAACTTTAGAGGCTTCAATCGCCACTCTAGCTTATATGGTAAATTAACTATCTAGAAATGTATAATTTTCGGCCATTTTTGCGGCCATTTTGACGTTTTTCCGCCATTTTGAATAAATTACCATAATTAGCATGTGTTATTCTGTGGAAATAATATCAGAATTCAATTCCTTGACCCCAAAACATTAACTTTAGAGGTTTTAATCGCCACTCTAGCTTATATAGTAACTGAACTATCTAGAAATGTATAATTTTCATCCATTTTGGCGGCCATTTTGAATTTTTGCTAAAAAAGCATTTTCCCCAATTGGGATTCACGAGGAATTTTTTGTGGTCTTAATTTAGATACAATGGAAGAGTTCTGGGGAAAAATCTAGTTGTTACTTAAAATGTCCGGGTCCATTGTCATTTCTTACTGGACTATAACCTGGGCCTAACGGGGGTGGGGAAGGGAATGGGGTAGGTGCCGGGTGGGAAGGGGGGGGGGGCGTGGGTCCGCGCGGTCATATGACCTGATGTACTTTAAGGTTGGGGGGCTTTAGGTCAGATACCTCTCGGCCCCTTTGGGGGTGCGGGAGGGTGGGGAGTGGTGTCTTTAGGGTCCTGGGACCTATTTGCTCTTCTGGCCATCATCCGAGCTGGCACCAGCGCGCACTTGTTTGATTTTGATTGATTAGGCAGCCCGTATGGTGACTGCGTCCGTCCGAGGACGAACTCGATCAGTCATCCGGGTTGCATCCTTCCATAGACCAATTGAAAAAGTCCGAAAGATTCTAATTCTAGCAATTTTGTTTTGATTTTGTAATCCGTATGTTGCGTGATTCCGTCCGAAGACGAATCCATTCAGCATCCGATTTACTTGCCGAAATGTATTGCCTACATAGCCCTAGCTCACGTTCACACAGTGATGAGCACTGTATGACGGGACCTCCGTTTAAAGTCCCATCCGAGAAGACTGAGCAAGTGGGGCCAAGTACATTGCTTAAGCGTACTCCAGCCGCTTGCTGTGCCCAGAATTGTCCGTCAGTCTGTCCATTTGTTGATTGGTTTGTCAGTCCGTTTGATAGACAGACATACCTACCGACGGACCACGAATGAGATGGACACACGTCCATATCCCTCGTGCTCAGTCGGCAGGCAAGCCCATCTGTTTGTCTGTTGTCCATTCCACTCCTCCATCCGTCTCTCTGCCCGCATGTCTGACCGGTTTTTGATCATCCTCTCCATGCCCTTGCATAGACAGCTCGTTAGGGAGATTGGCCGGTATGATGTTGGATCAGTTTTTTCCTTCCCTTGTTTTGGAATAGGAACCACGATCCCAGTTTTCCAGACTGAGGGCATTTTGCCAGAGCTCCACACGAGGTTGTAGAGATTAAGTAACATTTATTTACCCTCTTGGCATATTACGAAGCATGTCATATTTCAGGCTATCCTCACCTGGTGAGGAGCTTTTGCCTCTGCCAAGGGCTTGCTCGAGTTCCATTCTGTTGAATGTGTTGTTGATGTCTCGGTTGTTAAGGTCTTCGCATTTCCCTGTCTGAACAGGCGATTAATATGCTCATCGACCTTTGTTTTGGTTGCTAGGAAGTCGGGGTCATTGTTATCATTGCTACTGGGTGCAATGAAGACTGGGGCAAGCACTTCAGCTTTTTCCATGTCATTGGCGTGCTTTACCCCATTTGCTATGAGGGTGGGTAGGGTTTTTTTGGACTTGGTTTTTTCACCGGCAATACCTTTCGCTTTGCGCCATATTTGGTTCGAGGGTGTGAACCGAGTGATTTCGGAGCAGTATTGCCTCCAGTGATCGCGTTTTGCCCTTTTGATGGTTCTTGTTACCTTGGCCTGGAGTCTCTTGTGTTCAACTAGGCATTCAATGCTGAAATTTCTCTTTAGTCTATTCCAGGCTATTTTCTTGAGCTTTACTGCTTCTTGGCACTCGTAGTTCCACCAAGGCACGCGTTTGTGTTTGGGGTTATTTTCTTGCTTTGATTGGGGGATGGCTGAGTTGGCAGAGCATCCTCATACATTGTTCATAATATTCCTCGGTGCTGGTACTAGTGATCGGTGTCTCCAGCTCCGTGGCTATTATGTGCTTGTATTCAGCCGCATTGGCCTTTTTCAGATTTCAATTGTTCCTGTGCAGTGGCCCCTCGTTCTTGCCCTGTTGGCTTCCTACCTATTATTTGATAGGGAAGTGGTCGCTGCCGAGGAGCTAGTCTTGAACGTCCCAACTGGGGGTTGGTCGAAAGCCGGGTGTTATGAGGCAAAGGTTCAGGGCTGACCATTCATCATCACTAGAGTTATAATTGGTGGGTTTATGGTCGTTTAGTAGGCACAGGTTGTAATTGTCCACAAGCTGTTCTAATATTCCGCCTTTGGAGTCCGTGGTTTTGCTCCCCCCATAGGGGATGGTGGGAGTTGAAGTCGCCCAGATGTATTGTTTCACCTGCTAGGCCTTCTAGGAGCTTGTCATAGTCTGAAGAAGAGTGCAACTTGGGACTATAGACGTTTACAATATTAATAGTTTCGTGCCTGATTTCTATTTCTATTGTAAGGTGCTCTACGCTACTCTCACATTGTGGCAATCTTTTGTAGGAAAGATTACTTTTTATGAGGGTCGCTATGCCACAACCACCTTCACCCCTAGAGGTGTTTGCAGAGTTTTCGGTAGGGTTTTGTCTTTCGGCATGGTAGTTGTACCTTTTGAAATCCTGGATGGGTTTCAGACGGATTTCCTGTAGACATATAATGTCTGGGTGGTCATTTTCGTTGCGAAAAGTGTTCCACAATTGGCCATGGTTGGTATTAGACTGGGTGCCTCGAACGTTCCATTGAAGAATTTTGATCCCCATGATTAGTTTGCAGAGGAGCAGAATTCTACGAATCTCGAAACGATACCGTCGACATCAACATTGCTCCTGGCTGCCTCGTGGCCCATGCAAACTGATGATACGATGGTCTCTATGATCAATCTGAAAGTATGAATATTTAGAACAATTTTAAGATTTCCACCAGCTGCAGTGGAACTTACCTTGCTGGTGTCTCTCTGGTAACCTCGGCCGGATGGTCTCTGCCTCCGCTAGCACTGCTAGTGGAGTTTTCAGGTTTGTTAACCTGTTTGTCCACTAGTGTTGCCTCCATTTTGCCAATTGGCTCAGCCCTTTGCTTCAGGCCCCTGCTACTGCCTGTGCCTTTAGGCCCTGAGCGGACAGGTTTTTTTGGTGTCTTTGTTTGTCTTGTGGCCTGTTTACCGGCGTTGCTGGCCATACTAACCTGAGGGAGGCTGGGCGTGGCCGTCTCCATTGTGCGTGGCTCAGTGGGAGCCTCCTCCCCTTTTTCCTGCTGTCTTGTCCCTGAGCAGTCCCTCCCTGGGGTGGCCAGCTTCCTCCTTATGGATTCACCCTTTTCCGCTATGCTGTTCTTTCAGGAGGTGTGGATGGTCCAGGTGCTAGTATTCCAGCTGGCCGTTCAGTCCCCCTGCTTATTTGCTGGTTGACCCTCTTCTTGGCCTCCCCATATGAGACCTGATCTATCGTTCTTACCGTGAGGATGTCCTTGACTTTTTGTAAAGCCGGGCATCCATGATATGCGGCACTGTGGTTCCCCTTGCAATTTCTACAGTGGGCGGTCTGCTGGCAGTCCTCATGTTTGTGGTTCCCTCCGCAGTTTACGCATGCGCTGTCTTTGGTTTTGCAGTGCTTGGCCACATGACCCAGCAGGTGGCATCTAAACATTTGACAGGCTCTGAGATGTAAGGTTTGACTTTGAAGGTCATCCATCCCAGTTTAATCTTGTTTGACAGTGAGTCTGATTCGAAGACCAGTTTTACTGCGTAGGTCGTTCTGGCCATTCCGCCAATCTGACCCACCCAGTCCACTTTATGTGTCACGTGCTCATTCATTTCTTCCTTTATGTCCTCATTCGTGAAGTCCCTTGGGACTCCCGATATGACACCTACCGCTGCGCTTGGTCTGGAGTTTTTGGTAATATACTCTTCAATAGACACCACGTGGCTGTCTAGTGTTGTGATTTTCAGCAGCTTTTGAAACTGCACTTCGCTGGTGGAGGTCACTAAATCCTCACCACCCCTCTTGTCCAGGCCTGCAAGCATGCCCACCATGGCATACAGCATCCTGTAAATCACCATGCGGGTTAACCCCACAAAGTCGTCACCTGTGAGTCCCTTGAACCTGATCCTCCCCCCTGGGTACCACCTCTCGCCCCCCCCCCCTTATGGTCCACCTTCATCCCCTCGCTACTGGGCGTGCCCCCCGGGGACCCCCACTCTGTACGATGGGTCGGACTTTCCTCCCCGCTGGGGACACCCCCTTGTGCCAGCACCTCTTACTGGGGGTACTTGACCATGCCCCCTCTTCCTCCCCCTCCTCTAGCACCCCAACCCTCCGTTTTCCTTTGGGGCTCGGTGTGCCACCCACCCCCACCTTCCTAGGAGTGATTTGTGGTGTATTCTGGAGATTGCTCTCCATAATCACCACCTCCTGGGCCACCTGTCCGTGGGAGAATTCTCCCATTGTCAATTGGTCGGGCGGATCCCCGTCGCCTGCCCCTAAACCCCCTTCCAGGTGAGTAGTTGCGTTAGCCCCCCACTCGCTCCCTCCCGGGGAATTACCTCTCTTTCCTCCCCACTCCCGCCTGGACCAGGTGGATTGAGGAAGTCACAATCCTCCATGCTGATTACCCTACGGTGTGAAGAGTTTAGAAGCTAGTGTGTAGTAGGCAGAGTTAGAGGGTAGTGTGATAGATAGGGTAGACTGCAGTAGAATTAGTGTGTGAAGGAAATGAGTGGAGCAGGCTGTGAGAGATGGAGTTGTAGAGAGAGAAGAGGGTTTTTTTTAATCTTCGAAAATTGGTGTCTAAAACGATCAAATCTAGCACTAATGGCTGAAAAATGCAGCTGTTTGAGTGGCGGAAAATCTACTAGATTATAGCACGCAAACGAACATCCAAATTGATCAAAGGGTTTAAACCAGTTTAAGATTAAGTAAATTATTAAAGTAATTTAATAACAATTCTTTATAACTATGACACATGGGAGCACAGCAGAAAACGAAAAAAAGAAAAAAGAATTTGTTTTCGAAAATTGGCGCCAAATAACAACACTAATGGCCGCCAACAGCACGAATTAAGTGACGGAAAATCTAGTGCTTGAATGCACGCAAACGAACATCCAACGGAAAATGATCAAAATGGTTTAAAGAAAAGGATTATTAGATAACACCGTTCTTTAAACTTTAGACTAGACTTGAGCAATACAATTTTGTCGCAAACGCAACAAAGGACGCAGATTAAATGAATCTAAAACACGTCTATCATCAACGAACGATGAAATCCGAATGTTGTACTGAGTTGGTACATGTAATTACTTTAAAGCGTCTCGTTGAGAGGAGGGGCTGGGGTGTAGCATGGATCAACCGGTCAGATACGGACCGTCCCAGACAGTCGGGATACGGAACCGCCGGGCCAGGTACGTTCCAAACACACACACCCACCCCTGTTTAGGACAATACACGTGTATAGAGCCGTATATGAGAGGTTTGTAAAACTACTAAGGCCGCGAGTACGCCTAGCACTCGTGCGCGGCCGTCGGACATTGCTAGACAACGCACGTTATCGTTGGGCTGAAAAAGCATCTTGGTTTGTACCGAGTTGGTACACGTAATTACTTTAAATTATTTTAAATTCTCGCCGTTCTTGGTGTTGGTCATGACCAGAATGAAGCTATAATTCCAAAACTCTTTACTATTTTAAAATCAGTTACGCATTGACCGAGTTATGGCTAAATGAGCCAGCAAATTTCTTTCAAATTAGTGATTCCCATAGGCTTAGCGCATGCATGCTCTCAGTTCATGAGTACCATAGCACGTCGTGCGACCCGCTTCCCTGCCCCTGAAGCTCGCTCGCTGATTGGCTGTGGCGCTCCAGCTGTGACGTCACAGGCAGTATAAGAAGGGTTGAAAAATCAGATTCATCATCAGTCAGGTGGTGGTGAGGTGCTTGGTCTGAGAGGACTGCTAACTACAGCAGATACTAACAGCTGCTGTGGTGCCATTCGGTTTTCAGTATTCGTCGTCTCTAGGGTACAAGCTAGCACATCCGCAAACACAAGTTTTTGTAAGCTCCCAGAAAGATATCACCCGGGGGCAATAAAGAAATTAAAGTCAGGTAGCCCAAGCCACTACTTCTGCAAAGGGGCCTTTCCTGTGGATGGGCCTTTTGGGCCCCAATGTAGCTCGTCGTCCAGTATGTGGGGCGAGTGACGTGCTCTGTGATAGCTCGCGAAATCTGCCGTACCACACAACCAGTGGTGTAAAACAATCGGCACATCATGAGTTAGTCTTTTAGACATTTTCGACCACAGCTATGGGAACATTGCCTGATGCATCGTGTGAGCTATTCGATGCATCTCGTCTTGTGACCCGTCAGAATGCATCACCATCATTAACTTCATTCGTAGCCCTTCAAGAACTACAGGGCAGCTTTCAACTTCCACACAAGTACAGAACATTTTAACAACACTGTTTAAATTAATAACTGTTGTGTAGACATGACTATCTACTAGCACTCCGCTTCCGCAAATGTTCTGCACTATTCCTGAGAGTGAGTCGCATCCGCAGTATGCCTGCAGATTTTCCTGGCAGCCAACTTCTGTATCGTGCCATCTCGCGTTCCGATTAAGTTATGCTACAACTATTATGACTCTAGAACGTTTTCCGTACCGATGACTAATAGGTACTCTGCTATTATTATTTTATTATTGTATTACTTTTGTGTAACAGTTACTGATGACAAATAGGTACCTCCCGGTCATTTGAGACCGCATTTTTATAGTTTATTATTATGTGTATGTTATCCTTATTTTCGTGCTCTTAAGCACCGTCAAGGTCGAGTGACCTATTACTGTATTATTCAAAGTCAGTGATATGGCAGTAGCCATCCCTGTTATATGTTTTGTTTATTTTATATAAAAAAACTCTTGGACTGCAGTATCACTAGGTTACACTATACAGCAACAACATTCACACCACCGTGATCCCCGCACAGCATCAATTTTTCACTGAGGTCGCTATTCATGTTCCCATTACTAAACATGACATGTGGCTGACTAAACCAGACTGTTCTAGCTCGATAGGATAGGCTTACAGTAGTAGGGACGAGTACTCAATATGAGACATTTCGTGTTAGTCTCTTTTCCGGGAGTAGCGGATATGTAACACCGCACACCAGCTAGATTGTATAAATTGGCCATATACTTTAAGGCCTCCATTATATGAGTAATTCTCGCTATCTACACTCCACCAGCCTTCGGCCTTACTAATTGTCTGGACCTCCCTCCGTCAAGTTATTTAGAGCTGACTCTGGAACTACTGGATTATCGCATACACCCCCATGTATCTTCGGATAATGATTAGTTAGAAAACCCCGTTAAAGTAGGAAGCACTTCTGAAATATATATAGTTACTGGCCTGCAGTGCATCTCTGGGCGATTTTACATAACCCTAACGTCAGGTAAAATGTTAGCTCCTCGGGTACAAATCTCAAATGATCCGTCCCCGACACACTGGTGACGGAAAGGAGTCAATGAAATGAATTAAAGTCAAATGGTGCATTTTATATGCGCAAAAAACTCAGTGAAAACGTTACAAAAATAGAAAAAATAATGCATTAATGTTTGAGCAATTGAATGCGCTTTCTATGATATATGATTTAAATAATATAATGATTATAGTTTATCATAGGAACGGTTTAGATTGCTGTGTATTTTAGTGCAAAAGTAACCCAATGCGGGTCAGCGGCTTGTTAGCGGCTATACCAACCAGCAGTTTTGCTTTGATTTAGGGAAATCCCGGAATAATGACGTCAATGTGAGAAACGTGTATTCATTTCGATCTGTACTTATAGTAATATCTTCAATTTTACTTCTATTGTAATCGCATCTTAATCACCAGTTGTCCTCATACATACAACATAATATATACACCTGTGCAAAAGTTAAGCACCAGCAAAAACAATAGAACGTAGAAACATGATGGTACAACTAGGCTGCCATACTTTTTGTCCCCGCATTAGCTGACATAATTCCAAGTACGAAATGCACATGCATGCATGACTTCACGCCGCTTGATGTCCGTGCGTGGCGGGAAACAGCACACGTGTTCAGTTATGTAAAAGTCAAGTTTGAGGTGTAGAACATTACATACAGATTTAGGCGACAAGATTAGGAATTTTGTGTTCATGACCGTGGTTTATTTGTACAGAGAGAATTAGCTCTTGAATGTGAACCGCTATGGCAAGACGAAGGTTAAGTGATCGTGTGAAATGGCAAATCATAGGCATGCATACCACTGGTATGTCATGCAGAGAGATTGGCAGACAGCTGAACATTAACCATACTGTAATCAGTCGTTTGATTGCAAAACATGGGCAAACTAACGAGGTGAAGGACAGGCCTAGATCTGGAAGACCGAAGAAGACTACTGCCCGTGATGATCGAACCCTAGTACGCCTTGTTATGAGATCTCCATTCACCAACAGCAGAGTGCTCAGCCAGCAATGGGAAACGCGTAATAGAGTGTCAATGTCTACCGTCAAAAGGAGACTGTATGCTGCTGGCATGAAAGCTAGGAGACCTGTCAGACGTCCTCTCCTCACTGCACACCACAAAGAGGAGCGTCTGAGGTGGTGCAACGAAAGAAGACACTGGAACATGAGATCCTGGAGACGGGTACACTGGTCCGATGAAAGTCGGTTCCTGCTTCATGCCACAGATGGTCGAACTCGTGTATGGAGGTCCAGACGCACGGCGTACGACCAACGTAACATCATGGAAGAAGTTCCATTTGGTGGAGGTTCCGTTATGATATGGGGGTGCATCTCATTTGATTGTAAGCTGGATCTGTTGACTGTACCTGGAACACTAAATGGACAAAGATATCAAGATTCCATACTGGATAGAGTTGTGGTCCCTCATTTTGTAAATCATGCACCTGGAACCCACCCTATATTCATGGATGACAACGCCCGACCACATCGTGCTAGAGCTGTGCATATATACCTCCGCCAGAATGCCATCGAAACCCTACCATGGCCAGCAAGGAGCCCTGATATGAACCCTATTGAGCATATCTGGGACATTCTGGGAAACATGGTGAGAAGGAGGGATTCTCCTGTGCAGAACCTACAGGAATTAACAGACGCACTCCATCTTGAATGGCAACGAATACCACAATGGCGTATCAGTCGGTTGGTGACCAGCATGAGACGTCGTGTCCAGGCCGTCATCCAGGCACAAGGTGGATATACCCGGTATTAATAATGACAGTCTCAAACTCGTGCACAGATGTTAAACTTCGTTTTCAGACACCATTAATGACAATCTAGCCACGTGTATTAACTGTAGGGCAATAGTTGTCAGTTGTGTCAACGTAACAATATTCAGGCCTCGTTTTCAAGTTCAAACAAAAACATACAGTGTTTCCCCACCATCATAATCAGCATTCCTCTAGTTGCATTATTACCTCTTGCACTAAGATGGATGGGTACATAAATGTTTATGCTATTGCTTTCTTCATAGCACATGAATATACACTCGCATGTGCGTAAAAATAGGGTGGTGCTTAACTTTTGCACAGGTGTATATACTATTCTTAACATGCGGCGGCAGAGAGTGGCAAAAAAATAGGACAAGTTCTATTTTAAAAATTCGCCCGCTCTGGAAATCGCCCGCGCATTATTCTCTAGCGTCTGGTGTTTTTTCTCCGGCACCCCTTCAAAAGACACGCGAGAATTCGCCTCTGGTCAGAAACGACCTTTAGGCCCACTTTCCGTTTACCGAGCCAGTCATTCTAGTGGTAAATTAAACAAAATACTCTTATTTCGGCCTAGAGATGGACACTGGCTAAGTAAAAACTTTAATTTTCTTTACCATAATGGTCAAACAGGGGAAAAAATTCAATGGTAAATTTACAAAAATAGTCTTCTAAAATTAAAATATCTTGAACAAATATTGACCATCAAAATATGTAATTGATACCAAGTGTCTATACATTTACGGAATTATTGCAATGTCCAAGTATAATTGTCCAGAAAAAATTAGCAGCCTATGTTTATGAGGCTTTTAATGTGCGAAAAGATCTGGTGACGAGCACTTTCGCCAAATGTACCTAGACGTTAGGGGTGGGCGGTAAATCTTCGGCAAATTATAAATATTCATGTTTAGCTGACTTTTCGTCTGGTTAACCTTGACATAAATCATCGTAATACAGTTTTGTGTGTGCAAGTACGTAAGTTGACAGCCTTTGATCCAGTTTGACTGAAAGCTGTTGTTGCAGTGAGCAGTAATGGCGGTCAGTCAAGCTGGTTCTGTGGCGGGTAAATAACAAAGTCTGGTTTGGAAAGGAATGTGCTGCGAAAAGAAAAATATATCATAGGAAAAGGAAGCAATATAACGTAAATAAAACAGCAATTAATCACCAACTATTGAAAAAGGCAAGTAAAGACCATAGAATTTCTATTAAAACGTATTCAGAACATGCGCGTATTCAACTCCATTCTAAACTCCGTAATCTTAAGCGAACAAACAGTAAGGCATATTGGAAAATAACCAATAACAAAAAGAGAGACTCTAGTGGCAACGGAAATATCGATTTGCATTGACTTTACGAGCATTTTAAAAAGGTAAACGGCGCGGGTGATGAGAACAGCGTGGATGACGATCCTATAACAAATACAGCAGATAATCCGGATTTGGACGTCCCAATAACAAATGAGGAAATACGGCACGCAATATATAAATTAGGAAATTATAAAGCATGCGGCTCCGACTTGATACTAAACGAATATATTACATTCACAATTAATACCATGATTCCCACTTATGAAAATTTATTTGATATAATATTTGACAACGGATGGGTACCGGAAAATAGCTAATCGGAAAAATTATACCAATATATAAGAAAAAAGGAGACCCATCGGATGCAGAAAATTACCGATTAATAACACTTTTAAGCTGTATGGGGAAACTTTTCATCACAATTATTAATGCTCGTTTGAATGCATATGCTGAAAAATATGAAATCATTTCAGATTCGCAAAACGGATTTAAAAAGTGTAGATCCGCGCCGGACAATATATTTTTACTGCATCTCATACAGCAGCTCTTATCAGCCGAAAATAAAAGTTATACTGCTGTTTTATAGATTTTAAACCCTGTTTGGGGAAAGGGTCTCTGGGAAAAAATGATAAAAAATGGAGTTTCAGGAAAATGCTTTAAAATTATTTTTAATATGTATTAGTCTATTAAATCATTTGTTTTTCATAACTCAAATAAGTCAGACACATTACCGTATAGAATAGGCGTTAGACAGGGTGAAAGCTTATCCGCTTTTTTTCTTTTCAATTTATCTGAATGATCTAGAAAGTTATCTAGCAGAACACCACACATTAGGGCTGACAATCATTAACGAACTGGTTGATAATTTACACCTTTATTTATATCTTATTGTGCTTCTCTATGCTGATGATCTTATGATAATTTATCTCAAGGGAGTAAAGCAATGTACGCACTAATCCACAAAATTAAAGCGATCGATGTCCCAATAGATTTACAGAGCACACTTTTGGAGTCTATGGTTATACCAGTTATATTATACGCGTCCGAAATCTGGGGCTTTGAAAACACGAAACTGCTAGAAATCCGCCAAATACGACTTTATGAAATTATGTTACAATGTTATACAGAGTGAGGTACATACCCTTTAAATATTATAATACAGTGTAATATAATTCGAATTTGGGCGGACATCCTGAACGGTGGATATGGAAAGATTTCGTCTATTCTTTACTATGCATGCCTACAGTATACGGAGACAAATAATATCACGTTTAAATGGATAGAAAAAGTTAAAAACAATAACAGGATTTGATACAACCTTTAACGCAGAAAACGTAAATAAGACTAACATCACTAAGCAGGTAAGAATAGCTTTATAAACTCAATTCAATGAAAAACGTAGAGCTGAAATTTCCAATTCAAGCCGATTAACGTTTTACAATAATATAATGAGTGATTCGGTATTTGAAAAATATGTTGTGTATTGCCATATGGGGACGCTATAACTTCAGAACATCAAATTTGATTTAAACATATTTTTAATTGTTCTAAGAGACAATTGGGATTGCGTCACAAGTTGTTTACAACTTAGTTGCGACTCGCTCCCTGCATATATATTATACAGTAATTATGGTGGCAGTGGATGGAGAGAGATGACACCTTCATACCGGTCTCCTCCGTAAGTACCAACTAAGTCATCAAGGAATGCGGGCTGATATCCGCAAACAGAGGCAACTCTGATTATGTCTACCCTTCTTCAAACAAGAAACTGTGCTCGACATCCTCGGATGACGCAATCTTCCCAGGAGCTTACCATAGCTACGTGGAATGTACGTGGTCTGAGTGCAACATCAAAGAGGCAAAACGTAGGTGCAGACTGTGAACACTATAACATCGCTATTGCATGCATTCAAGAGACTAAAGTAGCTAAACACTCAGAGCAGCAACTAAAGACGGGTAATAAGCTAATGCTCATGGAGCCAAAACAGGCCACATACCGGGGGTTAAGGCTTCGTAATCGGACCAAGGGTCTTGGATCATGTCATTAGTGTTGAATACGTCAGTGATCGCGTTGAATTCATCGACCTGGCTACACCCACGGGAAAACACACCACCACTAAGTGTCGAATTGTCAACGCATACGTCCCAACTACCAAAAAAGCCAAAGAGAATCCAGCACTATTAGATTTCTTCTATGCAGAACTGAGCTCCGCTATCCCAGCTATATGGCAACTGTTCATGTGTGGAGATGTCAACTCCAAGCTGGGTAAACGCGGAATTGCGGACAAAGGTCCAGGACTTGGCGTATGCATGGGATACTATGGAGAGGGCACACGCAACAGCAATGGAGATGCAATGGTGGCATTCCTTAGTTCCAGTGGCCTATTTGTCACAAATGCGGCTTTCAAATACCCATGCCGTTACCGGACAACATGGACTGGACACATTACTGATCGCAAAGCCCCAAAATGTTCTAACGCTACAAAGCTGTCTTCAACCAAATAGACTTCATACTATGCAAGACAGAAGCAAAACCCTTACACCGGAACGCTCGTTCTTATGGAGGCACATACCTCAGTTCTGAGCATAAGCTAATCATTACACGCCTTCAGATGTACGATCTCTACCTAATATATAAACACCATACCAGGCAAGAGGGTAGAGTCAGCTACAACCTACCCAAGCTCATCAGCGACACTGACACTCAAATGTCATACAAAAAAGACCTCGGGCAGCAGATAGCTAACATCGATGTCAGCTCCGATCCAAACGAAGCCCTAACCAAAATTCTGAAATCTATGGAATCATCCACTACCAGCACCACAGGTGTTCTTAAAAACAACCAAACTAGGTATACTGATGACCCTCTAGTAGTAAAACTGTCAGCAGACCAGAAAGCATTATGGCTGCACATCTATCAAAGTGGCCAAAGTGAAGACCGCAACAAACCACGTCGGGAGCGCAATATTATTCGGCGTCACTTTAGTGAATGCATAAAAGATCTTGCTATTCAACAGGCAGACTCCCTAGCAGATGAAATCGCTGCCACGGATGACTGTCACAAAATGTTTCGGGCAGCCCGAGCCCTGAGAGTTACTGACTACACACCACCACTCACTGCACACAACTCTAAAGGACACTTTATCAGGACTGACCAGGGCAAATCCGAGGCGATCAAAGAATGGTTCAAGGAACAGTTCACTGACAACGACGATGCACACTTGCATCCGTTCTCAGGAGACCCCACGCCATTATTAACACCAATTAAAACAGCAGAAGTTGAGAAGGCACTTAAAGCCCTGACAAATGGCCGTGCATCTCGACCTTATAGCATGAGCAATGAACTATTCAAATATGCAGGTGACATTATCTCAAAACCGATCACGCACCTAATCAATTAAGCTTTTATGTATCACCTTCCCATCGACGCTGTGGACCAAGGCACCCTTATCGTACGACGCAAGCCTAAAAAGCGACCTGGGCCCCCAGCAAATCTGCGGCCCATTGTGCTCCTCAACAGCACACGGAAAATCCTATCCAATGTTACTCTATGCCGCATCCGAGACAAGATCGATGACTTCACCGGATCATGCCAAAGTGGCTCCAAATGTGGACGCAGCTGCGCAGACATTGTATGGGCTCACGAGCCATCGACACAATTAAACGTTCACAGATCCTAGATATACTATGCCAGGCCAGTTGCAATGAAGATGACCTACGCCTGATGAGACTACTACTTTCAGACACCAAGCTGAGAGTACGAGTCACGTCACTGAAGTCTGTAGAGTTTGCGACATCAATCGCTCCCCCCCCCCTCCCACAGGGAGCTGTTCTATCTCCGGTGCTTTTCACCTGCTACCTTGCTGCCACATTGAAATCTGTGCGGGAAGGTTCCACAAGACCAAACCCCCCAGTGGCACTACTTGACATGCTGCTAGAGATGGAATATGCCGAAGACGTGGACTTCATAGACGAGGAAAAGAACCCCTTTGATGAACTTCTCCCAATAACTGCAAGCAAACTAAAAATTGACAATCTCTTTATGAATGAATCCAAAACAGGGTTCACCCACATATATCTATCGACAAAGCATGACACTATAGAAAATGCCGACCCACTTCGTGGCGGCGAACCATGGAGGGAAAGTACAATTCTGGGCTCACTGCTTTGCAGTACTGCTGACATTTCTGCATGCTGCGCCATGGGGAACACAGCTTTCCAGTCCCTCTGGAAGCTATGGCGTAGATCAAAGCTGGTCTTGATAAAGAGGCTACGTTTATACAATGCAACCTGCGTATCCTTGATGCTGTAAAACTGTAACAGCTGGGCAGCTCCAAAGGCAGCTCTAGACCAACTCGATGCCTCCCACCGCAAACACCTACGCACCATCACTGGATACCAATGGCCAAACTGCATAATTTCCAGCGATGCACTGTACAGGATGTGCAATACGTCGCCGCTGTCTGTAAAAGTCACCCAGCAAAGATGGTCTATATTTGGTCATGTGCTAAGGATGCTTGAAGAAACACTAGCACAGAGAGCCTTGGAATTTGCCCTACTCGGAGCCAGCAAATACAAATCCAGGAGAGGTCGTCATTGCATAAATCTGCTAAGCGTCCTACGAGGTGACCTCAAGAAACCAGGACTCGGTACACTCAGATCAAGAATGTACCTGAGGAAGCTAAGGATTTCGGCTGAGGACAAGATACAGTGGGCAAAAGCGAAGAAGGACTGATTGCAGCTGTAGGATGTTTCTACTACTACAGCCACAGAATACAGTAATCATCAATCGTGGCAGTGTAGTGTAGGGTCAGAAACATAAATGCATGTATACAATTCGAAATGCACCAGAGAGATCCACTGCCAGTAGAGGGCAATGCCAACGCTCAGATGTAAAATGCCTTAAAGGGTATCACATACCGGCGCAGCGCTGCAGCTGCATAGAAACTCACTCGGCGCACCCCAACTGCGCACACGCCAGCAGTGCTGCGCTAATGCAGTCAACTGGGGGATACGATGCGCCGGAGTGGTCCCCCGCCGCCGAAGAACATCCCCAGCCCGGGACTCCCACTAGTTCCGAGATCCACAAGTTGCGGCGCAGCGTGATGACGTGGGGGAAATGAAATGAGGTATAATCCATACAAGCACGCACTATTAGAAAGGTTGCCGCTTGTGGGCTTATTTAAGAAACCACCACCCCACCTCGCCACTCCGCGTCACCAAGTTGAACCACGTCCTATGAGTCTCTGTCTTTACGGGTTCCGTTTTGTTATTTAGCCCTTGGTGCCAGTCGGCGGCAGCCCTCCAGGGGCCCAGTGTAATACTGCAGCCCAAAACAGGCGCGAGATAACTTCCGATGTTAGCCAAATGCCCTAGATATTGGCCAAAGTCGAACATCCAGACATGCTCACTGAACGCCACACTGGCGCACCATGCCCCAGGTTCGATGATCTTGCGATCACCAGAGTTAGAGGACCACCACCAGCGAGACTGGCTTAATATCCGATTTCGTTTGTTATGGGTATTATTGGATTATCGTGTTCACATCAACTCCCACGCATATTTAATTTGTGTTAAACAGTTTTGTGTTCCGAATATAGTCTTGTACATTTCTAAAGATGATGGTGGTTGGGTGTTGTTCAAATCTGGATCTCCATTTAATAATGTATTCTCTGAGATGTTCGACATGTGATTATTATTTAGGTAGGATATCGGTTTTTGTCTTGGTTCGTTGTAGCCGGTGATTTAGTAATGGTTATTGCCTTCTATTCATTAGAGTGTGGGCAGTTTTGATTGCCGAGTAGCTTAAACCTGAATAAATGTGCATTTAATTGCCTACATCTTTTTCTTAATTTTGTGTGTAGAATATTCTGGTGTCATTCTCCATATGAATAATATGTTGGTATAATGGTTGCCGGATTTGGATTAATGCTTTTTTTTAAACTGCGATAGTGTTGCTTAATTCTGTGTGTTTGTGTCTAAACTGGGTCCTTAGGTGTATTGTGCTCGGGAAGAAAGAGCGTCTGAATACCTCAAGGCGTGTTTGTTCTTCTTGATAATTGGTTCTGTTACGCAAGTTGTAATTTGTTAATTCTCCCACGTGGCGAGGATCCAGCTCCTTAATGCAATTTGGACAATGATCTTCGTTTATAATTTTATATAGGAGTACTAATTTTTTGTTTTTCCGTCGATGTGCTAGCGTCTCCATCCCTATTTCGTCGTATAATAATGGGATTAAATCACCAACTAGACATCGAGGCCACGCGATGGGTGAGAATTGATCGAAATGAGCGCATCTGTAATGCATGTAATTGCATAGGTGACGAATTACACTTTCTTTTTCATTGCACACAATTAAGACTGAACGACTAATTCCTTCTTACTACCTAACCAATAACTCTATAGAAAAAACCAAAAGACTTCTTTCAATATGCAACAGGCCAGTTCTCCAAATAATTGTAAATACCTTTTATATGCCAAGAAATATTAAGTCACCAAGTCTATTATCGCTGTTATTAATGTAAATAGTATTTATTTATTTATTTATTTATTTATTAACCTCGTGATAATCACTGTATACTGTGTCACTTTACTCGCCATAATAATTGTAAGATTATTTCTAAAAGGGTAACGAATAGAAACGCGAGACCAAATTTATCTATGAAATATTGTATTCTTGTAAACATATCCTAGTTCAATCTTGTGTACTATAAGGTATCTGTCATGCATGTATAATATGTTGTACACTCAAGATAACAAACTATCTATCTATCCTATCTATATACCATTATCCCTGAATATCCAGAATCCGAATTTCGAGACAGATATACAGGAAATATGTTGAATATTTCGAAACCAATCAGCATATAGCAGCAACGGTCCCCACTAGCACGCATTACTCAAAAGAATATTTATTAGGTTTTAATTTGTGACGGAGCTAGATACCCTACGCTTATACGTGGCGGTACTGAGCATGACGTTATAAACTAAGTATGGAGGCATAAACATAAGTGAGAGATCAGCTTCCCACATTTCATCATCATCACACTAGTTTGACATTAACATACTAATATTAATCAATACTAATATACATAAAATTAATAGAAATATTAGTTGTTAAATTCCCAATTATTGTCAATTCATAAGTTCATCGTTTCCATCAGTATTATTATTATTATCAACAATGTCATATTTATTATCAGTATCAATTTCATCACTACCGTTGTCATTTACCCCCACTACACTCAGGCCCTCAGGTCTTCACTTCTCGTTTCTTACACGAAACAGAAACGAAATAGAAACGAGAAGTGAGACCCAGCCACCTCCGAACCCACCCACCCTGCACATTCAAAGTGGCCCCATTACGGTGTATTTAGGTACGCCTGAACTGTTAACCTCCTCATAACTTGTAACGAAAAGTTTGAGGAGATTAACGGTTTAACGAGCCTTTATTGCATCCAACCAGCCCCTCCCAAGTCATCATCATCATCATCATCATCATCATCATCATCATAATCAGCAGCAGCAGCATCATCATCAGCATCGTCATCTTTCCAATCGTGAGTAACGAAAGCTGAAGTAACCAATTAAGCTTATAGGATATCTATCTTAGTCATTTGTATCATAAACATGCAACCATGACAATAAATTATAGACCATTTCTAGAATATGTCTAAATATTGTGAATCCCTAGATATGAGGCTAGAATCTGCTAGTAGCTTGGATATAATTAGGAACTTCTTTGAAGATGCATTCATCTTCCTGTACGGATAGAGATGTGTTGCCTTTGAATAGCAAGTCACACGCAAAGGAATATATCGATGTAGTTGTTGTGATAAGTGCTATCTTTCTCCAAATTATCGGCAATGCCATTGAAATATATAGAAAATAAAAGTGGACCTAAGACCGATTTTTTTAGGCACGCCTGCTTGAAAGTCGCGCAATTCTGATATGGTTAGATTTTCTGATACGAATTGTCTTCTCGTGTGAAGGTAGTTTGTCCTAGAAGTCTGTATGAAATACAAAAAGGAAATCCAGTTACACAATGGAATCTCCACCCACCCACCCTTCCTCCAGTTCCCCCTCACACACACACATATGCAGCATCAGACCTCCTGTTACTGCAAGCTAAAAATAAGAAGAACTCACTTACAGCCATAGCCCTAACACCATTATCCCCATCACCAGCCCCATATCATCATCATCATCATCATCGTCATCATCATCATCATCAGCACCACCATCGTCATCGTCGTTGCCGCCCCGCCGCCGTCGCCGTCCCCGCCCTCGGTGTCGTCGTCGTCGTCGTCGTCTGCTTAGTGTCTTCTTTCGTTTATTTGCAAAAGGTCATCAATGTCAGTGTGCCCGATTAAACGGATATTTTTCCAGCGTCGGCTGTTTTTCTCAAGAAAATTCTGCCGTCCTGCATCCAGTACGGCGTAAATTGTGTTTGATCTTTTGAGCTGTCGTAGTTTGAACATTTAGCCCCTTCGAAATTTGGTGAGGTCTTCTTTAATGAAGACCTTCATGAAGGTCTTCTTCTTTAACCCGCGTTGTTGCTAAGGTCCTTTCGTGCACAATAAACCTTAGCTCGCGCATTATGGTTTGTGAAACGTATGGTAATTTCGGCCTTCACAGATTTTAGATTACCTAGTAGGTCTGACCTTCATATGCTACTGTCACTGATATTTACACCCATCTTGGTCCTGACAAGGTTAAGCACTAGAGGTTCGGTGTTGTCGTAGAGCGTATTCAGCTGATCATTGTGGAGGCGCAATCACACTCTTCCCAGCAGGCACATGACATTGTTTCAACTTTGAATCCACGTGATTTCACCGTGGATTCAATGTTGAAACAACGGCATGTGCCTGCTGAGTTTCGCTATATTGCTCCTGATTTGCAATGCAGGGATTCGTTTTTAAACACACGTAGTTCAAGTTCTTTGATTTTGTCTGTGCATTGTTTATTTGTAGATCTTAAATTAACCATTGCGCTTTTAGCTCGAAAATGTGCTCGCTTTGCGCTTTAAGTTGAGACAGAATATCAGTCAAGTTGGATTGTATAATCTTTCCCACAGATAAGTGAACTGCTTCCTGTGTCGAACGACCAATAACAGGTTCTAGAGCAGCACTCGGAAGTGACACCATAACGGACTGGAT